>JAPFRW010000037.1:0-362010 GCA_030778065.1 Akanthomyces uredinophilus | reverse complement strand
GGGGGGGGGGGGGGGTGCGCGGCGTCCCCTTGCAATTTACAACAGCCACTTTGCATCTGGGGGCTTGCTCTCGACCTTCTTTTGCTTTCCAAGATGAAGAGGAATAAAATGCAAATAAAAAATAAATTAAAAAAGTCAAAGTCATGACGGAAAAGAAGAAGCAGAAGATGACAATGTTCTCGTCACCGCCAGAAAACAAAAAAGGGGTTCTGGCCCTCTGTATACATCCCCGCCCGGACGTGGCGGTGTCGCCAGTCGCCCGTCACACAGGGACGCAACCTTTGCTCCTGTCATGTCCGAATAAATTAAACTTGTCAAACAGACAGGAGAGAGAAGAGTGATTTTTCTTCTTCTTGGACGAATAAATGGATAAATAAAAGAGGACAGAGATACACGTCCAGGTTTACGCGGATCCTCGACCCAACCCACTCCCAGCACATGGATGCCCTGCTCGGTATTGTCGGGCCTGCCAGGCGAAGACGGGTCCCTTGTCGCCATCATGGCCATGACTGTCATCTTCACAATCATGGCCCAAGAGGCAAAGAGGTTAGAGGACAAAAAAAAAAAGTGTCCGCAGGACCAGAATAAATCATCAACAAGCAGGGCTGCGGGCAGGCAATCAGCTAGCTAGCCCCATTCCCCAAACCATCCCCATCCGTCCATGTCCTTCTTGGCTGTTGCCTCATTCTCACCCTCATTTCCCAGCTTCAACTCTCACTCACCTCTGGGGCATTCAAAATCTTCAACCAACACAACGCACACACACCTCTCCTCCGCCCCTCGTCCAAGTAATACTTTCCCTCCTGTAATATTACTCGCACAAACTATTGGACAAAGAACAGACAGACTGCCAAGACGTCCAACTCCAACCCACTCATATCCCCGTGTCTCCCCATTGTCGTGTGGCATGATCCACTGATGATGAGCCACGATGATGGCTTGCAGCCAGAAACTAAATCAACAAACCCACCGCCGCGGGACGCCCAACAGCAGCCCGCATGTCAAGTAAACACATTATCCAACACTGGATGAACCCATGGCGACTTGCCCTCGGCCGGCCGTCTTGCGCAATAGCGACAAACATGGCCAAGTCCATCATGACGTTGGCCCTGACTCGTTTTCAACTAGAAAGTAATTAAAATGGTCCGCCAAACTAACAATAGTCTCCCTAGTTGCCTGCCCGCGGATCCGCCTATCCGCCATGATAAGGTTTCAAGAGACACCTCTTTGCGCGTTGCGCCCGCAGCGATACACCGTGCCGCCCAGTTGGTCGCCAGCCTGCCAACTGCCAACTTGACTAGTGACTGCCCAAGCAACAACACGACTGTTGTGGTGTACCAATGGAACTAAATAGCCTGTGCCAAGCAGATATCTGCTTTTGTTTGCATGTCACGACGTGATCTCTTTAGTGTCCTCTCCCATGTTCTTGGCATCATCTCTCGCAAGCGCAAATGCTGTTGCTACCCCAGCTTCTCCCCAACTGCCGACAATGCTCTTTCAAGGAATCATCATCCAAACTTCTCCGACGCCGTCAGCACGACCCCTTGGCGCCGCTCAGGGCACGCACAGCGCCCGCGCGATCTCTCTCCTCGGGGGCATAAGCCACCATACACTAGATGGCAAAAAATCCCCGTAGGTAGCTAGCTGCATGCAACACGCTCTTCGCCAGCCTTGCTTGGATCTGATGACAACGGGCAGCCCTGGGCGCCAGGCGAGGCGAGGCCAAAGTGAAGCAATGACAATATCCGTGTCCGTACTTGCACCGACTGTACGTGACCGCCGCATTTCCAGTGCAACGCCCGCAGCAGCATCACCACCACTCCATCACCAACCCAGTCCTGCCAGTGCCAGTACCCAGCCGTGCCAGCCTACTCCGTAATAATTCGAGTGGATTGTCGCATCTGTGGGACAAGAGATGGGGGCCTCCGTCTTGACGAGCCAGCCAGCCTGACACTGACCAACTGACTGAACGACTGCCCAGGGCCCCCCTTTGCTGCCGCTAACCTGTTGAGGACTTGCACGCCGCACCAGTCCGCTTCGTTCCACCAGTGATGAGTGAGTGGCCTGCTTGCAGCAGCAGATGCCTTCCTGCCAGCAATACCTGCCCCCCTGTACCGCGTAGTCCAGTTCGTTGCTGTTTGATCTCTTGGCCACGCTGCTTTGATTGCTTGGGGTTTGGTGCTCGGTTCTGGGGCTCTGCTGCCAACTGATGCCTCGACCTTGGACTGAGAGTGAGTATCCAGTCTGCCCTGGCAGTTACACTGCTTCTGCACGCTGAACACTGCAGTTGCACCGATACGCGTGCCTCGCCCAAAAATAGACGGGCGTAATACCGTACGACGCACCCATTCTTCTGCCTCCTCAACCGTCTAGCTCGCGAGGCCGTTGGTCAGCGAAGCGCCCACCAGAAGAGACAAGGAATCCTTCCTTCTTCCTCCTCCTCCTCCTCCTCCTTCTTTGTTCCTCGCTCCTCTCCGCTTTCCTACATCCTTCCTTGACCACCACGCATCTTCCTTTTCCCTTCCATCCTGTCCTGCCAGAGCTAGTCGAATAAGAAACAAGCCCAGGCGTTGGTGGAGTCTCAACCCCAGGTGCCCAGCTGACAGGGGCAACGGCCATGTGGGACAGCTAGAATGTCGCTCCGCATTCTGTATCCGTAGTCACCAGCAATACCACCCAGAAATAGCTGCCAATTCCCAGCAGGCTAGTGGTTAGTTGTTCTGTAACCGTGGAAAAAGAGACTCTTGCTCGTCACCATCGCCATCCACAAGCCTGCAAGCCTGCAAGCTAGCCAGCCTTGCTCTGCCTTGCCTGCCACCTCCGCGTTAGCCTCTTACCAGGCCTGCCTCTGCATGTATGCAAGCACCCTCCCTAGTCACCTTGATACTCTCTTACATGAAAAATCTCGGTGTTCTTCCGTGCCCCCTTGACTGCTTTCCCGCGCTTCTTCAACGACGACAAATCATCATCCCATCCAATGCGCCGGCCACATCTATTGCGTATGCCATGCGTATCCAGCCAAAACTGTCATCAGGGCTCCTTTTCCCCTTTTGCGCTTCGAGAGTTGCCAACTACAGGAATGCCACGCCCGCCCCTGCCGTGGTCCGATTTTGCCCACATACCGAATGTCCGCCTCATTGTGGGTCATTACCCCAGCGCCGCCCGTTGCCAGGCCCAAAACTTCAACGCCTCCCGCACCTAACAAGCTTCTGACAAGAACCGTGCTCACTGCGTGGCGCGCCCCTTTCTTTCTCAACCGTTCGCGCACTGTTCGTCCAATATCCATTTGGTCAGTGCTGCTATTCAAACAACCGAGAGATGTTCTTCTGCAGTGTCTTGCTCATGGCCGCAGAGTCGTCCGTCGGCCAGAGACCTCGCATCGCACCACACGCAACATAATTGTAAAGCTCCTCGAATATGTCCGTACCCCAGTCGCTATTTTTTCGGTTTCTGCTCCCGCTTCGTCGCAAAATAAATCTCCACGAATCATTTTGCGAGCTGGTATTCTCACGCATGCTCTGGGCCCAAAGGCAACAAGCATGTGTGGTTCCCTCTCGGTGCCGACACGCCAGCGACACTGTTGCGACAGGCTTGGCATGCTCTGCTTGACCAATCGAAACTCGGGCCACACCCAATCACTGCAATCTTTCGTCTTGGCCTCGTCGGACTTTGCGGACCAGACTGGAGACTAGCAAACGAGGGTTGCTGACACTGCACTGCTTCCCCCCGTGTGTGCCCGACCCGCGCGCGTCTGCATTCCCCTCCCCCACGGTGTGCCGCTCTGCCGCGGGTCTCTTTCCAGAGGCGATTTTCTCGTTGCGACGGGCGGGTGGCTCCCCTGCTCATGAGACCCTCCGTGCCCTCCCACCGCCCGTCCTGATAAGCTTGCTTGCACTTGATTGCCAATGCCCAGTAAATGTACGGATAGTGAGTGACATTCATGGGCTGACCGGTACCGCCTAGGAAAGTGCCGTAGTCCGTTCATACTGATGTCAGTCTTTTTCGTCTACTGCGCCCGCGCAGCCTTGGTTAAAGTGGTGCGGCGGCCTTGGTATCTGTCTTTGTTGCTTTCGAGTCATGGGCTTCGGAGCAAAGCACCGTTTTGCATCCTTGCCAACCCTGGTTGCTCTTGTTGATGCGTCCTTGTCCGGCCGGCAACACACTCTCACTGGTCAATCATGCAACCCGCCGCCGTTGAGCCTGGCACGCCTGGCTTTTCCCCAATCCAAATTCCTGGGAATTGTCTCCAGCCTCAATGTCACCACAAGATCAAGCCAGCCAGCTGGTGGCTTGATGAGGGGCGCATGGCAGAGGGGTGTGCAGACAAGGCGACCCCTAACGTTAGCCTGAAGCCTGCCTCGACTGACTGTCGCGACGCCAATAACCTAGTTAGGCTCCGGCCTCTAACTTGGTCTCCAGCCTCCAGTCTCCAGGCCACTGGCTGATTCTCATGACCACGCTCCATTTCATTTCCCCTCCGTCTTGCCCACTTGCTCTCTTCGTCATAGCTTGCCTCGGTACGGATACTCTGTGCAGCCTGACGTGATTTATTTGCCAATGTGATGCCATTTATTATTATTATTGCCTGCCACGTTGGGAAGGTGTTCCATGTTGCAAGCGAGCTGGTCTGCCTTTGTTCTTGTCGTCGCCGTCGTATTGGCAGCCTTGTCTCGTTCCCAGGTCTTGCGCGACATTTCGACTTGTCCTCCGTACGCTCGCCTCACCTGGAAACGCCTTGTGGCGTTCTTCCCAGCCCGAACCCGGGGCTGGCTGCCAGTGCTGTGCCACTATCGACGCCATCATGTGAAGCACTTGGTTCGGACAGTCCGCTTTTGTCAAATGCTGCTCATGTAATAACCCGAGTGAACCATTGGTGAGTCTTTGGATGTGCGCGTGTAAACAACTCAAGGTGCACAGCTTCGCGTGCAGCAGCTTTTCCCTTGCTACTGGCAAATGTACCGAGTACTCCGCACTGCCGGCCGGTAAGTCGCACCTGCTCGTATGCGCTGCAGTCCGATGAAATGCGGCAAGCATTCGTCTGTCGCAGGCAACAAACCCCTGCACACCATTTATTTGTCTGCTGGGCAATTTGGATTATTTTTGAGTGATCACGCCAGCACCTGGACTCTCACAGGTATCCATTGCACCATTGCTGCCACCCCCGTGGGGTTCCAGACCACCTTGCCATGCAGCGCTAGTTGGCGGTGCAAGACAACACTGGTTAGCCCATCTGCTCTGGACAAGCCACCAACGCCACCTGACGGATAAGCTTAGCCATGGCTTGAACAGTTGCAACGGCTGGAAGCAAGCCAACCATGGCGTCTCGATTTTGGCGCGCAACTTGTCTTTTGCTGTGCATGCCATCTCATCTCACGATGCGCTGTTGCGCGACACACCGACCAAGGCGACCATGGGCCCCCGAGCGACACTGCGAGGCAACTGCGGGCAAGACACTAGCTCGCAGGCAGTTGCATCTCAGCCGTGGCCCAAGAAGCCCTGTCCTCCGAGGAACTCTGCTGCCGACAGTCGTGTTAGTGCCCCTTTGGGCTAGCATGGCCCGAAGACTGTACCGGTACGACTGGTACTCCGTAGACTGTCACCTGTGTCACTGTGCAACGGGGAAGCATGTCGGTCGTGTGGAGGGCTAGTCGCTGGGCGAATCATCATGGCGTCAGCGGGGACGCAGGTGCATCAACTCTATCGGGATGGACGGTCGTAATAAACACACTGGGTTAGATTCCCAACGCTGTGCGGTCTGGATCATGGCGGATTGCTCGCCTTCTGCAGCCGTCACTGCTGCTCTGGAGAGGTGCAGCGCTGATCCAGTCAGCTCCACCAACTAACTGCTGGTGGTGAAACAGTAAAATGGACGACAAAGACAGATTGACAGAATGACAGTGACAGAGAGAGAGCAAAACGCCCAAAACGCCTAGCGACAAGATACAAGCTAGTAACGGAGGCTCCACCGATAACGCATTGCAGTGCACGTAAATCAAATTGGCGTTGCAAATATTTGGACCGACTTTGGCAGGTGGATGGATGTGCGGATGTGCAGGGCTAATTTCTGCAAGTCCGTTTTGGTTGCTCACACAGAGCAACTCATTGTCCGCTCATTGTCGGCATCTGGCCGTGGTTCTGTCGTGGATGATGGCACAGGCCATACGAGGACGTCGCAGCGCAACGCAAGACTGCCACACCATTTCGTCCTTGATGAGAAATTCCCTGGTCTTGGCGGCATCAGTTGGACAATGGCCAGCGTGTGACCTGTCATTATCACGTCGACTGTCCTGGTACAGATATTGATTCAAGGATACTCGGTACCGTGTCCACAAATGAAAAAGCTGCACGTCCCCTTTGATCCAGCCTGTCTCACTGTATTTATAGCACCGGGCTGGAGAAGCCGCAATGAATATTGCTGTTGGTAAAATAATGACTTGAGTCGGCAAGAGGGCCAGACGAGCTGAAGCCAGACTGTGAAATGTCTCCAGAGCGGGCAAAATAGACCGCCATGATAAGAAGCGGGTAGAGAGGGTCGATTCCACAACGTCGGGCTCGCAGTCCTGAACATGACATTATCAGACAAAGGTATGAATTGCTGGTGCTTTGCATCTCGGGCTCTGGCCAATGGAAAACGATTGCTGCAGGTGGGTGGTCGGGCGTCTAGCCAATGCCAGGATGCAATGATGCGCAGCGGCGGGTACTCATCAGTTGTCAGGCCGTCCAACGGCCGTCGACTGCTCCTGGCGCGGGCCTGCTTGCCTGCTGTTCTGGAAGGCTGTTCAAGCAGAGACGTGGCTGCTGCAAGCCCCGGTAGCGTGGTGGAGGTGCTGGAGCTGAGCGGCGCAACGGACCAGAACCAGATGAAAGGCAAGGAGGGTGCAGATGGTGGCTCATGCGTACAAATCCCAAGAGCAGGAATGGCGTTGTCTGTGGCGTCGAGATGGCGCTGGTTCTCGATCTGAGGGTGCAAAAGTACCAGAGTCCAGAGGTGAAATTTGCAGGGCCTGGCCTCGTCTCGTGCCTCGTGGGCGATGGCTGTGGCTGGATATCGAGAGCGAGAGCGACGGAGCAGCTGGGCCCTGGTGGCGCTGAGACAGCAGTGCGGACACCAGTAGGGGTTCTGAAGGCGGTACCTGGCAGCATGCAGAGGGCGTGGTGAGGAGAAAAGTACTCTGTATCCGTACCCTAGCCAAACCTACTGCACAGTACCCTCTGGGCAAGAATCAACCTAACTTCTGGCTGGGGAAGAAGCGAGGCGAGCGAGTGACAGGTGCGGCGCATTCCGCCATTCCCGCTGCAGCACCACTCACCATCCAGAGCAGAGCCCCATGCCGCTAGTCGGTTTGGGGAAGTCTTAAACGAAAGATGGGATTAGGCGATTCCAGTGACTCGTGTGCTCCACGGCGCTCAAGGCCGCTGTCGGGACCGCCAACAGCGTTATTCTCCTCCCCCAGCAGTGCGTCGCCAGCGCTGTCGTCTTGTTTCCAGGGGCCCTGTTCTGTGCTGAAATCTTGGCTGGGCAGCATCCCCCTCGTCCCGTTGGTGCACGCCCACGACGCCCACGACGCCCTCCCACTTCCCAGCCCGCCGGTAACGAGGCCTCAGCTGAGTGGCTCCCTGCCGGGTGGCAATCTCAACGCCCCGATTTGCCTCACTTGCCTGTTCCCTCGTCTGGGTAACGTACCCAGCCCAGCAAACGCAGCCCGCATCTCTGTGATACTCTACCGTTCACGCTCACCTTTTTCCATGACAGTTTCTAGAATAAGCGACGATGCGCGGTCCACGACCTCATCTTCCCACTCGCATCAACTAGTCCAAAGCGGCAGCGCCGACGACCAGGTCCATTTTCCCATGCAAAAATGCTCTGCCGGCCAAACGAGGCGATTCTCATGACCAATCGTCACATATCCAAAGTCTCTTTTCCCAATCCCAGCACCTTACTATTACGGAGTACTCCGTGCGCCTCCTCAACTCGGTCCATCGCTGTGCACAGAGCGCTCAGCTGAGGCGAGCTTGCGCAACCAGACGCTGGCCCGTGGCTTGAGGGAGGTTCTTCGTCCCACAGATGGCAGCCTCTCGCTGCTCCGGATGCTTGGCACCTCGAATATCTCGACCGTTTTCGGTCTCTGGCTGAAAGTTGCCACGATATCAATGGCCCCGTGCAAACAGCCCAGCATCATGCCTCGATCTAACTCGGCACATTGTGGCTGTAGCTGGTCCAGCATGACTATTCTCACACCATCCAAACCCACGCGAGCGACATTACCATGTGCCCAAAACAGACTCGCACGCTCAACCAGAGGCTAATTCCAACTAGCAAGCTAGCGGCTGGGCTTGGACTACAGCCACAGGGTCTCCGCCGTTAGATTCTGGCGTGCTGGCAAAGTCACAACCCCAGACAGAGGCGTCGGAAACTTGCCGTCTGCCACAAGACAAGCACTCAGCGTGCCACTGGGTCTGGAGCACCCGTCGACGCCATGCGCCACAACGTCGATCCGCGTACTTTTTCTCTGCTGCGTCAGCGCCGCCATTCAGCTACACGACCCCGATAGCCAGCTAGAGGGGTGCCACAGCCGGCTGTCGTCGAGACACTTCTGGCAAGGCCTCGACTCTGGCGACTCCGAGAATTTGAATTGCGACGCCTGCTGCGCGCTACGGTCGGCATCTCTCCGAGACCAGCCATCCAAGCCATTGACCGCCAAAAATACAACATCGACAATCTACCGTACCAGGAAATGGGTCAGCCCTATCACTGCCCTCGAAGACAAACTACCGAGACAACATATTGCACGGATACTTGCGCTCCAACGCTCAAAAGCGGTGGCCAGGACAGTTGGCGCCGCCGCGATTCGCCCGTACCGCTATTGATCTGCAGATTCGTCCACGCCATGCAACGCGTCACAAACTAATCATCTCTGTTATTCATCTAGCTTTTTATTATTACTCTTATTTCGCCTTGGTCGTATTCATTCTAGAGCCAGTAGCTCTCGACTGAGTATCCAGCTTCCCAGGCAATCTCGGCGGCGAATCGGCGACCAAATAAGAAACTCGTAACAACCAAAAGACCGACTCGAATGGGTCTAGCAATCAATTTTAGCTTGCTGGAGCCAATATTTCACTTGATTTGCGGAAGAGGCGTGCGGCTGAGGAGCCAAGTAGCCAAGAGCAGGGCATTGCGCCATATCGATCCCCGAAGCCTCCCTCCACCCCACCTAGAATACAGTGCGTGTGGACCCCCAACTGGCCCAAGTCTGGTGGGAGTGAACAGAGTTTACGACACGGCAAGACATAATAGCGAGGTCACGTTCAAAGTCAATGCTAGATCGCTGGACAACGCATAGCATGGAGCGCTGGACGGACTGTCGCTAGAAGCAGAGGACAGACATGTACATGTCTTGGCTCCCCAACCTATTGATCCGCCCGCCAGCATACTCCGTGCTCCATTTTCACTCCATTTTGTTCGTCCAGTGCTTCGGGATGTGGAGGGGTCGGTTATACCTGGCCGGAGCACCCTGGAAAGGCAACAACGTACGCGATTCACTTGGAGAGAGGTGCGGGAGAGCAGTCCACATGGATTGCAATTACCAGGGGCAAACCCAATGGGCAGCGACAGGATCTGGAACGAACGAGGTGGTGTGCGTTCTTCTTAGCAGTACGATGACATTCAACTGTGCTCTGGGTGGTTATGCTGCACGTTCAGCCAGTGGAGTGTCACCACCACCGTCTATCCTTGGCTGCGGAGAAGTGTACTAGACAGGCCTAGTCGCATGCCTGACAGACCAGAGAGTCGCGCTAGTGCAGCCGATTATTGTGGTGGTTGTCTATTCTTGCCCGTTATACATTGGGTTAATAAGAGGCAGAGGAAAGGGGCTCTTCTGGGGAAGAAGGGCCTTTGGCCGCTTTGTTAGCGCCGACTTGGGATAGCCAGACAAGACTATCGAGGTGGCGCTGCAGTGGACCACTGGCACGTGGAAGAGCGGTTTGACGGGTCTTGGAAATGGGCTCGTTCTTGGTGTTGCCGTTATTGATATCAGTCGCCAGTGGGCCGTATGGTTGGGGTGTGTCGGAACGAGAAGGAGATGGACGCGGAGCAAGACCCAGCACACGGATGGACTTCAAGTCGACTTGTTCCTGCTGGTCCTCTGTGCAGTTGAAGCCCCGAAATGAGCTCGCAATGCGCAGTGAGCGCGGACAAATGTGCCCTCGGCTGCCGAGATATCTATCAGTGAACTCTGTACCAACGGACACGGCTGGGAACACTCTCGGTCCCAAAACCAAAGAAAAGGTCACGCAAAGAAGGCTGCAGTTGGGCGCTGCCTCCTTGTTCAAGTACAGACACCGCAGCACGCACAAGAGACTGCTCTCTTTGGTTGCAACGGACATTTTATCTGCGCCCAAGCATCTCCAAGCCACAGATGGCAGTGAACTCGATGGCGGTGGGGGGAGTTGAAACCACGCCCAGGATCAGACTGCGACCAAAACCAGTGCAACGCCCGAGCAGCATATTAATCGTTGGACATCTTTCCTTTTCGCCGACGCAATCATGACCTGCACATGCAGAGTCAACCAGCAGCCACCTGGTCCGCGACGAGTGTATCCCAAGTGGATGGCATACCAGCGCTCCTATGCGCAGGCTATGCACAGGGGGGGCTGGTCCTTCTACCCCCTGCCTGCCTGCCTGGCCCATGCAAGTGCGCACGTAACAACGCTCTCAGCGGGGAGCAACTGCTCAGCTGGCCTGTGATCCCGGTCGAGCATCATCCTCGTAGCATGACCAAATCAGAGAACTGATTTGCCCTCAAAGGAATCGCCGGTGTCGGACACGGGTCTGTGCTGTCCTCCGGCCGTCCGCAATCTCTTGGGCTACTCCGCTCGCCAGTTCCTTGTCGCTCTTCCAGCGTCGCCAGAGATAACCACGAAATGGGTCAAATTAATGAAAAAGAGGCCATGGACGCCAAGATTACCGAGACGTTGCCACCGGCCAATTTTTGGCTCCCCTTGCTCTCCATTGCCACGCGACGAGGCTTGCCAGATACAGGCGCCACATTGTAGCACCTGGGGCCACACTATCTTTTGACAGCGGACGGGGGATTGGGCGCCACCAGCTCCAGAAAATCACTCCCCGGATTCTCTTAGCTAGGCGGAAGCAAGCCCTGTAAGCCAGACACGCAGGAAGCCACAGGCACACTGACATGCCGCACAAAAGGCCCTGTCAAAGTCTATTGTCAGTGCGTTGGGGCGGTTGTTGTCTTGTACTCCGTACGTGATTATGCAACTCCATTGTGCTCTTTACAGAATCATCGACCTTTTATCGGAGCAGGCAGACGACGCGCTTGATTATTGCCGTCTCTTGAGCGGTTTCTAGTGAAATGAGCCAGCCAGTGTAAGGGACTGGTGTATCGACTTGCAGAAATGCCGGGTTTCCACAAAGTCTTTGACTACATCTGGCAACGGGAGCGGAAAAGCTGAGACGGAAAGCAAGTTCATGCGACCGGCATATGTTTGTGCCATCACGCTGAGGACAGCAAGTTCATGCGACCGGCATATGTTTGTGCCATCACGGCTGAGGACAGCTGAGTTTTGCATCTATACGGAAGATGACGAGTCTCGGGACAAGACGCACTCTTGGCACTCAAACAGCAAGGTTCGCTGCCGTCATGCTCTCTCTTCTCCCCCTATTCCTCCATCCTTCGACATGCGCAAAGCCAAACGTTGGGCAGCAACAGGAAAAGGGAATATCCGCGCAAATCTTTCCCAGATCTCTCCTCTCATGGATGATGAGCATCGCTGTCCCGGACGATGGCCGATTGCGCGGCGACGGGGTGCTGCTCGCTCCCTTTTGGTATTAGCTTCCTTGCATCCCAAGCACCCGGGTATGCACCGTCGTCAGCCTCACGACAAGGTCATTTGCAGCTATCCAAAAATGGACTCACCAGCTCGCCTCCACCGAAATAGCTACTGCGGCAAAAGCGGCAGAGGCGCACGATGCTTGAATGCAAAATCACAATTGACCAAAACGGACATGGCCAAGATGGCGTTTTGGATGAATGATACGGAACATTCCGTGTCGACGTACGCCATCACCACCACCCAGCTGGATGGGACAGGCGGCGCCGCCGCCTCCAGAAACAGAATGGTGCCAAAAATAAAGCACCCACACCACAGACACACCCCGGCGAGGGTCAGTAGGCACACGCACGCGTATCGTGGATAACGGCACATGGTCCTGCCACAACCCGGCAGACGCGGCACTTGGGGTGCGATGGCTGGACCCTAGAGAAGCCGCCCACGGACGATATCATCCGCATCCGGGAACAGCCTCATCCAAGTCAGAATCACCTCGATGCCAATGACGCGACAGAGCCAAGACGAAAGTAACCCGACTTGTGTTGGGAACACGCCCCTGATTCAATGCCACACATGGCCGTTCGTCTCCAGCCTGGCCCAAAGTCAAGCCAGCCCAAGAGTCAAGCTTAGCCCAAGAAGGGCCAACGGTGATGCAGCCAGAGACAATGTATCTGCCACTAGCAGCTTGGTGACAACGCAGTTGAAGCATTACTGTCATTGCTACTCTGTAGTCTTGGCAAAACACACGACTAATGGGACAGAACAACTCTGACCAAAAGGCATGCAGACTCAGCTCCTTGGACTGGGCGTAAGCTCAGCCGCTCCTTATTTGCTACCTCGGTCAAGCTGCCCAATGCGAATGCCTGCAAAAATGCTTAGAGATGCTTGGTATCATCGTCAAATGTCTTGCACCCTCTTCTCCCCATCTGTTGCGCGCGCGCACTGTCACCTGTGATGCGCCGCAGCAACACCGCAGGCCCTGTCGATCGACACTGCACCAGTGGGTAATCACCTTCTATCTTGTCCTTTTTCCCCTTTGAAAAGAGGCTAAAAAGCAAGCGGGTTGCGGGGAGAGGGGGAGCGTAGGTAGAAGCGCAGACACGCCCCTCTGAAGCTAAAAAATTAAGACTAGTTTGGGTTAAATGCTACGCTGCAAGTGCCAAATAGAAATGATTTGCAGAACAAGTTTCAAAGACCTCGACTACGGGGCCGAGACCCTCTTCTCTCCGTCTTTTTCAACGTTGCCGGCCGGTGATTTGGGGTCTATCATGCTACGACTTTTATGCGCTTGCATGTGTGACTTTGTCGTCGGTGCCGATGCGGCTGCCACCGCCTCCAATCTTGCTCTCGCCCAGCCGCCGATTTGGGCGCCGTGGGGACATGATGGGTGGCTGTAGATGTGAAATCAAGTTACCTGGTGCAGAGAGTATGGTGTATGGGCGTTTTGTCCGCTCCAGAGAGCATGGCGTTTGTGGCGTTGTGATGAAGCTGCGGCAGTACATCCGCTGATTCGTATGATCATTCTGCAAGAAAACAAAAAAGAAGAGGGAATCTTTTTTTTTTTGAAAAGACAAGATGAATATTCATGTGCTTTGCACAGTTTATTGTAATGCTTCTATGGGGAATCAAAATGCAGTGTATCCAATCTGTTGATCAACTCCAGGGTACCGACCTCAAAACAGGGCTCGCATTCACGCATATATGCCATCTAAATAATTGTAGAAAAACAACGATTGTAATAATGAAATAAAGAGAACCGGTTACCATGCAATCTTTGCAATGGGTCCGTTGGGAAAGACGCGGACTACCAGCTTGCGAACCTCATCCATGGCTAGAATGCTCAGCGCCAGAGGAAGAGGAATCAGCCAAAACTCAATGGGCACCGAGGCTGTGCCAAATAGGTTCTGAATACCCGGCACCTCGGTGACAAAGATGGCAATGGCGAGCGAGATGAGAATGCTGAGAATCAACCAGGGGTTGCGACGCTTGGCGGTAAAGGGATCGGCCTGGAAGATGCTGAGGCGGCGGTTGCGCACCGAGAGAACGTTGCCCCATTGAAGAATGACGAGCGTGACAAAGTAGATGCTCTGCCCCACGGCGTTGAAGTGCGTGAGCTCCTCCTGCGAGAAGCCGTGGAAGCCTTCCGAGTAGCCCTCGAACAGGAAAAACATTTCGCGAATGGGGATGCGCGCCTGCTTCCAGTAGTAGAGGAAGAACATGGAGTGGGCAATGGTCGTCTCCATGAAGCCGGTAAACAGGTACGCCTGGATGTAGATTCTGATGGTGATGAGGTGGTCGCGTTTGTGGTTGCGCGGAGGCAGCGACAAGAGGTCGAACTCCTCCTTTTCCATGATGAGAGCCAGCGACAGGAAGAGATCGGTAAAGACGCAGATGATGATCATGAGGAACGAGCTCAGGGGCAGCGGCACGCCGAAAAAGACGTTGAGAATGACGGGCCAAATCTCGGACCAACTGCCGGCGGGCAAGAGGTAGGCAATGACCTTTTGCAGGTTCTGAAACACAAGACGGCCGAGGCGGATGGCCTCGATGATGGAGTCAAACTTGTCGAGGAGGACCAGGTCGGCGGCCTCGATGGCCACGTCGCTGCCCGTCACGACGGCGACGCCAACGTCGGCGGCGCGGAGGGCGGGGGCGTCGTTGACGCCGTCGCCAGTCACGGCGACGACGTTGTCGCGCTTGCGAAACTCCTCGACGATGCGCAGCTTCTGCTCGGGCGTCGTGCGGGCAAAGACAATCTCGCCGTACTCGCAGATGATTTCCCAGTCGTCGTTGGACAGGCCGGTGAGGGAGTGGCCCTCGAGGAGCAGGCTGCGCACCTCGCCGCTCTCGCGAGCGGCGCGGAGCTGCTGCGAGGACAGGCCGAGCTTGGACTGGATCCTCTCGACCGTGTCCGGGTCGCGCTCGCCGGTAAAGATGCCCGTGTTGCGCGCAATGGCCGCCGCCGTCAGGCCGTAGTCGCCAGTCACCATGAAGAAGCGGGCGCCGGCGCGGCGGCACTCGCGGACCGTGTCGGCCGTCTCGGGACGCGGCGGGTCGATGATGCCGAGGATGCCAATCACGGTGAGGTTGCTCATGGCGCCGGCGGCAATCTCGTCGCTAAAGGCGTTTGTGTTGATGGCGTTGACGGGCGCGACCGTCTTCTCGCAGAGCACAATGACGCGCTCCGCGTTTCTCGACAGTCGGTCTTGGTACTCCTTGAAGGCGACCTTGGCGGCGGCGTCGAGCTCGACGACGGCGTTGGCCTTGCGCGACCAGTACGAGGTGCAGGCGGGGAGCAGCACGTCGGGAGCGCCCTTGACAAAGACGCGGTACTGCTTCGATTCCTTTTCGTCGTCGTTGGCGTGGACGGTGAGCATGTACTTGTTCTTGGAGTTGAAGGGGATCTGGAAGACGCGGGGCATCTTGGCCGCCTCCTCCTCGCTCCGCTGGGTGGCGGCGGCAAACTTGAGGACGGCAGCGTCGGTGGCATTGCCCTGGACCTGGCGGGCGGCCACGGGGAGGGCGGCGGTGGAAGGGTCAAAGGTGGCGTCGTTGCAGAGAAGGGCAGCCTGCATGAGTCTGCGGTTGCAGGCGTCGGGCGCCTCGCTGTCCACGTTGCTCTGGATCTCGGTGACGGGGATGGGCTCGTCGACAAAGGCCGACGAGTTGACGTGCATCTCGTTCTGCGTCAGGGTGCCCGTCTTGTCGGAGCAGATGACGTTGACGCAGCCCAGCGTCTCGACGGTGGACAGACCCTTGGGCAGGACGTTGACGGCCTTCATGCGGCGGGCCACCATCATCAGCGTCAGAGCAACGCCGACGGGCATGCCCTCGGGGATAAAGGCGACGACGCAGCCCATGACGTTATTGAGCATGGCAACAACATTCATGTATCCAGGATGGTCACGTCGGAGCCAGCCGACCCAGGTGAAGAGAATCAAGAGGGCCAGGACAATGGTGAGGCAGACAATAATGCGGACAAAGCGCCAGATTTCCTTTTGAATCAGGGTAGGACGCTCCTCGGTGGAAGCAGTCGCCTTGGCGATGCGGCCCATGACGGAGCGCGAACCCGTGAGGACGACGATGCCGACGCCGCTGCCGTTGACGACCAGGGTGCCCATGAGGGCAATGTTTCTGCTCTCGAGGAACGACGGGTCCGTCATGTCGACGGCGCCCTCGACCTCGTCCGACTCGCCGGTGAGCACGGAGCGGTCGAAGCGAATGTCGCCCGAGTGGCTCAGGATGCGCAGGTCGGCGGGCACCTTGTTGCCAATCTGGAGGTGGACAATGTCGCCGGCGACGAGCTCGGCCGCGGATATCTTGATCGTCTGGCCGTCGCGGACGACGAGGGCCTCGGAGGGGAGCAGGTCGGTGATGGACTTCATGGTGCGCTGCGTCGACCAGTCCTGAAAGGCCGAGAAGCCGGCCTGGAGGGCAATGACGATGAGGACGAGGATGGCGAGGGCCAGGTTGACGGGCGACGGCGGGTTGCTGAGCGGCTTCCAGCAGATGAAGAAGATGACGACGCCGACCCAGAGGACCGAGCAGAAGCCGCCAAAGACGTAGCCGAGGACCTTCTTCCAGTAGTTGGTCTTTGCCTTGGGGAGCGTGTTGCGGCCGTCGCGCTGCTGCCGGTTGGCCACCATGCTGTCGGAGAGGCCATCGGTGCGGGAGACGTTGAGCTGCTGGGCAATCTGGTCCGTCGACAGCTCGTGGTAGTTGAGGTTGGCAAAGTAGTCCTCGTCGGCCTTGTCCTTCTTGATGCCGCCGGCGGCGCCCTTGAGGTCCGTCGACGACTGCTCGGTGTCGACGGCGCGCGACTCGGCGACGTTGATGGACAGCGTGCGGTACTCGATCTGGATGCCGCTGTAGGGGGACGCGGGCAGCTCCGAGCGGGACATGTTGGAGCCGCGGCTCATGGAGCGGCGGCGGGAGCGAGAGCGGGAGCCCTCGTCGCCGCGGCCGCGAGCCTCGTCGGAGCGACCGCGAGCGAGACGAGGGTGGTCCGCATTGTGAAAGGTGATGCGGGTGTCTCGCTCGGCGGCGGCCTCCTTTTCGGGAGCGTCAGGGACGGTTTCCTCAGGCATAACAGATGTGTGTGTGTGTGTGTGTATGTCGGGAATGTACTTTTTTGTACAGGTACTCGTGACGAGAGCTGCGGACAGAAGGAGGTGAAGAGGGACTTTTGGACTTGTCGAGAGGGATTTTTCAGACAACAACAACAAAGACAGGGCTAATGCAGAGCAATAACCAAATACGGTGTGTCAAGAAGCGGTATTGGCCAACAGGGCAGGGAGCGCAAGGATGCAAGGAGCGGCGAGAGGGTAGTGGCCGAGGCAAGGTGTGATGGAATGTAACAACAAGGGAACCTCTACCAAGTATCCTGCATGTACTTGTATTTATATTACAAAAGGCTGGGATTGGGGTAAGATTTTCCCTCTACTTATATCACGCACGCCGCAGCCGCGCAGAAAAAAAAGGTGATGAGCTGGAGACGACAAGAGAGGGGGAGGACCGAAAGGACTCTAGGCCGCCGCGGACTGCGCACCAATTATTGATTTTCCAGGCCGAGTGCGTGCGTGCGGGCATGGGATGGGCGGGCCAATGGGCGAAGAAAAAATGTGAAGCTTTTGCGATGCCCGTTTCGGACGTCATGAACCTCGTTAACAGATGGCCATATATCGGCGAGCTTGGTGTGGTTATGGAGGAACAACCAACCACAGCCCTCACATTACGTTGGCGTTGCCCGTTTAGGAAAGGCAGCAACACCCGCATCCAATTTTCCTTGCCTGGGTTTAAAAAAAAAAAAGAGCGCCCACCCACCCAAACGAGCGGCGGCCGATGATCCAGGAGTGAGTGAGTGGGTGGGTGGATGGGTGGCATGTGGATGGGCGCGCGGTCGAAGCAGCTTGGACGCCAGCCAGCCGAGTCGACCCTCATGAAAGCGAGCCCACGGAGTGCATGAGGCTAGCGAAAAACCCAAGCTGCAAAGCCCAGGCCGTTCCGTTCATTGTTTACCGTCGGCTGGCGGGATGCCGTTTTGGCGCTGGATCGGCGAGGGTGGGACCCATGTCAGAGACTAACTAGAGACCAGCTAGCAAGAAGAGCAAACCTGCGGGCTGCCTCCGGCGGCGCGCTGGCCTGTCACTCTTGTTTCTGGCCCAGTAGTCTGAGGAGCTGGATGGAGTCTGTGAGCGGCATGCCGATTAGCCGCAGGGTGAGAAAGCAGGTGGGCAGTGCTGCTGGCCTTCTCCTTCTGGCATGGTTGCGGTTGAGGGAATTTCGGTCCTGGTGCTGTTGTTACAGGTTCCCCCTCTCGTAAACAAGACGCATCCTGATATAATTTTAAAAGATTGCCCTTTGGAGAATACGTAGTTGCTTTGGCCCTGCAGCTCGAGCGCTCTCACACGCTTGCGGCCGGTATATATAGGCAATCCAACTCCCACCACCCTCTGCTTCCTAGACTCCTGCCAGCGAGCAACCCACAGCCGCAACGAGCACCGAAAGATGCAGACACTGCCAACAATTCCCCCTTTGAAGCTGAGGCGGTCTGATGTCATGACGTGTGGCAAGGGGCCAGCAGGCTTGGACCCTTCGGCAGCGTCACCCGTTTCCACAAGCCAAGCCCTGCGCTCGATTGGCATAGGACCCTAGGGACAGCGGGAAGAAGGGGGGGGACGTGAAAGGGTGGGCTTTGTCGCGTTGCCAGCCGCATCCATCCAGCAACGCCAAAATGCCAGTCCTGCTTACACTGGTCAGGCCGAGTCCCGCCGCTCTTTGCACGTCTTCGTCCCCCTCCCGTTATCTCTCTCTCGACGTTTCTCGACATTTGCCCTTGAAACTCCCGACTTGAGCCTGCGCATACGAGAAACAATACAATTCTCACAGGATTTAAACTACGTAACCCTGGTCGCGAGGCTGTGATGAAAAGTGGCACGGCGGTAGGCTGGTTCGATGCTAGCGCCGTCACACAACATGGCCAAAATTAAATGCCTCTCTCAAATCCTTTTTCTGGATCCTGTTCATTTCATCACGGCCAGACTGCCCGCTTCCGATTCGTCTCGTCTCCTCTTTTAAAAATTTCCAGGCCACGAGATGTCCCTCGAGCTGACAGGGCCCCCGAGACGCTCACACTAACAAACAGCCTTGCCATGTTGCTTCCCTCGACTCCCCCGTCACCCTCCGAGGAGTTGTCCCTGCTTCTCCAGCTTTCCGTGCCGCCAAGCTTTTCTTTAGCATTAAGCTCCTTGTGCAATGTCGCACCGACCATGTGGCCGATTTGCGGCTAGTACCTGGTTGCATGTCTTGGCGCCATTTAGTTTGTCGTGCATGCAACGTCTGGTAACTTTACATTTCAACAACTCTTTTTCCGTCTTGCTTGTATATTTTCGTCCTTTTCCTTTTGCTGTGTGCCGCCTTGACTGCGCTACAAGCCACAAATCGGCTCAAAACGTAGAAACAGCTTTTCGCGACAGTCGCCCCCGACAAAACCCTCGTCGCCCGGGTACTCGCTTTCGTCAGCCACTGATGTCCTGTAGTTTGTGTAAATCGCTGCTACGGCATAGCGCATGACTAGAATCGGGCTGTCGGTCAGTGATGCTGCCAAAGAGAAACCCCGAGCGGGCCGCGAGACCACACCGGGCCTACTTACGCTCCATGGCCAGCTGCTGTCCGACGCAGCCTCTGCTGCCGTGACCGAAAGCATACAGATACTTGTTTGGATTTCTGTTCTTGTCGTCGGCTCCCATCCAGCGACTCGGATCCCAGGTTTCCGGGTTAGGGAATACCGCCTCGTCGCGATGCAGAGTCCAGAAGTAGGCACCTACGCGGATGCCAGGCGGCAGGCCGCGTAGGCTGCCAATGTCGGAGCTATGGTGGCTGCGAGGCGTAACGCGTGGTTCGGCATCGGGCATGTTATTTCGCAGAAGCAGGCCTTCGTGCACGACGGCGTTTAGGAAAGGTAGTTCGGCAAGCTCGTGGGCATCGGGCAGCATGCATTGAACATTGCTGTCGACGACGGGCGAGTTGATGGAAAGCAGCTCCTTGCGGAGCTCATCCTGGGCGCTGGAATTCTGCGATATTTTGTACAAAATGTACGTAAATGATGTGCCTAGTAAACGGTCAGCCTGGTGTTTGGTAAAGCTTGTATTGACATTGCTTACCAAAAGTGTCTCTGGCAGCGACTTCAATGGCAGTAAATTAGTACAGCACTGTTTAAACGCCAGAATATCGATCTACTCACGGACATGATTGAAGCATTCGCTAGCAAGCTCAAGTTCCTGCTGAGGGTCCGGCGTGAAGCACTCGTCCAGCCCGGCGGACTTGGCAAGACCCGACTTGACAGCATCGTACAGGACTGGAAAATCCCCGCTCTCAAATTCGTGGTCCGATATTCCGTTATCATGGAGAGTAATTTCAGTCGCCCTCATTCTTCTCAGAGTCCAGTCGTCCAGAAATTTGCGTGCCGCGTCATGGCCCTTTGGCAACAGCCAGTCCCCCAGGCCCAAGTATTGCACAAATTTGGTCAGTGAGGCGCATTCTTGTAGCCAAAACATGGAATCAGTAGGATAAGACAAGACGTATGCCTCTAGCCACTCATCTCTCGCCGTCGCGTCAAGCATAAAGTTGGTGCCGCGCGATAGGCCAAAGACAAAGGCCACGGTAAAGTCGATAGTGTACGACTGCAGGACGGGGAGGATGTCGATGGCTTGCGTGGCTGATTGCGCTGCATCTTTGATAATCGGGAGCATTCGATGGAAAATCATCGTGTGCAGGATGGCGCGGACATGGGCGTTTGTTTGCACGAATTGGCGCCCGTAAATTGGCGCGATGCGACGACGGGGCACGGCATGCTCACGAGACAGCGCTGTAAAGATGTTGCGTTGCCTGTTGGCAATTTAGAGCCCGTTAGTATCTTCTTCAATTTGAAAGGAGCCGGGTGCTTGCCCTTGAACGATAAAGGCATCATAGCTTGCGTGTTTGTCAAAATTGTGCCGGCCCACCCCATACACGTCGTTCACGTCAGACTTGGAGTCCATCGCTATTTCTCTTGGACCAAGCTTCACATAAGGACCGAGGTCTTTAAGCGCCGCGGTGATAACCTCAAACTCCCGTCCCCGGAAGCGCTGCCATAGGATCCAGAGAGGGGTCACATGGGCCAAGGGATGTGCCGCAGGAACCGATGCCAGCGGAGATAGGTACACGGGGTAGATGAAAAACTTCCAGAACAAGGCTGCAGAGATAGCAATACAAGATGGAGAATAAAAGAAACCTGGAAGATGGAATAGTGACTCCATTTCTGAAGGGCAAGCCACACGTGTGGCTGAAGACGGCACTGAAGGATGTCTTGGCTAGATCACACAACGATAGCCGGAACAATACTACTACTTATATGAGCATTCTCGAAGAGTTATTTCTCAAGTTTTGCATAATTGTCATTTCCATTAATTCTCTTCTCTTGGAAACATAACGCGACCCGCTCGGTGTTAGCCATATACTACGTCAACTTACAGAAATAAAGCATGCAGTGCAGAGGTGCCCTATGGGGAAATCCACGCTGCGGCATGCACACTTTCCCCAAATCGCAGCAGCTCGGCAGCTGTGGCCCCGGCCGTGTCGTACCAGTCTTGGCAAACCGAGTCAGTTACCTGCTTTATGAGATCATATCGAGATGTGGCGCTACCGCCCAAAGTGAAGAAAAGAGGTGCTGCTCCAATGAACGAGAGGTCTAGCAGAAATTGCAAGTAGCAATTAGTGAATAGTGTCCTGTGCTTTCTTATTTTGTACTATTTTCCTTGTTTTCCTTGTCTTGCATTATAAATCCCCCTCTTCCCCGCCATTTCGTTGTTGCCTCTATTTTTCGGAACTGCACGCGCATGGAGCTCAGTATGCACGCAGAGTAATTATATTGGCGGGTACACCCAAAAAGGTCGGTTTCTGCGCTGGATGTCGTATGATCTATACTACGCGTGCCAGCTGGACTCGAATGGCCCTTCCGCATTCAAATCGCCCCTGATGCGTCTTAAGGATCAGCGTCATCACATAGCTGACAACTGCGGCAGCTGGAGCACAAGTAGGCCGATTTCAATAGTTGGTGTCCTATAAGTGTCTATACGTGGGCCATATGTATGTAAGATGACTTGATAATATGCGCAGTGTCTAATGATCCTCCACTTGATCGGCAGCCGTTGCCGACGATGGGGTCACGGCCTTGGTAAGCCCCGAGTGCTCGACGTCATCATCTACGCGAGCGACTTCCTCCACATCATAGTTGGACTCGCGAACCTTCATGAGGACTAGCCCACACAGAGGCAACGAGACAACAATGAGGAGCCACGAGAGGAGAATCTCGCCAAGGTACGGTGTCTGCGCATGTGTTAGCGATATGCACCACTTTTTGTGCAGCCGAGGGCTATGGGTTGTAGCTGATGTACCTCTACTGCATCCATGCCAAAAGACACGGCAGCACCGGCCGACTGGATACCTTTGTAGTATGCAGCCATGCGGGCGAGCTTGAAGGGCTCATTGGTAATGGCCGACATGGTATAGTAAGCGAGACCTTGGAAGGCCGCGTCGACAACATAGTCTGTTTCGAAAATTAGTCGAAAAGCTTCGAAGCTCACAGAACTAATCCTCTCTTACAAGCAAACATCATTACAATAGGTCCTCCCGCAGGGCTATCGGTCCAGTCCCAAGGAAGAGGCCGGCCCCTTAGGACGGTATCGCCGCGCTTAAAGTCCAACTGGAAGGCGACACCGCCGCCCCAGACCGCGCAGACCAGCAGGAAAATGACCCCGCTCGCAACAAGCGAACGGTTTCGGCGCGAAAAAGGCAATGTGTCAGTCAAAAGACCAATTATAATGGAGCCGATGATGGAGCCCAGGCCGGTGAGGAGGGCGACGAGAGCACGGGTTCGGCCGTTGAAGAGAAAGGTTGTAATGGCACCCTGGTACGAGTAAAAGTAGTTGGAGGCGAAGAACATGGGAAACAGAGCCAGCATGCGCCAGTCCTTGAACATGCGAATAAACTCCTTGGCCTCCTGCCTCGGCCCTAGCGACGCCTGAACCTCGACTTTTGTGCCGTCGCCGCGGACGACGAGATGCGGCGGCAGGACGAGCCAGCTGGTGACAATGGACGTCAGCTGGATGATGATGATGGCCGTGTACACGCCAGTGCCGACAGAGGGCATGTTGCTGTGAAAGGAAATGGCGAGGGCAATGGCGGAGCCGATGAGGGTGCCGAGCTGGAAAATGGACCAAAAGACGCTGTAGCTGCGGCCCTTGTCCTTTTCAGTCGGGTAGGACATCATGACGGCGCCCTGGGCGGCCCAGAACAGCGACGCGCTGAAGCCAAGGATGGCGCCGGCGAGGATGAGGAACCAGCGAGTGCCGTGGACCTGGAAGTTCCAGAGCGATCCGAGATAGAGGGCATAACCGGTGGTACCGATGGAAAGCGTCACGCGAGGGCCGAGGATATTCTACACGTCGCCCAGCGAGGTCAGCATACAAGACCATGCTGGAAAGAATGTTGGCTGCAGCTTGGGACCTACGTTGACACTGCCGGCGAAGAAGCCGCCGAGGAAGAAGCAGCCGTAGAGGACGCTGTTGGCAATGTCGCTCAGCTGTACGTCCTGCATGCCACCAGCGCCGAGGTTACTGATGGCGCTGTGCATGCCGACCGAGCAAAACGCGACGAAACCGACAATGACAACCTGCGCCCATGGCGAGTTGTCTGTGGCTTGAGATTAGCTTTCCCGATCGGTCAGGGGCGTGCGGCCGTCGGGCGATTAAAAGACTGACATCGCAGGTTTCCAACCTGGACCTGTGACAGGTCTATCATGGTGACTGGTGTCTTGCAAGAGCAAGACTGCAGAGACGAGAGTGAGCTGGCGTTGGTGAATGCACGATAAATGAAGAATCTGAAATAGATGCCGGGAATTATCTATTGTTGAAACAAGGGTGGCTCGAATGCCGGGGTCTCCGCAAAACGGCGGCTTTCAGAGACTAGCAACATCTCCCGACAGTGCATGTGTCCGTCTACTTTCTGCCCCTGGGCCGATTGCTACGTTTCCTTCGCTTCTGTCTTAGCACAGGGGAGCCGAATTGGCCACACGAGCTCGAGCTCGAGCTCGGTCCGCATTTCTTGCCCCAGCGTGCTAGCGGCAGGGTTTGGGCTCGTAAAGAAACCTCCGCTGGCTCGAAGGCTCGTACTTTTTTGCAGATCCACCGAGTCTAGTTAGCAGGTGAGGCTACAAAAGGACAATGGGAAGTGCGGCGCGGGAATAGCAACAGCGACTGAGCTGGTCCTAAGATGGTGGCTCTAACAGCACGCGAATCCCCCGGGTCCTGATCAGAGGATAGACATCAATTGTCCCGTGAAAGAAGCGATTGTCGCCACGACCGGAGGACAAGGCTAACCAGCGCAGCGGTCCCCCTCTCGCTCTCGCTCTCGCAGTTTAGGTCAGCCAACGCACACGAAATCATCCCCCCATCAAGTCGTTTTACTAGTATCCTTGGGAGACAATATTAGCATGAAAATACTTATAAAACTACAATATTACTATGATATATATGATTTAGCTATTTATACCTCTATAAACTACTAGCAGTTATGTTACAACCTAGTCCCTACCTGACATTGAGCACTTTTAGATCTACTATTGCCTTATTGGCTAATAACCCGACAAGTTACCTGCTTGCTCCTCCTGCGCGTTCCAAAGGACAGTTACGTTCTTCTATGTTCCTCTCTTCAATTGACACTCTCCCGAATGACTAAAACTGCGCTGCGTGACAGCCGTAACTGACAAGGCCCTAGTCCGGATGACTCATTTCAGATCAGGCTCCGGGCTGTCACTCTTGGTCAAGCCGCCGAGGCCTAGAAACCCGTCGGAAATGTCATATATCAATGCCCTGAGCCGCACCATCCCCGCGCGAGCCAACGGGAATGAGTGGCATAGTAAAGTTGAAAAACTGGACGACTTGAGCGACCATGGGCTCTGGCATACTTGGGCATCGCGCCCCATTTGAACAGCTCCCCAACGAAATAAGAGACACAATCGCATCCAACCTGAGTTTCGGAGACTGTACTACTTTGGCATGCGTCTCGGAGTTCCTCGGGAGCTCTCTCCATCCTTTTCTGTTCGCAAAGCCCGGTCACTGTGACAGGACACTCACTGTGGCATGTGTGCGAGGCAATCTTCGGCTCGTGCGTATTGCCGTGGCTCATGGTGCTGGAGTGAAAGCAGCCGCAGTGGGATTCGATATCGAGGGGCATGCACATTTAGTGTTTCCTCTACGACTGGCTCTGAAGAGCCGAAACCTGGCCATCTTTCGCCTACTGCTTTCGCACGGCGCCACGCCCGCCGCGTTTGTGGCCGAGGCGAATCGGCACGGTATGCAAGACCACAAGACGCGGCGCGAGACCTCTGGCCTGCTGCAATCCCTCGCACGCCAGCATAACATGGAGTTTTTACATGCTTGTTTTGATAGCAATGTGTTGACTAGAACCGACATACAGGATTGCATCGGCTATGCTATCGAGGGCGCTCTCAAATCAGGCAAGATTCCACATGGGCTGCTGAGGTATCTCCAGTCGCGAGGAGCAGAGGTCTGCCTTCTTCGAAACCAATGGGGGGGAGACAGGTTGCTTCTTACCCGAGCCGTTGAAAGGGGGTTGCCAGAGCTTGTCATGGAGCTGCTGGACCTCGGCGCCGATGTGAACGGCAAGCAAGAAGGCACTTTGTGTAGCAGAAGGATCCTGCGGCAAATACCAATATTCGCGGCTGCGCGACGCATGGCCACCGACGGCCCCCAAATGGTACAGCAGCTGCTAGACCGTGGCGCAGACCCTCACCATGTGGTGATGGTAACGGAACACTACACGCCAACAGGGCCGTGGCGGCGCAGCGCGCCATGGACGGAAGCCAAGTTGCACTACACCGATTCCCTTCTGCCGGTGCACGCGTATCTAGAGGCAGTCAACTTTGCTGCGGAAATGCCCCTCTCTGCTGCAGAGGGGCTTGAATTCTGGATTGATCGAGGGGCACGCTTTCATAAAGGCATCGTCGGCGAAGCAGTAGATGGGGAGGCAGTCGATGAGGAAACTAGACTACTCCGCCGGTCCAACATAGTCACGAGATTGCTGGACAAATGGGGGCCAGGCATGCTCCAGAACGACGATTTCCATTTCGTTATCCAGGCGCTGAAACCGGAACTGACTGAAAAGTTAATAAATGGACTGAGAGATTGCATATCCCGGCATCGGTTTCCAAGCGGCATTGCCCTTGCACGGTGGGAAGCTATGTTTACCAGCTAGGTCACAGGAGATTAAGCAATGAATCGGTCTAACAGAATGAAGAACTTTAGTTATTGTGGTCTCTCTACTGGAGTTTTGACCGCCCATACCCGTGGCTAGTGTATCGGAGCTGCAAGCGCTTTCACTATGCCCTAGTGTTGGATTCCCGGGCAATCAGCCTGTTGACATTTGTAGCTAGTTTTATATCAGTTGCCTCTGGTAAAACCCACCGCGCTTGACGCGCGGATTTGGTAGCAAGTTGGGGCCAATCGAAGTAAGTTTGTCTCTAAAAGCCTGTCTATATTCTCCTTACTGAACTCTTATACCAACTCAGCCCACTATTACATGCATTTTAGTAGATAAATCAACAGCTACGAACTATTTACTAGCTTACTGTCTTCTAAAACGTCTGTCCTTGAGCTTTTAGAGGCATTCATGTATAATTCTTCCCTTTATTGGTCTTCCAAACTAATATAGTATATACTTTAAGTCTAGTATATATATAATAACCAAGTATATATAGACTGCTAATATAGTATTGTTTTTTGGAATTATTTGAGCTACAGTATAGATGAAAGCAACCAGGTTGGGCTGGATTGGCGTTGAGTATAGCTGGGTGTTGACGCCCTGTCCGAGCCGGTTCGCGATCGAACGCTTTGCAACAACTGGCGGCAGGCCACTACTGAGACACTTTCAAAGCTTGACCGTCAGCGGCTGGCTCTGGCGTCTGGCTCTCACCAGTTGACAGCTGGAGGCTGCGGTGAGACAAGTCGACAGTGTCTGGCACCGAAAAAAAAAAAAAAAAACAGAGACAGGTGGCAAGCAAGAAGGTAGTCCAGGCTCTGCGAAGTATGCCTTTTTGTGCCTCTAGGCTCCTGTACTATATCGGGATGCAATCTGCACTGCTCAAGCGCTAATTAGGACCCAGGACGCGAGAGAAAAAAAAAAATCCTGCGAGTGACGATTAGCGACGAGGAGCGTTGGAGCCAGGTCTTGGTGTAGTGAAATTCAAACAGTGACAGACCGGCCGGCTCAGCCCACCCCAACCAATAATAAAAAGCCGATCCTGCAGAACCACGCAAAACAGCTAGAGCCACTCCCGCGTCCGCGATTTCCAACTCCATCCTCCCGCAGCACGAAATCGTCATGCAGCGAGGGCAACGGCTGCTGCACCATAGCAATGCCCTTCACTTCCGACCCCGTCCGCAGCGGCACCAGCAACATGCCACGACCACCCGCCGGCATGCGCCGCGCCGCAGCTTGCACCTGCTCCAGCACCAGCACATGAAGCCCGCCTCGCCGACCGAGCCGCCCTTTGTGCGCTACGACGACGCCGAGGCCCTGCAGGAGGAGCACCGCGCGCGCTTCCTCGCCTGGAAGGCCGCATCACATACACAAGGGCGCGGCGAGGACGCGCCGCCGCCGCCGCCGCCGCCACCACCGCAGCTCCTCAGCTTCCAGGCCCGGCCGACGTACACCCTCGGCCGGCGGCAGGACGCGCTCACGTCCGCGCAGGCCTCGCGCCTCACCCGGCCGCTGACCGTCGCCGTGCCGAGCGACGGCGCCGGCGGCGTCGCCTACACGCCGCAGGTGACCAAGACCAACCGCGGGGGGCTCACGACGTACCACGGCCCCGGGCAGCTCGTCCTCTGGCCGATCCTGGACATGCACTCGCCGCTGCACGCGCGGTTCGGCGTGGCGTCGTACGCCCGCCTCCTGGAGACGACGACGCAGACGCTGCTCGCGGATCTCTTTGGCATCGAGACGTACACGAACCCCGACGAGCCGGGCGTGTGGGTCGGCGCTGCCGCCGCCGAGGGGCGGGAGGAGCGCAAGATTGCGGCGCTGGGCGTGCATCACCGGCGGTACGTGACGGCGCTGGGCATCGCGCTCAACGTGCACCTGCCCGTGGCGGGCGAGGACGAGGCCGCGAACCCGTGGGCGCGGTTCGTGCCGTGCGGCCTGCAGGGCAAGCTGGTGACCTCGGTGGCCAACGAGTCGGGCAGGACGGAGGAGGGAGGGGCGTGGGACATGGACGGCCTGGCGGAGATGTGGGCGGCGAGGTTTGAAAAAGGGTTGCTAAACGGGGGAGTCGCATAGGAGCGGGTGGCATTTGGTCGGAGAGCACACTGACTTGTTACGATATTGGCATGAGATACCCCGAACAGACATGTGCAGCACAAGCATTCTACAGCATTTGAGGAGTACTTTTGAGATTTCAAGACGGTCAAGTGACAGATGTCGGCCAATACACACGCTCGCCAAAATTTGGCGCATTCTATATCGTTGCCCATTCCGCCAGCCATTCGCATTAGTTTATATTGGCTCCCCAAGGATGGTGTATGCTTCGCGAATCCTTTCCCTCGAGAAACGACAACTTCCAACGTGTGCACACCATGACCTCTCCCACGTCGTCAGTACGCCCGTCAGGGTAAGCTTTCATTCAGTCGAACGATACCCAGACCTTTTGACGCTCCCTAAACAGACTCTGCACATACAGCTTCGAAAAGGAAAAAACCGCTTTCGAGGCGCAGGCGTCTGGCGCGGAGCTGTTTGGCTGGCGCTCTACACTCAACGAGAGTCGAGCTGCCCTGCTACATGTCCGAAATTGTGCGCAGGTGGTGCGAAAGCAAAGGCTCCTGCACGCTCGATTGTGACAGTCAACGCCCAGCGGGAGAGTCGGTACGGAAGTGGCGCCACGAGAGCCGTCCTCTGAAGCTGAAGATTACAAAAAGCACGATACAGAGGCCGTGGACGGACAGACTTTGCCGTCCGAGCTGGATGAGTATGAGCTTATAGTTCCGATGCCGCCCAATACGCCGCCGTCGGAGCCGTGGCCGTCCTGGTCACATGGGTAGGGGGAGAGATGGAGGTGGTAGAAGAAGAAGTAGGAAATGAAGAAGAGGAAGAACAAGGAAGCGCGTGGTGAGGCGCCTCAAAGTATAGCAAGCCAGCAGCCAAGCCCCGGTCAAGATTAAATGTAGAGAAAAAAAAGCATCTCCGCGGCTCAAGCAACGTTTTGCAAATTTCAGAAGCCTGCAGGAAACCCATCCAGGATCGGAGCGTCGCAAGACGATGGGTAGAAGGAGTTGGCCGATGCAGAAAAGCAGCACAAAGCAGGGCCGAGGCGACTGCGCGAGACGGCCGCACATGCAAAGCAGAGAAGGCTCAAGAAATCCAATGCCGCTGACCAAAAGCACAAATCGAAGAAAAAGTCGAGATTGTGGCTCATCTTGAGACTCGTCTGCCATGTATACCCATCATCCACACGCCCTACCACAGCTTGCATGGGCACTGCATCTTCCGTCTTTACAAAGCTTAACCTTTAAAACAGCCCTTTTTCTCCTCAGTTTTCCTGAGCCTGCCAATCAGGCTTGCTCTCTTCCTTGTGAGAGCATCTTTGTCTATCTCCGCGTATCAGAGCGCTCAGAGATAACCAAACCCCAGGATCCACCAATCGTCCTTGCGCCTCTCCGACGCCACACCCTGTCGGACGATGATCCCTTATCCTCGGTAGCATCACATGCTGCCTCAGTCTTTGCCAATGGATTCAGTGGATCAACATGAATAGATGCATTCCACCATTGTACTGGGGCTTTTCTTTCTTAATTGTCGCATATTTTGGCTTTTTTTTTTCTTTTCGGTGGCTTGGCGGTATTCATGCAAGTCGTACCTCAGCTTCCCTTATCACATCCCCACATCTGCTGCCGACGAAGCGTCCCCCCCCCCAGACTCTATTGTTATCTTATCCTCCGCAGGACTCTAATTTAGGCTTGTCGATTGGTAGATAACCGGCTACAAAGGATTTTGTGTGCAGGTTTCACCGGGCGATATCGGCTCTGGCTTCTTCTTGTGCGGTTTGCTGCAGAGGAAAGAGAGACATGGCTTACAACGGCCGGCGCGTCGCCCGGGAGGAACCTTATCTTTCTTCTCAGGGCGGCAAGCGCATATATAAGAATTGGTCCCCTGTGAGAGATGTCTCGTAGATGTAGATGAATAGACTCATTTAAGCCCTAGAGTTGGCTCACTTTCTGGTGCAAAACACTTTAAACAATGACACAGACGGTGCCTCCAGCCCTAAGCCAGGGCTATGGCTATGGTATCATCCTGGGTGTTGGCTTTGCCTTTGCCATCTTCATGGTACGGGTCGAATCGAGTTGCTCCGGTAACCAGAGTGATTTTGCTAACGATGCTCAGATTTCCCTCACGCACATCCTCAAGCGATACAATAATGAAGTCGTCACCTCGGAAATGTTCACGACGGCCGGCCGCACCATGAAGTCGGGTCTCGTCGCCTCGGCCGTCGTCTCCTCCTGGACCTGGGCGGCCACGCTCCTGCAGAGCTCCGGCGTCTGCTACCGCTACGGCGTGTCGGGTCCCTTTTGGTACGCCTCGGGCGCGACGGTGCAGATCCTGCTCTTCGCGACGCTCGCCATTACGCTCAAGCGGCGCGCGCCCAACGCCCACACCTTTCTCGAGGCCGTCAAGGCGCGCTACGGCACCGCGACGCACTTTGTCTTTATCCTCTACGGCGTCATGACCAACGTCCTCGTGTCGCTGATGCTCATTGCCGGCGGCGCCGCCACCATCAACGCGCTGACGGGCGTGAGCGCCGTCGCCGCCATCTTCCTCATGCCCATCCCCGTCGTGGCGTACACCTTTATCGGCGGTCTCAAGGCGACCTTTATCACGGATTACATCCACGGCCTCGCCGTGCTCATCATCATCATCACCTTTTCCCTGACGGCGTACGCAACGTCCGACGTCCTGGGCAGCCCCTCGGTCGTCTACGACTTGCTCGTCAAGGCGGCCGAGGCTCACCCCGTCGCGGGCAACGAGGGCGGGAGCTACCTGACCATGCGCTCGTCTGGCGGCGTCACATTCTTCATCATCAACATTGTCGGCAACTTTGGCACCGTCTTCCTCGACAACGGCTACTTCAACAAGGCCATTGCCGCCCACCCGGCTCACGCCCTGCCTGGCTACATCATTGGCGGCCTCGCATGGCTGCCGATTCCGCTCGTGACGGCCACGACTCTTGGTCTCTCCGCGCTGGCGCTGGAGTCGAGCCCCCGCTTCCCGACGTTTCCGAATCGCATGAGCGAAGCTGACGTCTCTGCTGGTCTGGCCCTGCCGTATGCGGCCGTGGCGTTGCTCGGCAAGGGCGGTGCTGCTGCCACGCTGGTCATGATCTTCCTCGCCGTGACGTCGTCCTTTAACTCTGAGCTTGTCGCCACGTCCTCCATCTTCACCTACGACATCTATCGCACATATTTCCGTCCCAACGCGGGCGGCAAGAGTCTGATTTGGATCTCGCACATGTGCATGGTCGTCTATGCTCTCATCATTTGCTGCATCTCGGTAGGCCTTTGGTTCAACGGCATCTCCATGGGCTACTTGTATCTGCTCATGGGCGTTCTCATTTCTGCTGCCGTCATTCCCGCCACCCTTACCCTGCTCTGGGATGGCCAGAACAAGTGGGCGGCCTTGCTTTCCCCCGTCTTCGGAACGGCATGTGCCATCACCGCCTGGCTGGTCACATCCAAAAAGTCGTGCGGCGCCCTCACCGTGGAGTGCACCGGTTCCAACACTCCGATGCTGGCAGGCAACGTCACGGCGCTGTTTGCGCCACTGCTTTGCATCTCAGTTTGCACCATCATATTTGGCTTTGACAAGTATAACTGGAAGTCGATGGGTCTTATTCGACAAGCCGATGACCATGAGATGATTGTGGAGTCTGGACTAGACGAGGCCGCGCAGAGAGAAGCAGAACGTCGAGTAAGACTCAGCCAAGAGGAAGAAGAGCAGAAGCTATCTCGCGCCTTCAAAATCTCGTTCACCGTCACTGCCATATTGTAAGTTTGTACATTCTCACGCTTGTTCTTACACTAACACTGTCCAGGGCTGTTTCGCTCCTGGTTCTTTGGCCCATGCCAATGTATGGATCGAGATACATCTTTTCAAAGTCATTCTTCACTGGTTGGGTAGCTGTTGGCATTGCCTGGATTTTCCTATCGCTGCTTGCCGTTGGCGTGTACCCGGCGTGGGAGAGCAGAGAGACGCTCATCAAAGTGACTACCATGATGCTGCGAGGAGGCCGTCTGCCAAAGAAACAGGTTATCGATGGCGAAGCAATCAAGGTAGAGGAAAGTAGTGGATCTGCGACACCGGTTCAGGTAGATTCCATGGCGAAAAAATAATTCGATGGCGAGCCACGAGTTGAATGAGAACAAAAATGCATCAATGTTTCAGCCGCAGACAACTATCCACGTTGCCACGCAATATCAAAAATTGGTTTGTAGAAGAAGAAAAAAAGAAGAAAAAAGCAGTGTTTCGCAGTAGAGTGCTTGCTCAAGTGTGCGGCCAAGGCAAAAAGCAAAAAGCTATCGCGATTACTCGCGAACTAAGCTGCCCAATATGCGAATCGAACGCATGATCTTCTCATTTCACCGTATAAATACTAGTGAGACGCTATACCACTTAGCCAATCGGGCTTGTTGTTGACAGGAAGACGCATATTATAGTTTATGAGCTAAACCGCTTTGTCCTCGCCCACCTCGCGAATTTCAGTGTGCTTGGTCAACGTCAGCGTTGCAGCGCGACTTGTGCTTGCTGATCTCGCTACAGCGCGCGATCTCAGCCGCCACGCTAGTCCAGCCATCATCGATATTTGCCATTGTGCAAGCATGATGCTCTCTGCCCATCAGTCACGACGCTGCCCCATCGCGTCTTTGCATCCCATCCGGCGCTGCCAATCGGCCCACTTGCGGCGAAGCTTGCGCCATTATTTACGACCAAAGCTTGTAGCTCCGGATTCCAGAACGATGGCGACTTACGGGCTAAGCCTTATCAGTGGTGACAAAACCGATGCCACCTTGAGGAGCCCCGCCGGATGCCGAGCGTTGCAAGAAAAAAGCTGAGCAATGCGACCACCCGGATTCCGGCCTTGCCTCTGCAGTCAGCGCTGTCGCCGGTAGACGGTGGCGAATCCACGACCAAACGTACACGGAGAATATTCACGAAACATATACACGAACACAAAAGAAACCCTCACGAGGACATGATACACCCTGCAGCCGTCGCCGCCATGCAGGGCGAGCCAGACGACGGCGTTGCGTTTCGCGCTCGGCCGAACCACGTCCACCGCACCTGGGCGCGCACCTTTTCCTCGCGGCCGGAGCTCTACATCCAGCCGCAGACGCTCGCCGAGGTGGAAAAGGTGGTCAACCTGGCGCGGCTCTGCCGCCGGCGCATCGTCACCACGGGCTGCGGCCACTCGCCGTCGCACATTACCTGCACCTCGAGCTGGATGGTGAACCTGGACCGCTTCAACCAGATCCGCTCCGTCGACGCGGACAAGGGCGTCGTGGTCATGGACAGCGGCATCCGCCTATACGCGCTGTGCGAGGCGCTCGAGGGCCACGGCCTCGCCATGCCCAACCTCGGCAGCATCAACGAGCAGTCGATTGCGGGCGCCATCTCGACGGGCACGCACGGCAGCAGCGCCGCCCACGGCCTCATGTCCGAGGACGTCCTGGCGCTCAGGATCACGCTCGCCAGCGGCAAGACCGAGTACTGCTCCGCGACCGCGAACCCCGACCTGTTCCGCGCGGCGCTGCTGTCGCTCGGCGCGCTCGGCATCGTCACCGAGGTCACGCTGCGCGCCGTGCCCGCCTTTACCCTCCGCTGGCGGCAGACGGTCGACGCCGACCGCAAGATGCTCGACGCGTGGGACGGCGCGCTGTGGACGCAGACCGAGTTTGTGCGCGTGTGGTGGTTCCCGTTCACCCGCCGCGCCGTCGTCTGGAAGGCCGACAAGACGGACGAGCCGCATCGCGACCCGCCCGTGAGCTACTACGACGGCGCGCTGGGCTACTACGTCTACCACAACCTGCTCTACCTCGCGCAGGCCGTGCCGCGCATCCTGCCGTGGGTCGAGTGGTTCGTGTTCGGCATGCAGTACGGCTTCGCCAACGGCTCGACCACGAGCGCCGTGCAGCCCAGCCGCAAGGCGCTGCTCATGAACTGCCTGTACTCGCAGTTTGTCAACGAGTGGGCGATTCCCCTGGCCAAGGGGCCCGAGGCTCTGCGCCGCCTGAGCTCCTGGATCAACCACCTGACGCCCGACGACCCCGACTACGTCCCGCACAACATTCCCTTTTCCGCCGACGGCCTCTACGTGCACGCGCCGGTCGAGGTGCGCGTCAGCGACACCAGCCTCACCACCAACGCGCGCCCGTTCCTCGACCCGACGGTGGAGGACGGCCCGACGCTCTATCTCAATGCGACGCTGTACCGCCCGTACTGGTGCGATCCGCCGTGCCGCGCACGCTACTACGAGGCGTTTGAGTGGCTGATGAAGGACATGGGCGGGCGCCCGCACTGGGCCAAGAACTTTGACACCAAGCAGGCCGATGTTGAGGCCCTCTATGGCGACAGCCTGGACAAGTTCCGGCGCGTGCGTGATGAGGCGGATCCGGAGGGCATGTTTGTCGGCGCCTGGCATAGAGAAAAGATTCTAGCCGGCGGGGATAAGCTGGTTCTTGAAGAGACTGAGACGTCAAGAGAAAAGGTGCCGAGCGGTGGATTGATGACTTGGGGGAAAATATAGACTGCCTTCTAGATTTCTGATTGGGGCGACAATGTGTTTCTTAGCGAGCGCGTTAGGCTATCTTTTACGACTAGACTATGCATACAATTGCGGTGCTCAGCGCTGCGCAATGTTTTACATCATGTATCGACTTTCAAGCCTGGTCGTTGGAGGCACATTGGCGTGGTATCGAAATCGGGTGTCCAAGTTGGCTCACAAGGCTACATTGGCGCCGACATCTCGTTTCTATCTCGTTTTTCCATACAAGTCCGCCACGGTACAGTAAGAAGGGCTGTCCAGCTACAGCCTCTGTCAATTTTCCAAGGGTTACAAGACGGCAATTGATTTGGCAGGCCTGCGTCGGCATCCCTGCACGGCTCGTATTCGACCGCTTTACTTATGCTGTGCACTTGAGCGGCTACCAATTGTGGCTGGTAAACGGGATTGCACAGTGTCACTCAATTGACAGAATTAAAGGCTCAGCTGATGAGCGCCTGTAGGCAAAAAGAAAAAAAAATACATTGTGAAACGGAATTTTTTTTCGGTAGCTGATTGCTGATGCGCGTACAAGGCATGCAGACGGCAGATTGGGATTAATTCCCCCCCAACGCGCGGGGCGTCGCGGGTGATTGTTGCTGCGCAAACTTGCTCCTTGCACTCACCTGGCAAGCTGTTTTCCACGAGCGCATCAAGGCATTTCCCCCATTCGCCGTCGTAATTAGGAACAAATCCGATTCCAACTTGAAAGGTGTCGCGTTCCGCAGCTTCCTTTTCACTGGCAGCAGTCGCGTCAAAGTAGGCCCATATCTACAGCACCTTGCGCCGTACCGCAGCGCCGCTCGCACCACCAGCCAAGATGCCCCAATATCGCATCGGTACGTCTGCCACAGATGCACGCGTTTCTATTACTGACAAGCCAGAAATCTCCCCCAACAATCGCGCAGGATGCAAGGACACTGTCTGTAAAAAGGCGGCCGTCAAGATCACCAAGGGCGAGATAAGATTCGGCACCTGGGTTGAGATTGAAGGCCGCGGCAGCTGGTCGTGGAAGCACTGGTGCGTCGCCAATCCTCATTCAAGACGGCTTTGCTAACTATACAGGGGATGCGTGTCGGGCGAGCAGCTGCAGCGCCTCCACGAGCAGTGCGACAAGGGCGACGACGAGTGGGACTTTGAGGAGATTGACGGCTACGAGGACTTGGAGTATGACAGCCGTTTTAATCGTAGACGGCGCAGGCTAACGGTCCTAGGCAAAATGCCGAAGTGCAAGGAAAGGTCGAGCGCTGCGTGAAGCAGGCGCACATTGATCCGGAGGACTTCAAGGGTGTACGTTTTTTATTTTATTTTTTCGCTCCTCGCTCATCTTTACACAAGCTGACTTTTGCAGGATCCCGAGAAGAACAAGCCAGGAGAGAAGGGCATCCGTCTCAGCGCCAAGGAGAGGGCTGCTCTCGAAAAGGATGATGAAGAGGTACGAATACTCGGTCAATGAGATGTACTGCGCTGACTCTTTCAGGACGAGCCGAAGACCAACAAGCGAGGCCGAAATGGCAAGGCCAAGGGTAAAAAGGCCGAGGCAGACGACGAGGATGAAGAGGAGCCCCCTGCCAAAAAGACAAAGGCTCCTGCAAAAAAGGCCACGAAGACCAAGGTGGAGGACAGCGAGGATGACGAGGCGCCCATTACCAAGCCCAAGGTTGGTCGCGGCAGAAAGGTCGAGCCCAAGGAGGAGGAGGATGACGAAGCTCCTCCTGCTAAGAGGGCTAGGGCTGCCCCCAAGGCCAGGCAATCGAAACAGGCCAAGGAGGCGGACGACGATGGGGATAATGATCTGCCTCCTAAAAAGGCCAAAGCCACTCCGAAGGCTGCACCCAAGGCTACTACTAAGGCTAGAAAGTCCAAGGAGGTCGATGAGGAGGCAGACGAGGAAGAGGTTGAGAAGACTACTCCCGCTAAAAAGGCCAAGGCTACTCCCAAGAGCGCCTCCAAATCCAGAAAGTCTATGCAGGCCGAGGGAGACGACGAGGACGAGGCTCCTCCTGCGAAAAAGGCCAAGACTACTCCCAAGGCCACTTCCAAGGCCACTGCCAATGCGAAAGCGTCCAAGCAAGCCGACGGGGAAGACGATGAGGATGGGGCTCCGTCGGCCAAAAAGGCCAAGGCTGCTCCCAGAGGCAGAAAGTCCATACAGGCCACCGAGGAGCAGGAGGACGGAGAGGAAGAGAATCCAAAGCCCAGACGCCGAGGCCGCCCTTCCAAGGCATAGCTTACAGTGTACTATTAGTGTCATCTTTAGGAGCTGGGACATCTGTTTGGGCGTGGTTGCAGCGTGGTACGAGTTGTGGTGTGAGGAACCCGTTGTACAACGAGTGTGAAGGCATGTTTAGCTGGGACGTTTGCTACAAAAGCTGTGTGTATTAATGTGTAGTTGTGTCTTTGTTTTCAACAAGAAGCTTGCCATCATTTGTTCCTTTGCGCCTACCTACCAAGACAAGTGCTGCTCGTCGCAGCAGCGAGACACCAGTGTTGCTACGTCACTGCCCCACCATGTGAAGCTTGTAGCTGCGGAAGCTCTGGACAGCTTCTCAACCCCTCCAACATCAACAGCACAATTCACACACTGCCGACATGTCCAACGTGAATCCCGACCCCGACCAGAAGGCGCCCGCCTTTATCCCGCTCGAGGCGAACCCGCCGCTCATGACGGACCTGCTGCACAAGCTGGGCGTGTCGCCGGCCCTCGCCATGCACGACGTCTACTCGCTCACGGAGCCGGGCCTGCTGGCCTTTATCCCGCGGCCGGCGCTGGCGCTGCTGCTCGTCTTCCCCGTCAGCGCCGAGTACGAGAGCCAGCGCCTCTCGGCCGACAGCCTGGTGGCCGAGTACGGCGGCAAGGGCGCCGCGGAGCCGGTGGTGTGGTGGCGGCAGACGATCCGCAACGCGTGCGGCATGATGGGCCTGCTGCACGCCGTGTCCAACGGTCCGGCCAAGGAGTTTATTGGTGTGTACATTTTTTCAGCTGCCTGCTCAATTCCTCTCCTTTCAAGAAAAAAAATTACCAGCCTGCTAACCGAGCCGCCCTGATGTGCCAGAATCCGGCTCGACCCTCGACAAGCTCCTCGAGAAGTCGATCCCGCTCGATCCCGGCCAGCGCGCCCGGCTGCTCGAGCAGACGCCCGAGCTCGCCGACGCGCACAAGGAGGCGGCGTCGCAGGGGGCCACGTCGGCGCCCGACGCGCAGGACGACGTGGACCTGCACTACGTCTGCTTCGTCAAGGGCGGCGACGGCGCGCTGTACGAGCTCGACGGGCGCCGCAAGGGGCCGATCCGCCTCGGCGAGCTGGCCGCCGACGAGGACGTGCTGAGCGAAAAGGGCCTCGCGCTCGGCCCGCTCAAGTTCCTCGAGAGGGCCGGCGGCGACCTGCGCTTCAGCGCCGTGGCGCTGGCGGGCGGGCTCGACTAGACGCGGTGCTGCGCCCGGTGCGCCAACGAGTGGAAGGACGAGTGCAGAGCGCATTACAAGCTGCGCAGGATGACGCCCGGACGGTTCATTCTGTACTGAGGTGGAGCGCGGCGGTGATGGTAAGGGCGCATGTGTCATGATTGCATGGTTAACGACGGTGGTGTTAGGTATAAAATACAGACGACGAGTATGGAGATGTCGTCGCCAGAACAGCTTAGGAATAGCAGCGATGGAATTTCACAGAATTGCAATGCCCTTTCGGCTTTGGGACATTTTTGATGTCTTTTTTTTCTTTGCAGCCATGTCGTACTTGTACTTGCCTGTTTACTAGCGAGCTACCATCATTCGTTGTCTGACTGCAATGCGCCTGAATATTGCCAGTGTCTGAACGATTTCAAATTTTATCAAAAGGTACTGAAGGAAAGAGTACTGGGGGTTACGTATCATGGAAGTCAAGTATATCAACAGAAATTGAAGTGAATCGCGATATCAGACTCGCAGGGCTGGTGGTGTGTATGGGAACTTGCCACAGGTTTTGCTCAGACGAGTCATCCGCTTCTGGCGCAAAGGTTCAATTACTTCAGAGATATATTTGGCGAGAATAATCAAGCCTGTCAACGAGGTGATTTCAAGATGAGCGTGACAAGTTGCGCTACATCGGAAAGTGAAAAGATGGTGAAAGCTGCTGCGTAATAATTCAGCAGCACACTGAGGCTGATGCCCAATTATGGCCCGCTGTGGGTTGCTGCTTGGTCAATGGGCCTGACGGACGCGAGCGCAGGATGGCGAGCCAAATTGGTTGTGATGCGAAGCCGCCATGGCCGATTGAGCCTGCCTACTTTGCAAATATCCTCGTTCGGCCTTCTTCATTCTTTTTCAACTTGATATTTCCCCCGTCCCCCAGCGCCTCGTCCTGTCTAGCCGCATGCCCGCCCTGCACGAAGCTTGCGCTAATCAAGCTCGGCGGCGCGCCAATGCGTAGCACACAGTACTCGTACAAACTATCCTAGGAATTCCTCTCGCCGGCACCTAATGTTTCTTGCGACAGTGATTGGATTCAAAGAGCTCGTCGCACAAGTATCGCGGCCATCATAGTACCATGACTGCTCAATGCATCGCATCGCATAATATACATGTAGCCAGTTGTACGACATGTGCTCTTCCAGCTGTGCAGTCAAAGGTAGTTGTTCTTGGCAAGAAATATGATAGGTTGCTATTGTTTCGACAAAGAGAAGCCGCCCACGGTCGCTAAAGTAAAATAAAAACCTACCGTGTTGTGGTTGCCACACCTCTTTGAAAAGCGAAGCCTCTCAAATGCGCCACGCCTCTGCCTCGAGTCCTACGAAACGAAAAAGAGGACTTGTCCAACTGCAGCAACGCCCCGGCGGCTTCTCCCTATCCATAAACCTAAATAACGCAACCGCTTCCACAACAACCACTCACAACGCCTCAGCAACCTCGCCGAGCGTTGTCCGGTCTGGTGGTCTAGTGGTATGATTCTCGCTTAGGGTCCACCCTGAGTTAAAACAACTTTGCGAGAGGTCCCGGGTTCAATCCCCGGCCAGACCCAAATCTTTTTGGTTTTCGGAGCTGTTCGAGGTTGTGAGGTTGGTTGGGACGCGGATAGAGTGGTGGGTGGGGGAGCGGTGGTGTAGGTGTGGGTGTGGGGGGGCCGTGGTCGAAAGTTTTTTTCGGGAAATCCACTGCGGCGCGTTGCAATGGCGTCGAGGGTGGAGTAAGTTTTGCTTTTTGTTTGGGTGGCTTTTGGTAGGAAAACTACAGAGGGTCGGCGGGCAGTCAACAGGCGAGACCAGGAAGATACCCTAGAGTTGGACAAGTGCGCGACAATGATGGCTGCAGGGCGGGATTGGGACTTGAATAAATGTATACATATTACTTGTATACTCTTACTTTCTCCTACTGCGTGTACAGTCTATTCATTCAGTCTTTGGCATGCATTTCTTGCATACTTGCTCTGTCGCCGATGATAACCATGCAGCTGCTAGACAACACGGATATGTGAGTCGTACGGGAAGCACACAACTATTTAGCAATAATGAGCTGTACAATTTGTTATCAACTATTAAATCTGCAAAATCCGCACCGGCAATAGCGAGTTTATTTATGATCTGATAGTCAAAGACACAGAAAGACCACATTGGACCATGCTACATTGCCAGACGGTGTCAGGGCCGCGTTGCCAGAGGAGGCTACCGGGCGGCACAAGGCGACGACGACGCGGCAGCGGATGGGTCGAATTTCATCAAAATCGGAATTAATCATTTGCTGTAATGACTGCCGGTAAAGTCGGCGTCAACCATGGCAAAGCTGTCTGCATCGACCTGGCCACACCAGAGGAACACATCAGTAGCCATAGGCTCAGTGTTGCGTCGGAAAATCCGAGTGCGGTGCGGACGCTGGGGGCAGGGTGAAACCGCATGCTCGTCGTCTTCTCGCTCGCAACGAGTCTTGTAGTGCGAGGAAAGGGTAATCTATTCCCATCAATGAAACTGCCATTTATTCACTGCCGCAGTTGCCATAGCCACACCATAAACTCATACAAGTTCGTATTAACATATACACTAAATCATTACCCATAAATACAAGACGCCGTCCAGGATCCATCAGCCTATAACCATCATGCCCCGTAATTACCCATAGAGAATACATCTAGATGAAGCCCTTGGTCAGGCTTGGCGCCCGACTCAGGCTCGAGTCCTCTTCTTCGTCCTCAATCACACCCAGCGCGTTGATCCTGCTACGGATGCTACTGCCTCTCCTGAGACTCCCGCCTCCGCCACTCTTAAACGTCTTCAGGCTGTCCACCTCGCGCTCCAGGCGCAATGTTCTCTCCTTCTCTTCCCGCAAGTCGCGCTCTGCCCGCCGCGTCGACAGCTGCACCGCCGACTCGGACGCCTGCAGTTCGTCAATCGTCTTCAGAAGCTTGTCGACCTTTTCGCGCATCCGGCTGACGTCTTCGGAAAGCTGCGCGTTTTGTCTGTCCTTGCGATCGACCTGGCCCTGCAGGTCCTTGACAGCGCGGTCCACGTTGCGTGTTGATCGCTGCGACTGCGACTTTTCCGTCTCATGTTTCTCGAGTTGTGATTCAAGCTAGAAGAGTTAGATAAAGACGCGTAAAATGTTCAATGTCGACTAACCTCTTGAATTCTCTTGTGCAAAAACTTGATATCTTGGCTGGCGCTTGAGAATCCCTTCGTCTCCAAATCCACCAGCTTCAGCTGTGCCTCGTTGAGCGTGCGCTCCACTGTCGCCTTCTGGGACAGCACGGCCGAGTTGTTCTCGCGCTCGGCGACAACTTCCTTTTGCATCTCAGCGACCAAGGCCTCCGAACGCCGCATCTTTTCCACTGCCGCAGTGGCAATGTCCTCTTGCTTGGCCAAGTTTGACTTGAGTTCAAGCACCTCCTTGTCCATGTTGGCGGCATCTCGAAGCGATGCGCTGTCACCGCGGGCTAGGCCATCGAGGCCGGCCTTGGCTTCCTCGAGACGGCTCTCGACATTGCGCTTCTCTCTCATCAGGCGATCGCGCTCGGCAGTAATCTCGTCGACGCTGGTTCGCAGCGTACGCACCTGCGACAGCAGAGACACAACCTTTCCTTGGGCTTCGCTGTGCGCATTGGCAGCCTCCTCCCGGGAAGCAGAAACGTCAGACAGAGTGGCCTCCATGCGAGCCTTCTCCTTGGACCAAGTAGAGCTGTTCAGAACCTCGTCATCCCACTTGGATCGGAGGTCATCAAGCTCTTCTCGGAGTCTGGTAATCTCAGTCTGCTTGTACAGCTTTTCCTCCCGCGCAAGATCAAGTTCCTTGGTCAAGGTAGCAAACTCAGCCTGGTACTTCTTGCGAGTCTGCTCCATGCTGGATTCCTTGTCTTCAATGTCCATGGCGCGCTGGCTGCGGTAGTCTTCAAGCTCGTGCTGAAGTCGCTTCTTGGATTGGAGTGCTGCTTCCAAGTCAGTCGAGATGTCCTCCACCTTTTCGTCCAGACGCTGGTTCTGTCTCTGTAGGTCCTCTATCTGGTTGTCGAGCTTCTGGCGCTCGGCCATGGTCTCGGCCAAAGAATCTTCAGCTTCTCGGGCCTGAGACTTGGCAAACTGCTCGGCGCGAGTGGCCTTGAGAACAGTGATTTCGGCCTGCTCCAGCTTGCCAAAGTACTCATCTGCACGAGACTTGTAAGTTTCGAGGCTGGAGGTCACGTCTGCTAGCCTGGCCGCCTCTGCGTCCAGGCGGATCTGAAGGTCAGTGTACTCTTGCAGCAGCTGGCTGCGACTCTGTGCCTCCTGCTCTCGGGCCTGAGTCATCTCCTGCAAGTCTGACTTGGTATCGCGAACCTCGACCTCCATCTTGGCGCGGTCGTGGCGCATCTTGTCAAAGTGAGATTTGACGTCGGTAAGTTCGGCTACAGCATCCTTATGGCTGTGGAGCAGCGAACGGCGAGACTCTTCTTGATTGTTGAAAGCGTCGAGCAACTCCTCATGGGACTGGGCTTGAATGTCACGCAAAGACAGCTCGCCGGTGCGAATGTTCTTCTCGAGTGTAGATACCTTGCGAGAAGAGTCGTCCAGCAGGTCGTGTAGGCGACTGTTGGCCTTTTCGAGCTTTTGCATGCGACGAATGGACGGGGATTGCTCATCATAGCCATCGGGACCGGGAGTTGCGCGGTCCAGCTGACTTTGTAGGTGGCGGTTCTGCATGTCCCTAAGCTGGAGCTGGTTGTGGAGCTCTTCTACCTCTGCCTTCAAGTCCATACGGTTGTTCAGCACAGCAGTGTCGGCAGTCCTGTCAGAGCGCGCGGAATCCTGGAGCTCAAAATCTGGCTGCTGGTTGCGGCGAGTTGGCGTTGTTGTGTTGCTGGAAACGCGTCGTGCCTTGGTCCGCTTCTGATTAGGGGAACCATTGAATGGAGCTTCGTTGAGATGAATCTCCTCCAGCTTGGGGCGGCTGGGGTCACTGCGCGAGCTGCGGAGGTCGGCCAGCTGAGACTCGGCGTTTGAACGCGCCGCACTTTGAGCGCGAAGATTTTGCTGCAGCTCTTCAACCTTGCGAACCAGGTCAAAGTTTACTGCGATGCCACGCTCATTCGCCACATCCGTAGCGGGAAGCTTGGCTTCGGGGTCGACGGTTTTGAGAATCTTTAGCATCTGCTCGCGAAGATCTTGAAGCTCGTGGTCACGCGATGACAGGGACGCTTGCAACGTTCGCACCGTTGACTGAGCTTGTGTGCGCTGCTGCCGCTCGGATTCCACTATACGGTTAGCCTCGGCGAGCTGTGCGGTGAAGCTGGATGAGGCCTTTTCGGCGTTGCGGCTAGACTTGACTTCGCGCGCAACCTCGTGGTTGAGATCTTCCAAGTCAAGCTGCAATTTTTCTGTCCTCTTTTCTAGGGATGCAATGGTTACTTGAGCCTCGCCTAATTGCCTGTCCAGGACAGCATTGTGCTCTTCCAATCTTGTCTTCTCTTTCTGTAGAGACAGAACTTGTCCGCGAGACGCATCGCTGGCCTTGGAGGTGGACCGGGCAATCTCGAGACCCTTCTGCTGCAGTTTGTTCAAGAGAGCTCGGTTGTCATTTTCAGATGCCGTAAGTCGGCTCTTGACAGTAGTTAGCTCACGCTCCATGCGTTCCTTGGCCTGGTCATTCTTGAGTCCAAAGTCGCCAGAGGCAAGCATCGTCTTGTTGAGGCCTTCAATGTGACGGGTGAGCTTGGCACACTCATCCTCAAACCAGGCAAGACGAGACTGGGCGGCGTCGAGGTCTCGCTGTAGGCTAGCTTCTCGGTCCTTGGCTGCCTTGGACGCTTGAAGTTCGCGCTTTTCTTCGGCAAGGACGCGAGCTCCCTCAATCTCCGCTTTAGCGGCACGCAGTTTGCGAATTTCGACGCGGGCTTCATCGCGCTCCTGCTCAACAACCTTTCGAGTTTCCACGTGTCTCCGCAGAGAATCTTGCTGTACGTAGAGCTCCTTTTCAATGATAATCTTTGACTCGTTGAGGTTGTCAAACTCGTCTTTGAGAGCTTGGAATTTATGCTCGCCCAGGAGCAGGACATCGTCGCGAGACTGCCTCTCGCGGCTGAGATCCATCTGCGTTTGATACAGGTCTTCTTTAAGGTCTTTGATTTGAGATTCGAGTTGTTGTCTGGTCTTGTCGGCTTGAGCATCCTGGGACAGACGTGCCTCGAGCAGATTCTTGGCGTCCTCGGACTCTCTCTCGAGCTGCGAGTGCTTGAATTTCAGGGCAACGAGCTCCGCCTGAATCTCGCGAGACTTGGTAGTAGTCTTTTCAATGTCTTCGGTCAATGCCTTCTTCTGCGCCTCAAAGCCGCGACGCTCAGACTCGAATTGTCTCTTGTCACTACGCAGCAGAGACAGCTCGCTCTCCTTGTCGCGCACAAGATCCTCGTATTCTGTGGAGGTCTTAGAAAGCTGCGCAAGCTGCTTTTGAATGTCTTGATTTTCTCGGACCGCACGCGCCTCCCGGGTCTTTGTCGAATCGAGCTCCTTTTGGGTTTCGTGGAGCTTGACTTGCACGTCTTGATCGACCTTGAGAAGCTTGCTCTCAAGATCCTGTGCTTTGCGGTCCTTGAGGGACAATTGGCTTTGAAGCATTTTGATCTCGCGCTCTAGAGCCTCTTCCTGCTCTGAACGCTCAGACTGCTTTTGTGAAAGGTCGCTCAACGATTGCTCGAGTTCGGCTGATCTTGTTGAAAGTACCGTCTTTTCGTCCTCCAGCTTCGCAATCAAGCTAGCAGCCTGGGCAAGCTGGGTGCGATGCCTTTCAAGGTCCTCCTCGGCGCGCACCTTGGCTTCCATGATCTCATCGAGCTCATCTTCCAGACGTTCTTGATCCTCCAGAGCACCAGATAGCTTTTCTTCAAGCTCGGCCTCTCGTTGTTGAAGTCGTTTGAAGATTTCTTCCTTGTCCAATGCAAGCGCTCGCTCGCTCTCCAGAGTCTGCTGCACACGAGCAATCTCGGTAAAGCAGTTGCGGCGCTCCTCCTCAAGCTTTTGCTTATTCTCTTGCTCAAGGCGCATTTTATCATTCAGCTGCTGAATCATGACGTCTCTCTTCTTAACCTCAGAAGCAGTTCTTGTAGATCCAAGCATAGGCTTCATCTTGACGATTAGATGCCACCAAGGGTTCTCCACAAGGTCGAGATACACGTTGAAATTTCTTTGAATGATTCTGGTAGCCTCCGTTCGGAAGAGTCGCTTGTATGCCACACGTCGCTGGACAAAGCCCCGCGCAACGGACTGAAACCGCGACATTATTTCGGTAATCAGGGCATCGCGCTGCTCTTCCAGCTCGGCCAAGACACCAGCGCGGAAGAAGACCTTGGTGAGACCAACACGGTAGAGAGCCTTATCTAGAGCGAGCTTCTCAAGCATGATGCTAGCAGCAGTCTGACCATCTAGATGGCCTTTGGGCATGTTGGAGCAAAGGACCTCGTACCTTTGGCGAAGCTCGTCAAAAGAAAGTCGGTTGGGGAAACCCGTTCGAGCAATTCGAATACCCTCCAGCACACCATTGCATCGCAATTGATCCAGGACGAGAAGGCTGCTGAACGTTTTGGGGCGCTTCTTGTGATTGGGAAGAATACAGCGCACAAAATGAGGATGCGTAGAGTGCAGCTTGTTCATCAAGTTATGGAGCTGTTCCTTGTGACGTTGCGCAACGGTTCGGAACAAGCCCTTCTTGACACGGCTGCGTGCTCCACCAACCTCATCATCTGGGTCAGCGCAGTCAGCAAAGAGTGTAGCGATATGCTTGTCTCCGGATTTCGCTAGCAGACGGGTAATGTTGTCGTTGAGAGGGTCTTTGTTTTTCTCAAGCCAACCGCTAGTGTCGTATTCAACCTCGGCTGCGTAGTGAGTGAGGATAAAGCCGGCACCAAGTCTAGAGGGGCGGTACTTGGGAGTCTTTTTCTCCCAGAGAGAGTTGAGCTTCTCCGTGAAAGTCTTATCGGTAGCCTTGGGCATCACGCTGTCCTCATCGAGGCAAGAAAAGATACCGATGGGGTTGGAAAGCTCAATGAGATCGATTGTTGGCTGCAAGTCTCGACCGAAGTCGATAAATTGCCACTCAATTTGTTCCCTGGCATACTCTTCCTGTTCGAGCACAAACATGTGGTGGTTGAAGAACTGCTGCAACTTTTCGTTGGTATAGTTGATACACAGCTGCTCAAAGCTGTTCTGGTCAAAGATTTCGAAACCAGCGATATCGAGAACTCCGATAAAGTGCGACTCATCAGGCCCCAACCCGGAGCTGTGAAGTTGGTGATTGATTCGAGAAACCAAATCACCAAAGCCGCGTTCGTAGATACCTTTCGCAAGTGCATCAAGAGCGAGACGGACTTGCTCGGGGGTCTGCACCTTCTCTACCCATTCACGCCCAGCCTTCACCTTGGGATGCAAGAGACCACGAATGAAGGGCTCGGCAGCCACACCGAGAAGCTTGCAAACCTTGGCCACGTGCGCTTTTGCGTCTGCAGAGAGCGAAGCTTGGTCTGCGCTTCGACTCTCCTTCATGACCTCAACATTGCCAAGATGCAAAACAGCTGCGATGGTCCGCAGAATGGATGTTTGATCTTGCTCCGAGAACCCCATGACTCCAAAGGCCTCCATAAGCGTTTCCCACTCATCCGTGTCTGAGACGCCGACAATACTGTCGTTGCCATCACGAGTGTATGAGAAGTCGCCCGTATGGCATCCATCGAGCATGAACTCTTTCTTCATGCGGGAGTTTGCTCCCTTGAGCAGCTGGTAGAAGATATGATAGTTCCGCTCCTGGCCGTTAATGCGAACGACTCTGGATTTCTCGAGGAGGTACCAATTGATATGCGCGCCGGTAATCGCGCCATTGCGATTGAACTCAATTCTGATGAATTTGCCGAATCGGGACGAGTTGTGGTTTCGAACGGTCTGCGCGTTTCCAAAAGCCTCAAGAATCGGATTGGCGCGGAGGATTTGTTGCGAAAGATTGGCATGTTGTCCTCGATTTCTGTTCGACGAGTCGGATTGAGCGACAGCTGCAAGGTATTGAATGACCTTTTTCGTGTTTTCGGTTTTACCGGCGCCCGATTCACCCGTAACTAGAATACTTTGATTGGAGCCTTCTTCGACCAAATGGCGAAATGCTTCGTCTGCAACAGCGAAGATGTGTGGCTTGGTATCCTCTCGACTTCTGCCACGATACATGTTGATATATTCGTTTGTATATATAGGCAAGGGGCAGTATGGATTAACCGTGACCAAGAAGAGACCAGAGTATGTATAGATGAGGTCGGACTGATATCGTATGCGGAGGTTGTGCACCACTGAGGCTTCGTTTAGATGTGTGAGCTCAGCCATGTCGTTGGCTTTGTCAAATTTTGCAGGATTGACTTTGTCAAAACCTTCAGGGTCAACCTCTCGTTGCTATTCACAATTAGCATGGGCCAGGCTGTTGAGCAATCGCGTTACTTACAGAGCCGTCGTCGACCTGAACTACGAGATTGCCGCCTGGCTTCTCCTCGACGACCCATCCCTTCACAAAAGCTTCTTCGGGATCCTTAAGCCACACGTAGCGCTTGCCGGAAAAGTCGTTTTCGCCTTCAATGCCTTTGACAGTGTCGTAGCCCCGCATCATTTCCTCCGTCTTGATGAAGGCGGGAGCAAATGTGCCAGAGGTGGGCGTACCGCTTCGCGAGTCTCTTCGTCCATTTTTAACAGCTGGTGGAGTTAAAACTACTCCCAAGGGATTGCCAGAGTGAGTTCGGCCATGCGAGGGGCTGGTAGGCGCCTGAGGAGAGAAGAGAGCAGACTTGGGCCGGCCGCCAGTAGCCTGGGCAGGAGCTGGAGAGTCTGTTCTCGAGAAAGGGTTTCGCCGCTGGGACGGCGCATTATTTGAAAAAGACATTTCGTCGTCGCATTTGAAATAACCGCTGTTGATGCACTCGTAATCAGATCATGGACGCGTATCAACAAGCGCGTCACTAGTTTGGTGAGCCCTCGAATAGAGCCCAGTGATGTAACGCGAAGAGAATGTACAAAAGAGATGAAGACGAAAAGCCGAGATCAAGTCAGCGCAAAGGACAATGTCGTCAATTGTCGTGTTGATAATGGCAAAGACAACGCGTTTGTGTCCTCGAAGCCGTCCAATGGCTTGATCGGCGCCTCTACAGAGGCTCGTTGCCTGGGTAAAACCCCACCGAAGTAAACAATGAGGCACACGTGACCTGACGTTATCCAGCGGTCAACTGCAGGTGACAAAGGCGCTAGGCCCGATTCGCATTGGCTGCGTTAAGCACTCGTCCCACTGCGATCCGATGCCCAATTTCCCTAAAATCTCCATATTCTCAGCCGTTCTGTGCGACCGCGTTTTATATGCGCGTTAGAGCAAGGAATACGACTTTCTAGGCAAGCTGTGTAACCGATACTGCTCAGGATTAGCCACATCATCTCCTTACGTGCCACCGCAGACTGGTACTCCTGGTGCCTCGAAGCCGTTGCTCCTGCCTATGACGCTAGGGAGTCGAGATACGCCAGCTTCGAGGTTTGAATCGCCTCTGCGTGATTAGATGGCGCAGCCCAGTTACAGCTTCGGCCACGGGCCAATTACTTTGCCTTCAGAGGTGAACGCATTTGTCGGAGCCATTTCGGCGGAAATAGGCGCGAGCACCACGGATGCGACGCAGAACTCGTTTGACCACAATAGGCGGACAATTCCTGGTCTCGGGCTGGGCTTCTTCGGAAGAGCAGATAGCTCAGCAGCAGGACAGAATGGCGCGCCTGTGAGCCAAAAAAAGAACCGCGCAAACACAAACGTCAACGACTCGGCGGAAGAAGGAGAGATCACCGCAGACGAATTCGAGGATCTGTACGAGTTGCAAGAGCCGGTGCATATTGCTCAGCAGGAGCAGCCTCCTCCGGAGATCGATGCAAGCTACGTCGAGATGAGCGATGAGGAGCGTGAACGTTCAGGCTCGTACTCGCCCTTTCTTGAGGCCGGGGAGATGGACGTTTCACCATCGGACCCTGTGCAAATGCCCACTCGCGACCGAGATACACTCACCGTTCACGACGTGGCAGCAGCACAAAAGATACCCATCGACGTGATCGCGGAAGCCAAAATTAAAGCAAAAGATGCCATATTACGATTACAAGCAGCCAATATTCGCTATCAGGATTATGTCAACGAAGGCATCGACAAAACTGTCCTGGATCAACTTTTTGGTGATCTGGGGCTTGAAAAGTCTGCAAAGAAACCGACGCCTGCTCCCCCTGCCACGACTCACACGCATTCCAACCAGACGAGCACCGCTGCTTCGACCGCGACAGCAGTGGCAAATGCATCTGCCGACAAATCAGAATCCCGGAAAGACCGCATCGCAAGGCTTCTGGCTGCTAAAGGATCGAACGCTATAAAATCTGGGGAAGCAACTGTGATCGGCAAAGTAGCCAAGCCCCCAAGCATGAAAGTAAATTCGGAAAAGTCAAAACTTCTACAACAAAAGATGGAGGCACTGCTAAAAGCTCGCGAAGAGAAGCAAAAGGAGCTCGAGCGACAAACAGTAATAGCAGCCTCGGCGTCTGTGTCTAATGGCGAGAGTTCGCTTAGTCTTGGCCGTGGAGCCCCTCCTGTCGAGCTGTCGTCAGCTTTACAGGTGGTAGCAAGTGACCAGACTGCTAAAGCAGCAGTATCGGAGCCGTTCACCTCTGCTTCCTCCCCCGCCAAAGTATTAGCTACGTCGAATAGCGGAACCGGCAGCGCTTCGGAAGGCCCATTCCAGAAGCCTTTTGGACCAACGCGGCCTTTTCTCATTGATGTTAGTGACGACGACGACGATGTTGATATGGATATGGAGTCGCCAGAGCAGCGCATGTCTGCGCCCCATGCACCAGACAGCCCTGGAAAAAGGCAACTGCAGGTGCCTTCAATGGGCCAACACCCCGGACTGCCAAGTAAGCCACCGGCGAATCGTCATGACTTGGAGAACATGAACAAGAAGATCGAGGCAATGAAGCGGAAGATTGCAGCGGCAGAGGCAAAGAAGAGACTCAAGCTGTCTGCGCCGGCTTCCCCGGCAGCTTCACCACGACCCAGGGCATACGACATGTATGAAGCAATATCGAGCTCTCCAGACATTTCTGGTATGATCCATGATGCTGCCTCGCAGCGACTGCCAAAAGTAGCGGAGGTGAGATTAGCGTCTCCTGGGTCGCCGAAAATTGATCGTTCCCGCGCTGCAAGTGAACGACTCCCTATGCTTGAATCGCGAAGGAAAGAACAATTACTGCGACTGAAGGCCCTTCAGTCGCAAGTGGCAAATATTGAAAGAGAATTGAAAGAGGGCCTCGAGGAAGAGCAAAAACTGCGGGAAGACTTGGACTACATATCCGATGATGACATTGCTATCTCTGCAGTTCCTGATCTGGTTGCTTCTCGAGCAGCCCTAGCTCATAATGACACTGAGCCCATTGCAAGTGCGGATACTTCCGGGCAAGGGCTTGCGAACCCTATTGACATGCTCAGCTCCGATCATATTGCTACAGAGTCAAGTTCGCGATCGAGCACAGAGCCTGTTGCAGGAGATGCTGTTCCTTTTGCCCGACCCAACGGACCTGGAGCGCAGTCCGAGTCCTTTCACAATACACATTCTATCGTTACGGAAGAAGCAACAGCATCAAGAGATGATGCAGATGTTGACATGGAAGAGGCTACTAGCAGCGGAGAGGAAGCCGACGACGATTCTGACGGCTACGAGCCGGCTGAGGCCAGCCCATTTCAGACGCGCCATTCCTCGCCCAATGCGAAGACATCTGATAGCGCACCCGAGCTTGCTGACAGCGACCCAGCTGTTGCAGCTCTTAGTGCCGAGTTGTTATCTGCAGGACGACAAGATTCCGCTCCCGTTGCGGAGCAAGAGAGAGAAGTAGTGCCTACCTCTCACAATGGTGAGTGACCATACTAATCTTTTTGTCGTTAGGTGCGAGAGAGCGTGGCAAAGGATCCAGATGCTGCCTCGGTGCAGCCGAGCTACCTGGCATACGATTCTCCTTTGCGATACTTCCACTCGTTTCGCTTCCACCCAGATTTCAATAAAGTCGTTGCCGGCGGCTTGCGGTCTGTTACGTTCAGTAATAAGATCGACGCCAAGCTGCCGTTCTGTCCAGACGAACTGGCGGGCAACGCATGCCCTCGGGGAAAGAACTGTCACTTCCAACATTTTGCGGAAATGAATGCGCCCGGTACGTTTTCGCTCCATCCGTCCGACGGCACTGCGCGGCGACGTCGACAAGGCTAGCCAGGCATGACGATGCAAAAAAGAACTGACGAGAATATTATGACCCTAGACGACCAAATCCTGCTGCAGCTGGGAGCCTATACGAATTGCGAAGAATCGAGAAAGCAAGAGTACATCCAGGGCCTCCGGGAACTGCTCACCGACTACCGAAATCGCAAGGTGAAAGATTTTAAGACAATCAGCCAAGGAATCATAGAGTATCGAGCCAAGTTCCACGGCGATGCCAGTAAGGTTCTCCCCTTGGGCACATTATCGCTCTAGGCGAGCACCGATTCCCACATGCCATCCCCCCCTCCCAACCACCCGTAGAGTCTTCTGTGTCTGGACAGCAGAAGACGTCCAAGCTGGAATAGGAAGATGTCCAGATGTAACCATGACCAGCATTGCGAGGCGTTTCCGGCGCCACATGTGCTCTATTTCTTTACCATGGACCGACTACGATTTATATACGATACGATACCCATCATCTGCTTTGGTGCGATTCTCTTCCTGGGCCTCTTTCATCTCTGCATTTCCCAAATACCTTGCCCCGATCCCTCGATGGGTCTCTGGGGGTATTTCTGGCCAAGTTGAATTCGAGGAGAAAGAATGAGAGACCAGCCTGCGTGCTGCAAAAGCAATTCGTTGCTACCTAGAGAACGAAAACAAGGACCAGAAGAATTGCTTTCTCGCAAAGAGTAACCAGAAAGAGAAAGAACACGAGGACAATTTGGTGACCAAGGGCGGGAGAAAGAAAGAGAGAGAGGCGTAAATATGCTCTTTACCTAAAAGCGTGGGCCGCGTCGGCGACGAAACGTTTAATATGATCCTGATTTGTAACATTGGTTTAAAGAAGACTTGCAATAAAGTCTGGTGATTGAAAACTCCATTTCAAATTAAGACCGCTGCGTATCGGGGTATAAGGAGGCTAGCTAATACAAGGCTTTATACAGACTGCTTTGCAATGCATGTGCAAAGTTTTCTTTCTTTCTACGCGACTGATTTTGGAAAACAACAAAATACATCCGCCGACGGCATCTCCTAGCGACGCTTCTTCAGCGTCTTCTTCTCGGCTCTCTTCTCCTCGCCCGAGGAAGAGATTACGTCGGCACGCTCCACGCCACTCGTGTCGGCCACGACGGCGCCGACAGCGTTGACCTGGCCAGGACTTATCCCGCGGCCGTCGCGCAGTACGGAAACGTTAAGACCCGTGAGCGAGGGCTCGCGGCGGACACCGACACCGCGGAGCTTGTCAGAGCCAGGAGGTGGTGCAGCGGTGTCTGTCTCGGTCTTTTTGGAGGAGGTTGAAGACTCGAACTTGCCGTCATTGAAGTGGACTGTAGGCGGGCTACCGACGGTGGCGGCGCGGGAGCGGACAGCCGGCTCGCGGGCAATATGCGGCTGTGGAATGGGAAGGTGGTCATGGGCCTTTCGGCCTAGTGCGGAGGTGTCACTATCCGTCGGGCTGGTGGTGTTGACGAGTAGGCCGGAGCCCATGAGGCTTTCAGACCGGACAACATGGTACCGATCGTACTCCTCCACCGTATGCTCGGCATCAGTGAAGCTGTCGAGAGCATCAAACACATGCGGGAAGACCTGTACATCAACATCGCGAGCCCAAAGGAAGTCGAGATGTTCGTAGTGAGGAATCTCTGTAGCGACAGTCTGAGGAGGTAATTCGCGCAGCATGGTGTTGATGTCGACGAGGGAGTCGCTACCACCGTAGACGAGGACGACAGGCGTATGGATGTTGCGAGTCGGGTACTTGGCCACCTTGGAGAACTTGCGTTTAGAAGTGACGCTGATGGGCTGATGTACATCGTCGTCGTAGAGCTGGAAAGAGCTGTTGCGAATGATCTGGAACCAGTGGACGACAGACTTGGTGCTCGTGAAGGAGTAAAGGTGAGGGTAGGCGGCGAGCTTCTGACTGGCAGAAATATTGAGGGTCTTCCAGTCGAAAAGAAACGATAGACCCATGTCGATGGATCGAGCAAAGAGAGGCGGATACATAATAGACTCCCATGTGGTAGCAGAGCTCAAGATTGATCGACGGCCAAACATGAGGTAGAGCGCTGAAGGGGAAGCTTTCATGAGAGAGTCCACGATACCGTTGGACAAGCCAGCAGGCGCCATGGCCGGGGCGAGAGCGATGAAGACGTTTACTTGATGGTTGAGCTTTGGGTGTATGGCCAGCGTGGCAAAGGCTTGGGCGGTGCCCTGAGAAAAGCCAATGTACGAAAGGCTCTTTTGCTGCGTACTTTCCAGGATATATTCGATGCTATCGGGAATATCGTGGAAGGCGAATTCGTCAATGGAAAAATCCCAGAAGCGAGTAGAGTTGGGCGAACTGTGAATTGACTTTTTGGAGTACTTGTTGCCGCGATTATTGCCAAACTGCGCCTGTTAGTGATGCCTCCACCGGAAGGGGAGAGTGAGCTTACCCAAACGTCAAAGCCTTGCTCGACAAGCTCAAAAGCTAAACATCTTTTCTCATCAGTCTGGCAGACCCAGACTTCCGAGTTCATGAGCAAGCCGTGATGCATGTAGATGACTCTCTTCCTCGTGGAGTTGGGGCCTGAGTTGACTCGTTGGCCTTCCTCACCGCGTCTCCACTGAAGGCGATGAAGGCCAAGTAGATAGCCATCTTTAGTTTGAACAATGTGCTCTTCCGCTTCGTAGCCCCAGAACCGACACAGCTCGACAAAGTCGGCGGCGTCCCGAACGGAATCAGAGATGCCTGGGATGGGTTAGTTATCGAGAAGATAAGAAGCAGCAGGAGTGAAGGTACATTTGGTCTTGCGGTGAACGCGCTTGTTCTCGGCGGAAGAGAACCGAAGAAAGAGTCGGCGCGACGCACGGTATAAATAGGCGACGAGGAATGAAGCTGCCCTGTGTTAGATGTGCCCAATTTGCGATTGTTGGGTCAGCGTTGCGCCTTACGTAGTGCTAGGGTGCAGATGCGAATGATGGCCTCGAGGAACACGAAGAAGAAGGAACCTATGAGAGCAATGTACTCCATACTGTGAAACGAGTAGTTAGCTACATGAGTTGTGCGACTGCGCTCACGCGATGCGCGATGATGTGTCCAACATACGGATGGAGGCGTCCAATCAAGGGAACAGCCATTGTGATGCGAATATTTGAGGATCAGGATCAAGAAGTAATGAATAGTGACATGACCAGTGCTATTAGGGATCGAGACATTAAGGGTTGACGGTGATGAAGAAGGAAACTCTAGTGGCGTATGGTTGGATTGTACGGCGAAACCAGAATAACGTAGTGGGTAGAAAGGATGATGTCACAAGCATGTGAAGGCGCAACACAATCAAAGAGCGGCGGCGCGCTGACTGAACAGCCATCAGGTGGAAGTGTGGCGGTGGTTGGTTTGGGCTTAGCGTGGCTGTCATGGTGTGGCTCAGTCAAGTTGACAGTGGCTGACGATTCCGGCCAATCAGCTATTGGCGAAACATGTCCAGCGTACCGTAGCTGTTCGAATTCCGCATTCTAGCTCGACGATTCTACTTTTTGGACAAACAGCCCGAGGGACTCGCAATCTTACAATGCCCAGCTCGTGTCAAGAATTGCGTACGTCTTGCAGCAACTCAGCTTTTCATCCCACGCTCTTGCCCGATGCCGCCCTCCCTCTCTGTCCCCCGCTAACCAAACTGCACAGGCGACGCGCTGGCCCAGTGCCTCCAGGAATCCGACTGCGTCATGGTGCAGCGCAACAGCGCGGCCGACTGCCTCCGCGAGCCGCTCTCGTCTACGCTCCCGACAAAGTGCCAGCAGCTCAAGAAGGGCTTCGGCGACTGCAAGCGCGGCATGGTGGACATGCGCAAGCGGTTCCGCGGCAACATGCCCGTGGCGTACCAGAGCGAGTCGGCCAACGGCCCGCGGCCAGCCCCCGGCGACAAGGGCTACCAGCTGTACGCTGGCTCGTCGGCGTTTAGCGGCGCGGTCAAGGAGACGAGCGGCAACGAACCGATTGCGCCGGACTGGCGGGACATTGAGAACGAGCGGTACAGGGCCGAGCAGGCGGCGATTGCGGCGGCGAATCAAAAGTAGTGGACCGATGTGGTGCACGGTAAAAAGGAGTGTATAATCTGCTTTCGGCACCGTCTATACGATCATTTAGGATGCGGCATTGCAGCTGGGCGTTTGGGAAACTTATTTGTGTACTGTGTCTGCGACACTGTACGATGGAGGATAGTGCTGGTGGCTGTCTTGGCTTAGAAAATCGAGCAGCTGTCTGCGTGTACAAGTAGTATTGCTAACTAAACAATCTTTGCATCTTTGCATGTCCAGTCGCCTGTAGTGATGGTCAGACCGGTTGCTTGGTTAGGAGTGATGTATCCGTGCACGCCGTGGCACCAAGACATATTCAAGAACTATATTTATTTGCTGGGACGCCATCTGGGAAATAATTGACACAAGAGTATAGCGGCCATCAGTGTAAAACTAGGTAGTTTGGAAGGAGTGGAGGAGTAAGGGGATTTCCTGCGAATAACAAAAACTGACACAGCATTGGGACAACTCTCCACTGCAGTCTGCACCGACTCAGCTTGGTGTCATTAAGCCGGGGTGCTCAGTTTGAAATATCGATTTTTCATTCATTCAAAACGAGCACTCCCTGCCGCCGTCTCCCGTCCCTCGAACTCTCTCAAGGAATGGCTTTGCTCGCACCGTCAGCCGTCCGATATGCAGTTGCTCCGAGACATTCCCCGCAGGCAGGCAGCACATGTGCGAGCACACAGTTTCATATACGAAGTATAGTTACCGTTATGATGCACTCACTTGCGCAAGTATTGAACTTAGTTTCCGTCAATAAAATCTGCTAGACATGGCACGCGACGATAAATGACAATCCTGTTGGCTGACGCAGGGTCGTTGGCTGCGCTAAGCCCTGCTAAACACCGAAAAGCCACTCCGCTAGCGACTTGTCTCAAGCCCACTAGGATCCGCCGAACCTCGCTGGAACTCGCCGAAAGGCCGCTAAAAGGCCGCTAAAAACAAGGGCCCTGAAAGGTTATTCGTGCATGCCTGAAGCCATCTGCGCGACTGCCCAACGCGGAAGTAGAAACCCTCAAGGTCATCTCGCCTGGTCTTGGCGTACGTCGACCCTTCATTTTTTTCGGCCTCGTCAGCTGCCCATGCCATGTTTTCTCTCTGCGACAAATATTCTACTACAACACGCAGGTCCGCCGCATCCCACAGTCCTCTTTGCTCTACTTATTTCCGCCGAATTGCAATTACAATCGCCGTGCCTTGGCTTTGCTTTTCCCGACTGCATCTCTCGGTCCTCTTGCCGTAATCGACCCCTAGCGTCAGGTACGCAAGCTGCCGCTATCATGGCGCGTCCGCTGCAGGACTGCTTTAGGCGGTGGCGAGCCTGTCTCATCATAGGGATACTTGCGATCGCGACTATCAATATAGGCTTTGCCACGCTACATTATTCCAGGTTGCAAGCAGGTCGCGCCCGTTTGCCCACGTCCGTGACGAAGCCACAGCATACCGATGATGGCGCCGACGCACTGGGCCGTCACCACCACAGATTTGACCATCTCACCATGATACAAAAGCTGCCGCGGCAGGTGATTCCCACTGTTGACAACGGACGTCGACTCATCATCATTGGCGATATCCACGGTATGGACCGGTCGCTCGACAGGCTCCTCAACCACATCGAATATAACGGCGACACCGACCACATCGTGGCCGCCGGCGACATGGTCAACAAGGGCCCGCACTCGTCTCGTGTGATTGCTCGTCTCATGGAGCTCGGTGCGTCTGCCGTGCGTGGCAACCATGAAGATCGTGTGCTTCTGGCGCTCGCTTCTGCGGCGGAACAGGAGAAATCTCAAGAGTCACAGGACACGAGCGACAACTCCACGTCGCCGGACTTCCAAGCTGAAGGCAAGAAGCGCGACAGGAAGACAGCACACCAATTCTCCAAGAAACAGATCAAATGGCTTGCGGAGAGGCCACTAATTCTCTCTGCGGAGGATCTGGCCATGTACGTTGTTCATGCTGGGTTGGTGCCGGGCATTCGACCCATCAACCAGGATCCCTGGGCGGTGATGAATATGCGCTCGCTCATAGAACCACCAATGCGACTCGCTCACCAAGTTCCGGGGCAAGATGGATATTTCAACGAGTATGATTCTCGGAAGGGCGAAGACCAGGACCGTGCTCAAGAAGGCAATGCCAATGAAGATGTAGACGCCAACATCGCGTTTCAGGACCTCATTCCCATCGACACGCACGAGGGCCGTAAATGGGCTGCCCTATGGGACCTCCGCCAGTCTCAAATCCGCAAATCCGACCGGCGCACTGTTGTCTACGGCCACGACGCCAAACGTGGACTAACAGTCGGCGAGTACACATTCGGCCTCGACTCGGCCTGCGTCAATGGCGGCCAACTCACAGCCCTCGTGGTCCACGTTAGCAAGAAGGGTCATGTGAAGCGCAATATTCGCCAGGTACCTTGCAAAAAGTACAAGCGATAATTCGCATCCTGGCCCTACGCAACCAAAATTTGTTGTCATTATTAGCGCGAGCGCATTTTTCTTTACTTTTTTTTGAGCATTAGGATACCACTTTGCGATTATCTAGACGCTTGTAGATACCACACCATGGGGCGCTTTCGTTGGTCATATATTATCAGTAGAATGGTTATAGTCATGTACAGCATTTGCAAGAGATGCTCCCTATCATACGAGTTTTGGCAATTGGCGCGCTTGACGGAGATCTGTCATAGCTGACTGCAGAGCCATGGCTGACCAAAGGTGCCATTGTGTCCGACACATGCCCCGATGAACAAGTGCGTGAGATGAGGAATCCAAACCGAGCATTTTACGAGCACCGAAAAAAAGAAAAACGCTGTTCTTTTTAATCTTGGATACGAGATCCCGTACTTTCGTTGAGCCGTGCGATAGTCCTCGTTTCAGGCGCGTGTTACCAACGCTGACTGACCTCAAAAAGCCGATCGCAGGCAAACGGTGGCGGCGTGCCAGTCATGTCGCAGACAGGGGTACTCCTCACAACAACTTGAACACTCACGCATCGCCGAACCTCATCGACATGAGAGCAATCATCCCGACACTCTCATTACTCTGAATCAATCCTGGCCGGTGCACAGCTATGCTTTAGCCTACAAGAACACAGGTTTCTTCTGCATCATGGCGCCGACCAAGCCGCGCGCCTTCGACGATGCCCAACACGCGCAGGCCGCCGTCGTCCAGCTATGCCGCAGCACCAACCAGCCTCTTCCCCCGTATCATCTCACCGAGCTCATCGGCAAGGGCTCCTTTGGACGCGTTTACAAAGCCACCACCAACACCACCACCACTCCTGGCCAACTCGTCGCCGTAAAAGTCATCGACATTGAGCAGGGCGACAGCCTCGCGCCCGGGCTCGCCGACACATTCGCCGACCTGCACGCCGAGATTCGGGCGCTGCAGGCCCTCCAAGGCGGCGACGGCGGCGGCGATGCGCCTCGAAGCATCAACCGCGTCGTCGAGGCGTTGCTCGTCGGCCCCGCCGTTTGGCTCGTCCTCGAGTACTGCGCGGGCGGCAGCGTCGCGACGCTCATGCGGCCCTCGCGGCCGCACGGTCTGCACGAGAGGTGGATCGTGCCGATCCTGCGGGAGACGGCCGCGGCGCTGAGTTGGGTGCACGCGCAGGGCATCATCCACCGCGACATCAAGGCGGCCAACGTCCTGGTGGGCGGGGAAGAGGGCGACGGCGCCAGGGTGCAGCTGTGCGACTTTGGCGTGGCGGCGACGCTGCGCAGCAGAGGCGACCGGCGCACGACGGTCGTGGGCACGGCGCACTGGATGGCGCCGGAGCTGCTGCTGCTGGGCAGCGGCAGCCGCAGCGCCGCGACGGCATCGTACGGGAGCGAGGTCGACGTGTGGGCGTTTGGCGCGCTCGCGTACGAGCTGGCCACGGGCCGCCCGCCGAATGTCGAGCTGGGATTGGCGGGACTGGCGAGGCTGGGCCGGCAGCTGCAGATGCAGAGCCCGAGGCTCGAGGGCGACGACTTTTCCGAGGGTCTTCGGGACCTGGTGGCGTGCTGCCTGCAGCGCGAGCCGGCGCGGCGGCCGACCATGGCGGCAGTGCAGGACCACGGCTACATTGCCGCCGCCGCGACCGAGGAGGTGTATCCGACAGGGTCGCTCGGGCAGCTGGTGCGCGCATTTCGGATCTGGGAGGCGCAGGGCGGCGATCGTCGGTCCCTGTTCGCCGAGGGCGGTGCTGCGGCGATGCAGGACGGCGCTCCGACGGCAGAGGATGTGATGCAACAGGACTGGGACTTTACCACGGAGCTCAAGGTATATGACCCTGATGTGCTGGACGCTTCTGATGCCGAAGCTCTGTCGCGCGCGTACGGAGCCGGCGTGGACAGCCAAGAGACGCAGCAACCACGCTTCTCTGCACCCCGGCAGCAACGACGGCGAAGAGAACGACGGCTGCGGCGGCACTTGGCCGTCAAGTCTCCCCTCGAAAAGGTCTTTGACGCCAACACGCTCTCCACCTACGACGACTACTCGCGGCGGTACTACGCCAGGCTCCTCCCCGAGCCCGTGCAGCTGGCGCTTCTGCAAAACGGCGTCGCCGGCCCGCAGACGGACCGCGAGTCGCTGATTGACCTGGACGTGTGCGTCGTGGTCGACAGCAGCAGGAGCAACAGCTCTGCCTCCAACTCTGTCGACATGGGCACTTTTCGGCCTGCCCTGACGACGAGGGCATGGGAACAAGAGCAAGTGCCGCCCTCGCTCCGATTCGGCCGCACAAAACGCGCGACGCAGGAATGGAAGTTTCCCGTCATGTTTTCGCAAGCCGCCCCTGATGGAGGGACTCATTTTCCGTCTCGGTTCGAGGAAATGCACGAGTATTCGGCCTTGGATACGTCCCATGGTCGGGCAGAGTCGGCCGACGGGTTAATCGACCTGGACATGAGCACTATTCTGCCTGGTACTGTGCGGCGGCGGCACCGGCGCGAGGCGAGGCCAAGCACGCGAGAGCCGCCGCCGATTCCATTTGCGCCGCTGCCACAGGTCATTCTGGGACATCCAGGAGAAGAGCAGGTAAAGGATGAGCTGTATAGAATGACGGCTAGTTTGACCGACCACTTGCGCTACGCCTCAGCCTACCTGGCCGATCTGCCGATTCGCCGAAGAAATGTAGCTGTATCGGGATGATTGGATTTAGGAGACGCTGCAGGCCAGCCGTAAGAGTCCACAAAAGAAAGCTTTCACCCTGCAATTGAAACATGTTGGTATCGACGTTATTTATTATTCTTTCATAGGAATTGCTGGTACATAATCATTGCCCATTTAAAAGCGCATCCAGCGTATACAATCTAGCCCGTAGAAAAGCAACGCACCGCGCAAATGAACCCGCCATTTTTATTGCACTTAAGCAGAGAGCTTCTCCTTGAGAGTCTTCTTCAGAGTCTCGGCGTCAGCAGCAAACTTGCTGATACCCTCGCGAAGCTTCTCGACGGCCATCTGCTCCTCGTTGAAGGCGAAGCGGAAGGTGGGCTCGTCGTTGATGTAGGTCTTGCGCTCAATGTTCTGGGAAGAGGCGGCAGCGGAGTCGAGCTTCTTGGGGACGGCATCGGTGCCGTTGAGGAGCTCTTCCAGCAGATTAGGCTATTTTCATTAGCAGATGTCGTGAAAACAAAGTCGAGGAAGACGTACAGAGATGGTCAGGTAGTCACAGCCAGCAAGCTCAGTGATCTCGCCAGTGTTGCGGAAGGAGGCACCCATGACAATGGTCTTGTAGCCAAACTTCTTGTAGTAGTTGAAGATGGCCTTGACCGAAGACACACCGGGATCGGACTCCTTGGTGTACTCCTGCTTGGTGGAGGCCTTGTACCAGTCGAGGATACGGCCGACAAAGGGGGAGATGAGGAAAGCATTGGCCTCGGCGGCGGCAATGGCTTGGGGCAGGGAGAACAGCAGAGTCAGGTTGCAGTTGATGCCGTGGTCGCGCTGGAGAATCTCAGCGGCCTTGATGCCCTCCCAGGTGGAGGCAATCTTGATCAGGACACGGTCCTTGGAGATGCCCTGCTGCTTGTAGAGCTGTGCATGACGGTTAGCATCGTGGCGCTCGAGGCGACCGGGACGGAGGGCAACATACGTCGATGATGTGGAGAGCCTTGTCGACGGAGCCCTTTGTGTCGAAAGACAGCTTGGCGTCAACCTCGGTAGAGACGCGACCGGGAATGATGTCGAGAATCTTCTGGCCAAACTCGACCAGGAGACGGTCGAGAGCGAGGTCGACCTGAGTGTCGGCATCGCCACCCTGCTTCTTGGCGTAGGCAATGGCATCGTCAATCAGCTTGGCGTACTCGGCCTTCTTGGAGGCAGCGAGGATGAGCGAAGGGTTGGTGGTGGCATCCTGGGGCTTGTACTTGTCAATGGCTGCGAGTTGGTCAGCATCTTTTTTGTTGAGAGAGCGTCGGTAGACGGCAAGCGGTAGCCGTGAGAGCAGTAGTAAAATATCTCATCGGTGGCCGCAGCGAGGGTAAAGAAAGACGGTGGGGGGCTACTAACTGGCAAAGTCACCTAGAAAAGAGAATTCTTGGTTAGTACGGAACGAATTGTAGCTTGCGGAAGCTGCGGGAATTTACCAGAGTCGCAGACGACAACCTAAAGCGATGGGGTCAGCGAATTTGGAGGTCAATGTTGGGCGATGCGGGCAGGCGTGGAATTGCAAGAAAAGGCGCGAAACACTGATGACAGTGTCGAGGGAGGAGGAGCTTGTTCTTTCCCCCCCTGCAACACAATGGTGTCATTGCCAATGCAACGCGTTCACCACGATTCGGCCATGACGCTGTTGTAGCGGCAACGAGGGGCAACAAAACGATGGCGGGGTAGTTTGTGGGCGAAGAACTTACAGTGCCGCTGGCCTTGAGCTGCTCGAGAGAGTTGGACATTGTGAAGGAGTTGTAGACTTGGGGGTATCGAGGAAAGAAGATGAAGTCTTGTCAAAAAGATTGTGACAAGAAGAGAGATGAGGCAAAGTTTGGATGGAGGCGGGAAGAGAAAGATAAAAGACTGGGCGGGCCTGATGACGGAGCGCTTATGATATAATGCCAAAGCCGATGCGTCGAAGCAGAGCAGCTGCCAGAAGCTTTTGGGTGTCGCAGACTCGCTGTAATGACGCTGTAGTGCTTCCATGGTGGGGGTCTCACAATGGTTTCGGTGGACGCTGCAGAGGGGCCCAGCGGGGTCTTCTAGGGGGATGCACCGCTGTGGGCGGCAGTTGCTGGGCACGACGAATCCGCTAACAGAACAACGGTGCTTGCGGGAATATGTCGTTGCTGGCCCCCCGGCGGCCAAGATAAGGCGAGGGGCAATCACCGCCTGGAATTTCCTCTAGTAAGAGAAAAAAAATAAACTGCCCACCTGCCCAAGCCCGCTGCAGAATCTTCTTCGCCTTGCTTCTAGTAAACGGCATTACTTCATACTGGGGTCCTTTTTCTGGACCTGCGATGCTGTCCGAGCCATTCATCGGGCCGCCTCGACGCTCGCCCGCCCACTCCGGCGGCACTAACACCGCAACTCTACTCGCCATCTTTTTTTTGCGCTTTCGATAGCCGGCGACCGGAAATAGAATTAGGGAGACCCGCCTGCTGTGCTCTGAGCGAAAGGGAAAAAAACCTCGAAAAAGGACGCATGCACGCACGGTAAAGCTATGTGGCGCATCGTTGGGTACTCGGGGCGGAATATCCACTAATCAGGACCGCAAGTGGCACGTCCACTCCAGGCAGCTCCGGACTTCAAACACGGCCATTCCGCATCCCCGCCGACAGCAACGTGCCGCTATGGTGCGCTGTCGCACCTCGGCGCGCGTTTTCCACAGTACCTAGGTAGGCAGCTGTGGAAATGTGTAGATTCAGACACCGGCATCACACTACTGAAAAAGCCCAGAAGCCAGACGCCTAGCCTCTTGCGACGAAAGAGCACTTGTAATCTGTTGTGTCTGCTAAGCTAAGCTACTAATATTGTGACATGACCCTCCATTACCAATAAGGACATCATCAAAGCAAAAGCGATTGCCACTCGTCATAATCGCCACCTCATCTACAGCTCCGACTTCTCCGTCGCCTTGTCGGCTGCCGCACGCAGGTTCGGCGCCGTCTCCTTTGTCAGCGAGGTGCTGTGCGCCTCGAGATCAGCTGCCCAAAGAGCCGCGCCAACTATTGTTTCTGTCAGCATACCGCCACTACATTTGGCTCTGCAACCGCCACGTACCTGTGTTGGTGTAGGTGAAGAACATGCTCGCAATGGGGACCATCTCCAAGACAGTAGCGACGAGTCCGAATCTTGACGACGTTAGTATTATCCGAGCCGGCCTGGGTCACGATGCAGACTTACGATGTATACGCGCCGACATGCGTGTTGACCCATTTGCTCTTTTGCGCCTCTGACCACTTCTTCAATTGGAAGTACTGGGCAATTTTGTTAGCACAAACTTAAATTGCATTTTAGGGAGTTGAACTTCTTACCCTCTCGTGGACCGATCGTCCACGGCTGCGGCCCTGCAGGAACACAAACGCCACGGTTCCGATCAATGGGACAAAGTTGAGCGGCAAGTAAAGTAGGTAGCGAATGATGGCCTTGGGGCTAAACTTGTCGAAGGGGCTGCGCAGGACCTTGCCGAGGCGCGTCATCGGGTCACGGCCGGCCTTGAGCTCGCGGCCCTCGCTTACGATGGCGGTCGCGTCGCGGGACACGAGCGTGCCGTCAAAGGTGTCGAGGATGGCGTCCTGCAGCAGCCACCCGCGCGAGAGGGTGTTGATGATGGCGGAGCTCTCGCTCAGCACCAGCAGCACCGTCGAGACGACCGCAAACGGCCCGTTGACGAAGACGAGCACCGCCAGCTGCGGCAGGTAGGTAAAGGCAAACATGGAGCCGACGACGCCGGCCGAGAGCGCCAGGAGGGGCCCGAGACGGGAGAGAAACGGCTTCCACAGCGATTTGTGCGAGATGAAGTAGAGGATGCCCTGCGCGCCAGTTAGACGGTGAGTAACAATCGACTTTGGCGACTTTGGAAAGTGCGGCATTGCCTACCTTGAGTGGGTAGAGATACGCGCGGCTCTTCATGGCCTCAAGCGCAACCTTGCGCGCATTGCCAAAGTCCTCCTTGCTGCACAATGTCACGATCGTTAGCCTTGCTTGCCCACGCCTTTGCAAGTAATACTACAACGAGGAAGGCCTCACATAATCTCGCCGGCCTTTCCGCCAACGGCGTCCAGAGTGCGGGCGCCGCGCGACTTGGGCTGTTCCTTATCGTTGCCGCTGCCGCTGGCGACGGCGCTCGAGGGGGAGGTGTTGGAACTCATTTGCTGAGCGTGGGGTTGTACAGCTCGATCGATTGTGTATAATGTCGGTCGTGGAAAGGCTGTAAATATGACAGCTCTTTTGGTCGATTGTTGAATGCGTAGTTTCGGTTTGTAGGGAGTAGCAGAGTTCCCCTTGATTGAGAGACGTTGTTGCGAGTCTAAATAGGGCAGAGAGGAAATCTTGGTTTTGCGGCAATCACAAGCTTGGTTGAGGTCTTCCCGTAGGGATGCCGTCATCGAAGCCCATTGCGGGCTAGACTTGGCTGGCACTGGCACGTTTCTATGGGCGGGGCTCAAGCGTTCCCCTTGGCCTCGCTTCTGTCGGTTAGACAAGTCAATAAACTAAATTTAAGATTTGTTACTTTGAATAGTAAGTTAGCTGTTGGCTCGTCCTGCTATGATATACAAATTTCGAGAAAATTGCAAGACGATTGAAACGCCGTTAAGCCCAGCCAAAGCACCCCCATGTCCGATCCAACCCAGCCCAGCCAAACGCCAAGAAAACCCAACTGCCTACTTCGTTTATAGGTCGAAACGCCATCATCAAATCATTACTTCGTCATTAATTCGTGCAGTGGTCGACCGCCTTATACGTTCGACTTCCTCATCCGCCGCCTGTCAAGTTCCTCTTCAATCGACGCTTCGCTGAAGCCTGCTGTCTCGATGGCGCGAAGCTCGTAGCAGCTGGCCTTGGACTCGGCCCGGGTTGACTTGCCGATGGAACTCGCATCCGTCAACTCTCCAAGCTTGCCCTCACCGTCAGAGTCGTCGTGCAGTCTGTAAAATGGACTGCGGTCGGGATTGTTGTCCGAAGGATCGTGCTGCGTCGTCATGACGGAAATGTGTGGCTTCCTGCTGCTGATGTTCGAAATCGTCGCGATTGTAGTGTCGGGAGGCGGAGAAGGAGTCGAGCGTGCTAGGCGAACGTTGATGCCCATCTTCTGAGCGGCGGCATTAAAAACAGGCCGCAGTGTCGGTAGACAGGCTGAGATGATGCCGGCGCACATTTCAACATCAGACCAAACACACAGCGGGGCTAGTGTGTAGGGAATGTCGTTTTTGTCGTAGTTGAAAAGAACCCATGTCCGATACGAAGATGTAAAAACGGCGCTGCAGCATCGTCAGTGAAATAGGTCGACGATGATATTGGAGAGAACGTACAAGAATCCAAGACCAAACACCACTGTCAGGCCAATCTTTTCGCTCCTTTTCAGATGGAGTCTCCAAATTTGAGGAATTGGTAAGAGTAGGATCACAATGTCGCTGAAAATGGTGCTGCTAGCATTGGCGAGCCAGACGCCGACCTCGTTGACACATTTGCCTTCCAACTCGGGGATCCAGAGCTTCTGAATCGGCTTGCAAACAAATGTGAAAAGGAAAGAGATGGTGATGGCCCAGCAGATGACAAAGGTACCGACAGCGATGACTTGTTTCTTGAAGCCAGGAAGGCGAAAGATTCGGTAGTACATCATGAGCAGGCTGAGCTTGGTCCAGCAGAGATTCCAGATATAGATGATTTCAGTGATGAGCAGCCATTTGGAGATGTTGTGAACCGCATGCGGGGAGAGACTCTCCACATGGTAGCCGATACCCTCGATGTACATGGCGAACCCTATCCCGAGGACTACCCAATTCCAAACCTGACTGGTTAATAGACTGGTTCGGGCTGCAAGACGTGCTCTTGCCAAAGGGGCTTGCACTTACCATGGAGAACATGATTAAATAGTCATCCCACCAGAGCTGTTGCTTTCTGATCCGTCGACTAAGCAAGCGGAGAAAGACGCATATTACGGCCAGAGTTGTCACCCAGGACGTGGACAGGATAATCCACACTCTCAAGGCAGCCGGCTCGTAGTGCGGTACACCGGGCACTTTGTATCCTGAAAGATTGGCTACCATGATGACGGAGGATGAGGCCAACCCTCTGTAGCAATGCTGTCGGGTGAATATAATCAAAAGAAGTTGGGAGTTGTCGAAGAGACAAGCGTCTACTGATCAAGGGTCGATACTCCAACGGCCATGCATCTCACAAGGTCGGACGGGAAAACGAACAAGAGGGAACGCCAGGCACGGCAGACCCCATCTTTTTGAATATTGGATATATAACTAATAATTGATCTCCGCTATAGTTATGGGACAGAGGCAAGAACAACAGACAGACCAAAGCGCGGCAGCACCAGAGGACTAGGGTCGGCGCAGTTGACAAGGATAGTAAAGAGGGACGCCGGCCCTGGAGGCAGGGCCACGGTGGCGCCGCCATCTCGGCGGTCTCGATGGATTCGGCCATTTGTAGCAGCAAATGCAACATGGCCCCCCCAGTCCTGCCAGTGCAGGGGCAGTCAATTGTCGCACTAGCAAAAGGCGGCGGCGGCGGGCCAGATAGCGCTCACATGCTTTCGGGCTGCAGCGGCTCCAGCAGCCTGGTTGCTTGGCCCACACAGTCTGGCCAGGGTGGGAAGCTGCTCGTCGGGGCGACCCGGCCGATGAATCTGCTTGTGGTTGTATGCACGTGAGGGGTATATTTGGATTGATGTTGTGCAGAAGGGTGCTTGATTGGCCAAGGTATATACCGAAGATGTTGGTGATGGTGTTTGAGCAGCCATCTAGGAAAAGAATGGCATTTTCCGACTGGCAGCTGGCAGATGGCAAGCGAGGGTCTCTGCCAGCTGGCACGCGTCAAGCACAAACGGCGTGCCAGCATCATTACGGATACCCATAGCATCTTTGCACAAACCACCACAAACTACTCCGTACCGATTACTGTGGCAGACCATCAACACCAAGTCTCATCCCCGATAGCTTATGCCACAACTTCACGCCACATTTTGCCAAAGGTCTTCAAAGCAAATAGGGCTTACAAAAAGCCTCGTCCGATAGCGCCCAAGACAGTACCGCCGTTGTGGCTGCATGCCGCTCCTTGTTTCGTTTCGTCTGCATCCCATCGCCTCTCCAGCTGTACGCACTACTGCGCACGCTTCTGAGGCTTCTGCAAGCCATCATGCCATTCGCGCAGTGTACGGATGGTCGAACGGATATGGCCTAGACAAGTTTTGCTTGCAAGATGCTGTGCTTTGTCGCTTTCCCACGTTGCCCAATGCTTTCCCCTAACCCAGACACTAACTACGGGCATGCCTCCTCTCGTCCTCCATCCACTTGCTCCATGCGACTCGGGTACAAGCTGGGCCGGCAAACTAACCAATTTCTCATGCCATGCAGGAAGCAACATGGCGACCAAGGCGACAGAGATGGTGCTGAAATTGGGTCAAACGCGACGCCCGGTTTGACAGAACGGGCGGAGTCGTTCATGCGCGCGATCTGCACCAGTTGTGTGGTGGGCAGGCCTGCAGGGCATCTGCGTTGTTAGTGTGTCGCATGGCAGCCACTCATGGTCCATGGACGAGCTACAAAATTGCCCACGTCTGAGCGCATCACCCAATGCAAATATAGCGCAGAGCCGAGTTTTGACAGCTGCATTTCCGTAGCCTGCACACCCTGGACGCCTGCTGCCCACCGACAGCGCTGAAGTGCGCCGTCGCCGCCGCCACTTTTTATCCAGCAGCACCAACGCCTCGCAGACGCCATGCAAATAGTTGAAACACTCTAGAGGCAACCCTGAGATAGCGTATTCAGCTCGCCAGTGTGGCCATCTGGGACGAAGCCTGGAGCGAAGAAAATCGTGGGGCAGTGGGCTTGTCGGCTTGAGCCAGATCCCTTGCGACGTCGCCTGACCCCCGCCCGACGTCGAAGACTGATGTTCTTGCAAGTGGCAAGCCAGAAGAACCAGGATGAAACGAGCAGTGCACCATCTCCAACCTTTCCCCGCCACGGCCCGCTTCGGTCTGTCTTGACCTTGCAGAGCTGTCTCAAATGAGCACAGAATATTGACCACTGACGGAGCCCTGCTGAGGGGTTCCTGGCTCTGCGCCCAACCACGTCTGCGAAAATCCTTTGCAATTAATTAAAAAAGATCGCCCGCAAGCCCGCAGTCATCTCCTTTGAGACAGCCGCAAGCGCATTGTCACATGTCGCTTCTCTCAACCCAATCACGAATTTCCCTTTCAACACAAGACGACAGATTCCAGAGCTAGAAACTTGCACATTGCGTCTGAATCCATTGACGTGGATTTTCACCAACTAGCTAAGTTTTGGTCACAGCTGGGCCGTGTCTGGGGAAGTGGGCGCTTCGTGTTAGAGGCGGGGGATTGTACAGATTGGGCATAAACTGCTCTCGCGTGGCAGTCTTTAGGTGGGCTGACTACCGCAAGCCTCGCGAAAGCTCTCTCGTCGTTAGCTTTGGTGATGTGCACTACGAACGCCGTGTTTGTTAGCTGCTTCGTCCTGAGGAGACCGCGAAACTTCTCGGAGTCGGGGTAGGCACCACCGAAGTAGCCTGCGTGCCTGCACACCGCCCGGCGGGCCGATCTGGTGCCTGTCACAAACGGTGCGTCAAGAGGTGTGGCACACTCTTGGTTTGACAGCTCGGCGGGCGTTCGTCTGTAATGATCGCCTGGTGTGGCAACCAGGCCCGGGTGGGCGAACTAGCAAACCCATCGCCATCTGCAGGTCGGTAAGCTTGGCTAGCACATTGGGTCACAAGATATCGCACTTTCTGGCAATGCACATGCAGGGGCATTTGGCGGGGTTGGATGCGTTGCGACCTTCGCCGAACCTGTTGAAAAAGTGGCGTGGCTTGCGTTGGTGGTGTTGATCTAGCCAGTGATGCCCTGTCTGTAAAAGGCCATACTGAGCGGACATCAGGAGACGGCCTGCGACATGGCATAAGTTGGCAGTTGGCGGCTTCGTCTTCGGTTCCTCTCGGGGGCATGGGGCCAGGCCTTGCTCGCATTTCAGCAGCTCCGCATGCTAGCATTGCGTTGTTTAGCGGTAGCTTGAAGCCATTTTTTGGCCTTGTTGAAAGCTGCGAATTGGGGCCAGAACACTTGTTGGATTGCCACAGGAATACGTTCGAGGCTGGCAAGAAGGGGGCTGAAACCAGCCGTTTCTCTATCCTGTCGAAAGTTGCTGCCATCTTGGGCCATTGGCTCGCCTACATTGCCACGCCGATGTGTGCAGCCTCACGACTGTTGATCTACCTGCACAAGATTCGCCTTCGGTGCCCCAGGCATCTCATGGTAGCGTTTGCTGCATCTCATGACCAGCCCATTGAAACCTGTTTTGGCGCAGGAGCACCAGGCTGCCTAATAGCAAGAGCCTACTGCACATGCATGCAGACTTCGTACAACTGGCCCGAGCACCTTGCCACCTCCAGGTGTATGAGTCTTGCTTGGGCAGCAACGAGTCGGGCAAATTTCACCCCACAGACCCTGCTCTGCTCAGTAGATCCTGGGGTGCTGAGCGATGCACGATTGAACTACTCTCTCAATGGCAGGCTGAATACGCAGATCCATGACTGGCATATATGTGTCCTACATGCCGTGGCCGAACATGAACATGTCCAAACGCGGAAGCAACGCTGGAGCATATGGCTAATGGGTCACAGCTCGGCTTTTCCCCTCATATTCCCACTCGGTTCGGCCCTTTGCGGCGCTTTTGTGTGTGTGTGTGTGTGTGTGTGTGTCTCGCGGAGAGCGACAGAAAAAAAGCAGACTAGCGAGCGAACGGCGTGGCTGGCGGCGGCCTATAACAGACATGTTTCCTGGTAATAACAAGTCGTCCCTGGCGCTATTGTGCCGCCAGAAGAGAAATGCTGGGATCAAATCGAGTTGGAGGGAAAAGAGAGCGCTTCTTTTGTATTCATCTGTTCTGTGTTGCGTATTGCGTATTCGAGCGGAAAAGGTGGATGCTTTACCCAGAACATTGTGGCCGCACTTTGACGAACCCATTGCCAGCCCCAGGGGTAGAAAGAAAAGAGGTATAATATCGTAAAATCAGCAGTGGTCACGGGTATGAGAAAGTCAGGCACACTCTGCACTTCGGCCTGTACATGCATTGTATCCCCATGATGTGTCTCTTGCGTGTTTGACTTCTGTTACCGGATGGACAAGTTTGCGGCTTCGTTATCTGTTTTCTTCAACATGTCAATGTGCAGAGTGTATTTGCCGTGGAATGTTTGCATGTCTCGTCACTTCGTTAACTTCTAGTATATAACAATTTCACATTCTGATGCGTGAGAAAGACCCCGCATCCTTCCCATTCGCCCCCAGTGCTGATGCTTTTTTCTCACCCAAATAGCGACGCTAAAGTTTAACAGATTTTTAATGCAATACCGAGCTCCGTCACAATACTCTTGATATTTGACGCTTGAGCTTCTTATTCCTTCTTCATCTTGGTTTTTTTCGTTGGTTTTGGACCAGTTAGTCCTCGGTAAGGTCACCGTACTCCCACTGGCCCTGGCGCTCAGCCTTGGCCTGAGTTTCCGTCTTGCGGAGATGCTGCAAGACAGGCTCAAAGGCCTTGCTACGTTCCCACGCCTTGAGCTTTTTGGGGACCATGCCAAAGCCGGAAGCGACGATTTCGTTGTTGACCGACTCGTTGGGGCCAGGGAGGCCGCCGTCCGCCTTCGGGTCAAAAAGAGTAATGTAGCTGATATTCTCTTTGCTGTCGACGTAGTCAAAGCTGCCAACCAGACGCTTACCCTCGGTCAGCTCAGCAATGAAAGCGACGGCCTCGTCAAAGTAGTCAGCGCCCGTGGGGAGCTGCACGAAAGCTAGCGAGGCGTCAACAGCCTGTGGCTTGAGCTTCTGAGCACCAAATTGGCTCTGGTCAAGGGGGCGTAGGTTAGACCAAGCAACCTTCTCCGAATTGCCGTAATCGACGAAGAGAACCTCGGCAACCTTGGCAGTGCGGTCGTTGGCACGAACACGGGCACGGTACCACTGGCCGTCCAGAGAGAACTTGGCCGATACGTAGTCACCGGTCTTGGGGGCGTCGGCCAAAGCCTTGTTGTTCTTGGAGTCGAGATGGAACTTGCGGAAGTCGCTCATCAGCAGCTCAAGAGCAGCTGTGCCTTTGCCAATTTCCTGAATCTTGAGTTTGCCGTTGCCATCAATATTGGTGATGACAACATCGCGGTAGTCTGTGGGGCGCTTCTCCAGAGAAATCTCAGACTCTTGAGTCTCGACAGGGGCCTCTTCTTCGTCCTCCTCATCCTGAGATGGGTCCCAATCCTTCCAGAGGTTCTTGCGACCTTCCTTGGCGCGTGTCTCCGCAGCAAACAACTCGGTGGAGTTTCCGGACTTTTGGGCCGAGTATGCGTGCACTGTGGCAAGACCTTCCTCAACTAGGACCTTGGCGAAGTTCTCGCGACCGATGTATAGCTCACCAATGAAGCCACCGACCTTGTCCATATCGTGGATATTGACCTCGCAGTCGCGCTGGTTGCAGCGGCGGTTGGCCAGGTCAAGAGCCTCCTTGCCATAAGGCTCACCACCTTCACCATCAGCGCGAGGGGCGCGAGGGCCACGGATACCACCGAGAACAAGTGTGAGCTTGACATTCTCTCGGGGGATAAGGACAGTAAAGCGGGAACCAGCCTTGCAAAAGTCAACAATGGCGGGAACCTTCTTCTGGCGCTGAAGAGTGGCAAGCATAATCTTGGCCTTTTGAAGATTGTCGGAAAGATCAAGGTACTGCTTAGCCTTCTGCGGCTTGCCAGACCACATGCCCTTCTTCTCCTCTTTGGCCTTTTCCTGGGCAGCCAAAAGCTCATCGTAAATGGGCGAGCGGTCGGTATCGTCCTTGCGATGGCGGATAACACTGGCCCAGCCAGCTTCAACGAGCTCCAGACCAAGGTTCTTGCCCTTATCAGTAATTGTGGCAACCTCCTTGGCTTCAAAACCCTCGCTAGCAGGCTTGTTGCCGTCAACGCTGATCTTGACCTGCTTGCCAATGACCTTTTGTCTCAAGAATTCTTTGGCTTCGTCGCGGAATGGCGCCTCCGAGGCCTCGTTTGTGCGAGGGCCACGGACACTGCTGAAGCTAATGCGCTTCTCGCCGCCGTTCTTGGTACGGACGATGATGGTGTCGGCGGCGATAACCTTGTAGACGGCCATGTCTTGGTTTCCGCCATCAGCCTTGGCGATGTGGTGCTTGTGTAAACGGAGCTTCTTGCCCTGTGCTTCTCTCTCAGCAGCACGGAGCGGAGCCATCTTTTCGCCAAGCATGGTGGAGTGGAAATCGTTGCAGCGAGCAAGACCCTCCTGAAGGAGGAAGACAGCAATGTTGCCACGGGGATGGATCACATTGGCAACCAGCTGACCCTGAGGACTGGCGCCGACGATTTCAACCTTGACAAGACGCTGCAGAAGTCTAGACTCAACGAAGGCCTTCGCCTCGTTGCCATGCTCTTCAGCAGGCTGTGTGGCTCCAGTAGAGGTTTGAACCCTTTCGGTGGCAGGGGTACGAACACCAGCAAGAAGTGTCATGGGCTGAATATGCTTCTTCTCAGATAGCAGCAGACGCACAAGGAGCCTATCACCACTGAGAACACGCTCAACAATGCCATCGACGGTCTTACCCTTCCATTCTTTGATGAAGTCTGGGCTGCCGAGGTCATTCTGGACCTCGATTATGCCACCAGTGCCAGCCCACAGACCCTTGGATTCAGCTTTGGCACCAGATTCAAGAGCGCGAAGAGCCTCGAGCTTATCAAGAATCTCCTCAGAATCTTCCTTTTTGCCAGCGTCCTCGCGGACCTTCAGCCAGCCAGCCTTGACCAACTCGTCGGGTAGTTCAGTGCCATCCTTGAGCTTGACGGTGCCGAACTCTCGGCCAGAGTTGGGAATTGTGTAGTGGATCGTAGCCTGGACGGCTTTGCCGACAGCGAGGTTGCGGAGATATTCGCGAGATTGAAAAGCAAAGGGCTCGTCGCCGTCGCGGCGCAGATGAGGAGCGGTGACGTAGGCGAGAGAAATGTTTCGTTCCGCGGCGGGGTTATTGAGGCTGGTCAAGACCAGAGTGTCACCGCTTAGAACGCTCTTGACGTTGCCGATGAATGTCTTGGACATGATGAATGGACCGGTAGGGATAGACGGAGAGATCTGGAGAGTCGAGGTTAGTCGATTATAGACATTGCATCGTTGTACTGGCGTGAATCCTGGGCATTGGCTGGCGGCTGGTGGTAATTGATGAATTATTGCGTATGCAAATCATCATGAGCCACCGGCGGGTGACTGACAGCTGTCCTTCTCCCCAAGGGTCCGTGGCGCCATTTGCTTTACACCGCCACCAAACGTTTCGACAAGCAGCAGCGGTCAACGACCGGCAGATGCAATTGGACGGACATACCTAGCGGCAGAGGGAAGAGAGTAGAGCAAAGAGCACAGACAACGAAGACGAATTGAAGAAGACGACCACCTTTTGCACAAGTAGAGAGACTGTTTGTTGCAAAGAGAAGAAGAAGCCATTGGAAATGGTGGGCAACAGCGGGCTGCACCAGTATTGGTGGGCAGGGGAGCTTGGATGGAGTCGCCCCGCACTCTGGCCGGGTCGTGTGCCTGGCTGTCGTGAGGAGAGGTGGCCGCTCAGTACTTTGCACCGTGCGCTGCAGCTCCGCAGTGTTCTATGTATGCGTATATATATCGGTGCTGTCATGAGTCGGAAATACGGAACCAGCTTATTGGAGCTCAGATTTCCTTTCACAAAAAAGCTTTCCCATTTGCTGTTTCGTCCTCGCAGACAACCAGGTCCTTCCATCAGCGGGCCGCTAGACCGGGCCGGCGCTCAGGGTACCTCATCAAGGTGGGGGTGTCACGCATCTAGTTACCTCGCCACAGCGGCCGTACGGCGGCGGTCGCCAAGGCAAAATGGCTTGAATAGATTTTGAGATTAGATTTGAACCTGCGTCCCAGTCTTTTTGATCTGGGCAACACCAGCAGAGGTGTGCTCTAATGATTAAAGTGCGTAGGCTGCTATGAGTAGTAGTATCATATAGTAGCCGATATAGTGGCTAACAGCCAGTACAGAGGCCAGCAATGAGCGCAGTGACCAGCAGCCAGTTGCCAGTGCAGTGGCCAGCCAGCAATCAGCGCAGTGGTCAGCCAGCAACCAGCGCAGTAGCAAGCAGCCAGTTACCAGTGCAGTGGCCAGCCAGCAATCAGCGCAGTAGCAAGCAGCCAGTTACCAGTGCAGTGGCCAGCCAGCAACCAGCGCAGTAGCAAGCAGCCAGTTGCCAGTGCAGTGGCCAGTCAGCAATCAGCGCAGTGGTCAGCCAGCAATCAGCGCAGTGGCCAGCGGCCAGTACAGCGGCGGTGAGGCGCAGCGGCCAGGTCCAAGCCGGCAGGGCTGTAGTTGGTGCAAGAGAGTTAAAGTGAACTCGCAACCGCCCTCAGCACAATGATGCCGTCTTTTTCTTCGTCATGGTCCCAAATATCCCTACAGAACAGGCTCGATATATTGCCCCTCGCTGAATTCGCTCCATTCACTTCAAGATGCCGTCAAAGACGCCCAGCTGCCTGCCACTGCACCTGGTGTCCCAAATACTGCGCAAGCTTGACTCCATACAGACTCTTGGGTATGCCATTTTGAGTCACCCAACCTTCTACGCTGCATTCAAAGATGCCATTTACTCCATCACTCACGGGATATTAATGTCGCAAATGGGGTTTCAGACAAGAACGCTCTACTACGCCATCGCTGCCTATGAGGCCTCTCGGATCAACTACAAGGAAGAAACCGAGGTGACGGCTTTCATTCGCAGCCACTTCGACACACTTGCTCAGGATCCATACTTTGACCTCGCAGCTTCGACAGGTCATCTGGAACCCGGCGTTGCTGCTGCACTCAGCAAAACCCAGGTCATTGTCAACTACTTCACAGAGGGCTTTGTCCACGACACGTCACCGCGCTGCCTTGTTGAGCTGAACGTTCAACCTCCCAAAGACCTTCAAGACTGCTCGGATAGAGAGATTTTTCGAGTTCAGAGGGCCTTGTATCGCCATCAGACTCATTGCAACCTATTTTTCCGCAGCATTGACGATTTGAAGCAAAGTGCCTATAATATGATGTCGGTGGACATTGATGGGCATCAAGTTCGCAGGCACTTTTTCTTCTCGCATTCGCCGTGGGAGAATGAGCAGCTCGCATGTATTCACGACTACTTAGAACGTGTCCTTTCTCGCTGTGAGTATTGTGCCCTTTAAACATGCTTTGAATGCATTCTAAAGCAGGACAGCTTTTGATGCGGTCGCCCAGTCCGACATCACCTGGGGTGCACTCGAGGTAGACTGGCTGTCAGAAGGCATAGAAAACGGACAGAAACAGGCATTCGTAAGACAGAACCGGGAAATTACACATGATGAATAACCAGTTGACATATGCCCTATAGCTCTCACTTGGCCTTGCTTTCCTTTACAAACTTGATCAAATCGAAAGCTACTCTTTGCAATACCATGCACTGACTAGAAAGGGGCACAAAATTAGTGCGACCGAACCACCAAAGACCTGCATCACTATTCCATGCATGATGAAGGTGCTCTATCCTCTCGACCTCGACTTCATCCACGATGACGACCGTTGGCCTTGGGAGAGGCACACCCATCTGAGAGAGCTTACGCCCACACAACTGCGGAAGCTGCAATCGCAAGGGCCGTTGAGCATTTTTGACGATGCAACATCACAGCCCGAACGCGTTTGGTATGCGGCTCACTACAGATACCCGCCGTCTTGCTGTCTAAACATGAAAAGTAATAGCGAAGCACAGCGCTGCGGCTATGTTGTGTGGGACGACCGAGCACCGCATCCAGCTGGTGAACATCTCAGGCAAAATCTCAGATTGTTGCGAGAAAAAACAAGAGCTCGGCTTGAGCAAAGAGATTTCCGTGAAATGGAAAAGTCCTGGGATCGAAGAAAGATTATGTATCGGAGAGGCGATCGTGGCCGTGTTGACATGGCCATGAACGACAATCATGGCCAAGTGCAAGGGCCCGAAAAGTAGTGTAATTCGTCATGAGTAATGCACAGATCTGTCAATCCATTTGGTCAAGTAACAAATACAATTGTCAGATAGGGAATCTAGTCCCCATTGGAACGCAGCCGGAGAGGCTCACACGTCTCGCGATCGACGAGCACCCACGACCCAGGCTATTGTCCACCCGTCGGCAACGCAGACAAGTGGGAAAAACAAAGCCTGCTGAAAAGTAACATGAATGAACAAAAATGTGATCCTATACTGAACTTGCAAACTAAACTAGACAGGTCTTCTCAACTTGCAAGAAGCTTATATTATGGCTGTCATGTTTCTCCATCGGGCTCTTGCCTGGCCATGGAGCCTGATTAGCATCAAGGTAAAAGCAGAGCGCTCTACAAAAATGATCCATTAGAGCTTGGCGAGCTCCCACCCATGTCCATAATGTGCTGGGCGTGTTGCTCCCCCCCTCTCGCCCAGCCATCTGGCGCTGGCCAATGCAATTTCTTCGGCCTCCAGATGCCCACGTCGACCATTGGCTCCTGGATTCTGCAGGTCTTTCCTGATCTGAAGCTTTCTGAACTCTTGTTTAAATTCGCTTCTTCCTCTGTACTCCCTTGAAGTAGTATTAAAATACGTGCCCTGCTGGCTGGCTGTTGTGGTGGTGTCTACTTACTCTTTGGTGTGCACGAATGCTTTTTTGGCATGGCTGCGTGCCTTTTTGTCTGCTGCCTCTTTAGTCATGTCCATGTTCACGTGCATAGAAGCAACATACGCTCATCGATGGTCAGATCCTTCTGAAGGTCATTTCTGGTGCCTCTGGCGCGATCGTCACTGCGCTCCCTGGGTCGCACTGGCAGAGCATTCATGTAGTATTGTATTTGGCAGCTAGGGCGCTGGATTTCTTGTAGGCGTGATACTTGGAGTGAACATCGCTTCCCTCGCGATAGTGATATCCACCAGGTGTCAGTTGATCTGAAAAGCCAGATGGGGAGACGCTGGCGGGTGCAGGGCTCCCGGCCCAGCCGGCGTGAGAGGAGGAGTAAGATGTATGGTGTGAAGAAGAATATTGTTCCCCAGGCGACTCGAACTGAAAGCCGTCGTCTGATACCGCATGGACAGAGTGATAGGATGGCTGAGAAGAGCTGTTGGACGACCCACTGGATGTTCTGTTGCCTTTTCCTTTGCCTCGGAAGAATTTGCTTCCTTGGTATTGTTCGGACACGCTCGAACTGCCTGAAGAGCCTGACTTGAAAGAGCTTGGCCTGCTGCTCGGAGCGTCATCCATCACGAAGGGTGGAGTTGGACCACGGCTGCCACTGGCACCCACGGAGGGATGTCGTCGAGAGTGGTCTTCCTGGTCGTTATAGGAGGAGTAATATCTCTCTTGCGAATGATAGTCGTCAAAAGTCGATACTCCTCGGGCTCTAGAGCTGCCAGCAGCTGAAGCATGGCGCAATGTGTAGCGATCGCGTGGGCAAGACATTGGGAAATAGATATGAGGAATTGAAAGAGAAAAAGTGACTTTGTAATAGAAACAGATGGTAGAGCGCTTAGTTTCGTTCGTAAATGAGCCTGTGAAATGTAAGAGAAAAATAGAAAGCAGAAGCTCGAGCCTGAGATTGCAATGCTCTATATAGTGATCTGAACATTTGTCGACCTCTTCGACCCAAGGCTCTCTGCAATCGTTCTCTTTCATTTGCGGTCAAACATTGTATTGAAATACGGTTCAAGCTCCGTTCATCTAGAAAGAAACACATTTCGCGGCTCTCCTTCGTGGGCCGGCGACTTCTTGCAGCATGCACGCACTCAACTGAGTTGCGTGGCGTTGATTATGACGGCCATAGAAACAGCAATTGGCCTCATGTAAAGAGCTTCTTTCATCTGTTTGAAGTGTTTGTTTCGCCCGCTCGAGAGTCTGAAACTCACCAGGCCAACATCCTGGTTCAACTCTGGCGCCGCAGAGACGGCGGGTACCGAAAGCGGCTTCTACTTTTTTCTGGCTATGTACAGATAAAAGAAAATCACTTATTAAATGTGAACCATGTTTACTCTCGGATCATCCTGGAGTCAGAAATGATTGGTCGTGAGATGGCCGAGTCCGTGGCCTGGGACTGGCCGTTCATGCAGGGAGCTGCGGCCAGCCGGGCGACCAGTGGCTGTCAAGGAGGCCGTGCTCGGCTATAGACGCCAGCATACATGTAGAAATTGAAACTTCAGTTACATCGGATACTGCTTTATCTACTACAAAACGGCACGAGGTCGTTGGTCAGATCAGTCTGGCGGGTTGTGGCTTACACGCATGGTGCTTTAAAACAGATGCCTGTGTGGTTCGGCATGGGGTAAACGCCGCCACATTGCTCTGATGCTCCAAAGCGTGTTGTTTGTTCTTGTCTATACTTCATTCAAGCGCTTTGCTGTGGATATCACAGAGTGATTAGTTGCAATCGGGGTCTAATGGCAGTGAACGGTACTTTTGGATTGGTTTTTGCTGTAGGGTGTACCAATCGGTCCCCCGACTTTCGTGCCCAATGTCTCAAGATCAAAGTCTCGGCGCAGAGCGCAATTGGTAGTCCTAATACTTGTAACCTTGACAAGTTGATAATGTTTCATTGTTTTTATTCTTCTTTTTTTTTTGCTTCATGATTTCGCTATGTACTTTCTCATATTACTTTGAAATGTTGACAGTTCATCCAATGCATTGACGTGCATTCCGCCTTTTAGGCTCCCGGTGGAAACTCCTCCAGCTGCCCGGCCGGCGCGCCAGGATCGCCCTTGGCCTGCGCGAACCAGAGGCTGTTGCTGTCCAGGTCAAACACGGTGTACACGTCGGTGAAGAAGACGAAGCCCATGCTGTTCAGGTTCTCCTTGGGATCCCCCGCAAAGGCACCGACCTGGCACAGGCCGGCCTTTGCGAGCTCTGGGTCCGTCTGCTCTTCGGATAAGCGGATCTTGTCGAGGCCCAGCGTCATTTGTACGCCGTCTTCGTTGAAGCCCATGACGATCTTGTTGCCCGCGTTGAGCTTGCCACACTCGACAGGGCCCAAATCGCCAAACTCGTCGCTAAAGTCGGTGTCGAGAGCCTTGGCCATGTTCTTCAGGACGCCGGCGGGCAGCGTCAGGGCGACACCGCCCGTGTCGAAGAGGGTAAAGGCTTGGTCCTCCGTGAGGCCCAGATCGATTAGGTTACCAGAGGTCGAGTTGCCGCCATTCTTGTTACCGCCATTCTTGTTACCGCCATTCTTGTTGCCGTCATTCTTGTTACCGCCATTTTTTTGGCCCTTGTCCTTCTTATTGCCGTTGTCGTTGTTATCATTGTCGCCATTGCCATTGCCGTTCTCATTTTTGTTGCCGTTTTTGTTGCCCTTCTTGCTGTCTTGGTTTTTTTTACCGTTGTTGTTGTCTTCATCGCCCTTTCCACTTCGGTTCTCGTCGTCATTACCCCCATTGCCATTATTGCCCTGGTTGTTGCAGGTGCAGCCGCCCTGGTCATTGTTTTGACCACTGTTTTTGCCGTTGTTCTCGCTATTGTTTTGGCCTTTATTTTGGCCGCTGTTCTTGCCGTTGCTTTGGCCTTTGTTCAGCACATTCACAGACTGGTTACTCTCGTCTTCCACACTTTCCGTCTTCAGCACGCTATCACCATAGCTTCCGTTGGCCTTGACACCAACCCGACGAGTGGTCGTGCGGCGACGTACCGACCGCTTGACACGCATGCGCTCCCGCTGTTGAGTTTTGTTGAGCTGGCCGCCCTGGTCGCCGCCGCTCATGTCCATCCTCAGAGAGGTCATTTTAACGACGAAGTCGACAATTTTGCCGTTCTGGGCGCGATCAATTTGCACCTGCTGCAGCTCGCCCTCAAACTTGGACCGGTCGATGCCTCCGAAGAAGACGCTACCGTTGGCAAATGCTGTGCACTCTCACGTCAGTCCAAGCTATTCCAAGATGTGCAGCCAGACGAGCTATGGGATTACTCACGCTCCGCGTTCATGACGGCACTGTGAACATTGGCCTTGATGGTACCAGTCTTGACCATGGCTTCCGGCAGGTTGTCGTACTCCGTCTCCGTCGCCTCGTTTCCGCGAGGGCCCGTGCCGCAAATGGAAAACTGTGGAAAGTCACCCGCGGGCTGGCCGCCAGAGGCCAGCGCCACCTGGGCGTCGGGGACCTTGCCCTTGTCGCCAACAGTCACGGTCGTCTTGATAAAGTTGCCGAAAAACTGATCACCGCCGGAAAAGGACGAGTTGAATGTCTGGCCTTTGACTTCCGTGACGTCAGATGCCTTCTTGGGGTCAAACTGGCCACGGATTTCGGGCGCGGGCGCCGCGCACTGCTGGTTCTTCACCTTGCACAAGTCGGATCCCGCCAGCGGGATAATGGTGTCGGAGGAGCCTGAGTCGAAGATGCAGGTGATATCCTGGGGCTCGGACCCAAAGCCCAGGGTGAGCAGAGGCTGCCACGGACCAGCCTGGGCGCTCTGGAAGTGCTGCACGCTGCCCTGCAGGACGCGCTGCGCAATGACGGCTTCGCTAGCCAAGAGGAGCGACAGATGCTGCCAATTGTGTCTCATGATGACGGCAATATCAGAAATTCGAGGTTTGAAGTTGTAAATTGTGTTCACTTTGTTAACCTGTAATAGTCACTGCCTCCGCCGTCTAAGGGAGCACAAGTACGGAGATGGGATCCAATGATACATATATACACGCATCACTTTCAAAAGATGAGTAGATATGTATCGTTACATTTGAACAGACACTTTCCATCGAGGCACGGTTTGAGGGCCACACAGTGGGTGAACTGAGCATTGCGCTCATCACATCGCATCAGACTCACGTCGACCCCAGGACCCTGACACAATGAAGTGGTGGTCACGCCTGGCTCAGAGAAAAAAAGAGCCGCAGAGAAGCAGAGGCGATGGGTTTCACATCCGACCACAGCATAGTACGTCCCAAGGTGCCTTTGTCTTGTCGTTTGCAAGTGTCTTGTCGTTTGCAAGTGACTCGAAAGTGTGAAACCTCGCAGAGACCCGTGGGTGAAACGTGCGCTCAATAAAATTTGAGCCGGACCGATTCATTGAAGCGGCTGCCGTGCCTGTGTATACTGGTAATCCATGCGGTGGTCATCGGCAAGCATGTAACGTCAGTAGTCGATCTTTCGGGGGCGCCTTGGGCACCGTGGCACCCTGTGGCGTGGAACTTTTGGCAAGAAAACATGATTACCAGTTTCTGGTCATTATCAGGCAGGGCTACTCATGATTGGTTGCCCTGCGAAGACGAGAAGATCCTGAGACAAGGTTGCGGGAGTGTCACAATAAGATGAAACAGCTCAAACATTTACATGAAAGAATTCCTCTTCGGCTTGTTTTAGGCCAGAAAATAACGCATTCACCTCAGTGGACCGGAATCTAATCTTTGCGTTGCCTTATCTCTGTATTTTTGTGAAGCCTTTGCACCGCAAACAGTTGACAGTAGGCATGATCATGTTCGTTGTCGACGTCGCGTAAAACCCTGGTCTGACGCGGGACCAGGCGAGTCCGCGCTGAGTCCCACGCTGCTGTGCCAGCAGAATAGGTGCCTGGTCCCTGTCGATCACGAGACAGGCTGAATTCTGGCAAGGCGTTTCGTCTCAAAACAAAAAGCTTAAAAGTTGAGGCCAGGGGGGCAGAAAAAGAATGTTCTACGGCTATCGGGAGTGGAATGCAAGGGTCCGAGGTCGGGCTGCCAAGACCGGTTGAGATGGCATCCGGCCGGATTCTGGCGCCATGGGTCGGTTGCTTCAAGTTGAGCATCAGTGGCCTCGTGGTGATTTGCCTTGGCGGGTTCTACCAGAAGTTTGGCGTTTGGGAAACAGGTGATGGGTTCATATTGACGAGTTATATAGGAGCCCGGGCGTATAAATGAGGCGAGACGAAAGAGAGAGAAAATGAGTTGTAGAACAATTACCGCCATCACTAAAGCCAAGTCATAGTTTGAGAGTTTTTGTTGGATGCAACTATCTGCCTGGCTACATGATGCTGGGTGGGAACATGGGCCCTACTTTCCAACTTTATAGGTTGCCAAGATCAACCCTTCATCTCTTATTTTCGGCATTCGAGCTGCGCATCTTAGTTGGCGACGCCAATAACACCTGGGAGTCAATCAGTATGTGTAATTCACAGCATTTATCAACATGGTCAGGTCTTACCGCAGGCGGGACGGGGACCGGCGTTGCCAGTCTTGAGGGACTCCTCGTTGCCACCCTTGCCGAGGTCATCGGTGCCGGCGTGGACAACAACAGTGCGCTGGATGCGTGTTAGCAGAGATGGTCAGGATCCAACCTGATGAGAGAGGTGCAACATACGCCAATGACGCTGTGAGGACCGATCAGCTTGACATGGCTGTCCTGGACGGAGCCCTTGGCGTTGCCCTGGCCGTCCGTCTTGATGTTGCCGAGATCACCAACGTGGCGGGTGGCGTCCGAGGGAGCACCGTGGGTCTTGCCGTGAGGGTTGAAGTGAGGTCCGGCCGAGGTGCAGCCGTTGGTGTTGTCACCAAAGGTGTGGATGTGGAAGCCGCGCTCGGCGTTGGGGTCGTTGCCGGAAATGTCCCAGCTGATGGTGGTGGGAGCCGACTCGGACTCCTGCTCAAAGGTGACGGTGCCGGCAACCTTGGCGTCACCACGGAGGACAGAGACTAGGGCGGAGAGACGGTAGGGTTAGCTTTGCGATGTATTTCTTCTCAACTGGGTAGTGCTTGCGCGACGAGCGACCGGGCAGATCTGCGCCATCAGGGCCCTCGATCGAAGAGTCGTTGCTGACCGGCCGATCCATCAGGGTATTGATGAACCATAATGTAACCAGTGACTGGGCGGGCTAAAAACCCGCGCAAACCAGCTCGCTCACACGCACCCGCCCGCCACCACCGCCGCCTATAAGAAGAGCAGGCCCTGCCCCTCCATCAATTCTGCCACTTGCATCATCTGGGATCGTGCAGACTGCAATGCGGCGCTGCATCGCTCAATTGATTCTTACCTGCTTTGACCATTTTGGATGAATTTTTGTTTTGTTTTGGATGGTGATGATTCGAGGTGGATGAGGTGATGATGCAATGGAGGGGGAGGGGGAAGAGGGGGAGACGCAGAGCTTAATAAAGCTGCTCTGCCCGCAGCGGGCGGCGGCCATCATTGGCGGCGGCGGACGGAAAGCTCGGCCAAACAGAAACCGCTGACGGCGCTGGAAAAGCTGCTGCTCCGTTGCGAGATGAGGGGCATAGGGTATCCCCCCGACAAACTAACTAACCACCGTGGCCAGCCAACTTGGTTACTGCATCGAGCTGTACTGCCCAGCCACGCCAGCCAACGGAGGACGGAGCTTGGGGCTAGCCGTTACCGAGGCGGAGTTACGAGCGCCAGCTTGCTTTGAAATCGCCTCGATGGATCGCACCATGCCAAACTAACGCTGGAGCTTGGGAAGCTCGAGTCTCCACAACGGCAAAAGGCTGTTTGCCCTCCGACGGAGTACCAGGACAGCTTGACGACACTGTCAGAATACAAGGACGCGATCCCAAAGACAGGAGAGTGGCTTTCGCCTCGACTGAAAGGGCAATTGAATCAGCATGTCGAGTTTCGGCGACAGAGGACGAATTATCAACTTGGCTCCGAACTGATTGACGTAATGCCAACAACGCGGGGCACCTCGGACGCATGCATGCAACAGCACTAAATACCGGTACAGCACCAAGAGAAATGCGCCTCACGAAAAGCTCCCGAACCAAAATGCAGTCACTCAACTCGTAGCCCGAACTCCCTTCGTTCACCACAAAGAGCTCGAAAATAGCATAAACAAGCATCTGCTTCGTCAACGCCATACCACTGATCGGCGCGGGGTCCCGTCCTGTACTCGACGATGCCTCGGTAGACCTGCCACCGTTTAAATATCACACAATCCCGCGTACCTGTACTTGAGAATTTTAGCTATACAATGAAGCAGGTTCATTGTCCCGAGCTCATTACCTTCCATCATACCAATGATGTAGTCTTTTCCCAGCTCTGAGTGTATGGCCACTCACGAATGACGACGAAATCTCCTTATTCTGGTCTGCTTGGGTCAAGTGCTACGAGCCTCGGATCCTAATCCTTGACTCATACGAACAAAAACAAGTGCAACTTGTCTAGTCATGTGTGAAATCATTGTACAGATTTCCGCCAATGCAAACACATGATTGAGGCAAAGTAAGCACGCGGCAATTCTTCAAAGAGCTAAAAATACAATTGGAGTATGCTGTTTATGCATTCTCATATACAAGTGGTAAGACCTCATGACTTATACCTCAATTCCACGAATTAAATGGAGGCTTACGTCGTCGCGTGGGATAAATCTGGCGTCAAAGCCATCGGGTTGGCTGGTGAGTCCATCAGTGAGTTCCACCTTGGGCGTAACTTCATTCCCGTCGTCATCAAGCGGCTTTTTAATGTCCAATGTGCTCAGAACACCAGCAATCACAATCCATACACTCGACTTGGCAAGATGCTGCCCGACACACACTCGTCGGCCAAAGCCAAAGTGGCCGCTGGGGAGCGGCTCGCCGCGACCACCTTCTTCCACGGGTGTGTACCTGTCCGGATCAAACTCGTCGGGGTCTTGATAAGTATCGGGGTCATGAGTCATAGCACGCGCATTGGCATAGATGAAGGATCCAGCAGGGATGAAATAGCCATTGTACACGTCGTCTTCGATGGACCGATGGGGAATGCCGATAGGCGAGACGGGGCACCACCTGAGCGTCTCTTGCAGCACGTATTCAATGTATCGGAGATCGGGATTCTGCCTATCGTTCAAGTTTGGCATCCTGCTGCGCCCGACAACCTGATCCAGGACCTGCTGTGCCTTGCTTTGAATCTCTGGATGAAGAATCATGTTGATGACAAAGACCATGATGGTTGCCCATGTTGTGTCTTGTCCAGCGGCAAATACGGCACCAGCCGCACCTTTTACATCATCTAATCCCAGCTGCGGCACCTCTCCCTTGTCAATCTGTGCCTGGCGCTGATCGAGCATGGCCTGGACGATGGAATCCGTACGCTGCTGGGCGGACACGGCTGCCTCAAATGGCTTGTCGTGTAGAGCACGGATGGCCCAGGACCAGTCGTTGGCAAACTTGAGCGACCGATCGTGCAACCACCGGGGCATGTATCGGAGAACGGGGAAAAAGTCAACTGGCGTGCCTGCCGGAGCGCCCCCATGCCCCAACGCATAGCTGGCATCTGCAGCCACTTGAATAAACGGGTCTTTGTCGCTGTCCACGGTGATGCCAAAACCGATGCCGAGAACTATGGCAGTAGCGAGACGACGAATGACATTGTCCCATTCTGCAGGGTTGGCGGCCAAGCCCTTGAGCATGATGGCTGTTTCTCGTTCTTGCAAGGATCTGTATTGCACAATGCTACTATTTGACAGGCTCTTTTGTAAAATGCTCCGATGCAAGCGAAAGTCAGAGCCCCAACGCAAAAACGTCAGTGTTTTGCCCCAACCCATGACCTCGAAGAGCACAAAGCGCGGACGGTCCGAGTAGTTGAGACCTCGCTTATCCAGCAGGTCGACAGCAGCTTTCACAGAGTTGAGGATAATGACCGCCTGGCCGAGTATATTGACGGAAAGAATGTCGGAGCCATATTCGCGAGACCATTTCATATAAGTGTACTCTGGGCTGTGAGACGGCACGATGCGCAGGTGGCCCAGAATAGGTTCTCCGGTTGGCCCAGGGGGCAGCGGCAGGCCACTGGTGCGGCGGCGACGAATGGTGAATTTGAGGGCGAAAAATACCAGTAGCGCGGCAATAAGAGTGAGGCCGGAGGACTGGGCAACCCAGTCTGTGACACCCATCTTGCTGCCGTGTTGCCGGATGGGATGTCACCAGCCGGCAGCTTGCCGACGGGGCTTGGGCTTGGCGACGAGCACCAACGCGATGCGTGGTGCGATGGTCTAACCAGCCGATTGTTCAGGCAACAAACGCCAAGGATCTTCCCAGCAAGCAGGATCCGTCGCAATCCCTGGTCGACGGGCTGATGCGGTTGAACACAACGTGCTGGTGGATCTGTAGGGGAGACCAGACCCAACGGCAGATCGTGGCGGCCGGAGCGATGGGTAGCAAGAGGGTGTGCGGACGGGTTACGGCGCAGTGTTGACTGGAGCTAGCAAAAAAAGGCTGGTGACGGGGCCTTCTTGGTGCGGCTGAGTCGTAGTCTCGTACTGTTAGATGAGGAGAAGAGCGGAAGTGGAGGAAGCCTCTTTTGTGACGCGAGCCCAAGTCTCGTCGCGGTACCAGTATGTGGGGCTGCTTCTCCTGAAGAGCAGGTGCATCGTTCCTGGTACATAGCAGTAGGATTGGAAGAAACGGCTAGAGCGGGACAGGATCTATGGGATATTACAGGCTAACTAGGACAATGGCGCACCGATTCTGATGATGGGTACGCAGTCAGGTCCAAGCGGCTTTCATTAGAGAGAGCATACATATCTCGTTGTGCTGTTTGGAAAAACAAGACGGAGAGTAAGCAGTAAGAAAACAGTGACATACTCGAGGTTGCATGAAATTTCTAATGGGTTGGTAGCATGACATCGGACACCGCTGGCGCAGCATCATTTAGTTGGTGGTGCATGTGCAGGTTTCGGCATGCATTGCCTGGTAATAATCTTGGACAAAATGTTGCGATAAGGCTGCAAGGCTGCCTTTCAGCCAACCAAGCTGTCCGTCGACTGAATACGAGATTCTGGGTTTTGGTTTTGTGCCCTGCCGTCGTCTATTCTGATATGCTGGCGGTGCTGGCGGTTGCCCTCATCCAGTTAGCAGTTACCGTCATCAGATGTGCTCTGTCCCTTGTACAAAGTAGGAAGCACCTATCTCCGCGGTTCCATAGGGCGCTCCATGGCTGTCGGCAGACTAGAGATGCACCAAGGTGATAGCGTGCACTTGGCAAGCTTTTTTTTTTTTTTTTTTTTACAAGCTCGGTCTGTCACGATTAGCCATGGCCAGCATGACCGGGTGCCAGGCTGCAAGTGAATCGAGAGCCCTAGTCATGCATTTCGGTAGCCGTTGTGGCTGGCCGGCGCGGGCACCAGAAACACAGAACTGCATCGCGACTGGAAATGTTGTGAGCGATGTGATGCCGGGGCTAATTAGTTAGTCTCTGATTCTCATCCAGTGCAAGTATGTACATGGAGGGACGATGGGGTGCAGTCCTCTCGTGGTCTTGTTTTAGTCTGTTATGTCCGACTTGGGCGGACCCATGTTCCGATTTGCCTGCCGGACATGGTTGGTGGCTTGATATCCTGTTCTTTTACAGGCAATCAGCTTTGGCCCCATCAGGATTCAGATGCAAGAGGCGAGTCGTGAGGGGAAGAGAGACGGATAGCCTGCGCTGCTCCGCGCCGTCGGTTCCATCGTGTTGGGTGGTGAAGAAAAAATTCCAACCATGGCATTCGGCGGTTCGGTATCGCGAGAACCGGCAGGCAGGGCTCTTGGTATCCAGAAGAAGCCGGTTAGATGACGGGAGGGTCCGGACCAGGGATTCACAGCACGGCAACACTACCAAGCAGACGAGGGTGCTGACTAGGGACCAGTAGGTAGTCGGCAGCAACATGACGAGACGAGGATCGTCAACGAGCGCCATTGTTTCCGCAGGCCGACGCAAAGACGGAACAGAGGCCCCGGCCAGTGCTGTTCCCCACTAGCAGGAAGCGAGGGCAGCTCTTCTGTACCTCCCGACGTAGTGTGACCTGGCATTAGTGACACCTGACGCGTCACAGCGGGAATGCTATCGATCAGTCAAGCATACTTTGGAAGGGGTTTCTGAGTCGGCGGTGGGAGTAGTTGAAGATGTGCGTGCAATGCAAACGGGAGGCCGGTAGCCGGCAATGTCTGGGACCGCAAGCTGTCCGTCAAGTTTGGCACTGACAGGCAGAGCAGAGCGTCTTGATCATTTAATTAGTTAGCAATTATGAAGTGCCTAATAACTTACCAGTAGGCTGGAGCCAACGTTACTGGTAACTACTGGTATGCTGCGCCCGCTGTGGCGGGGCTGTGGCGGGGTTGCAGGGACTACTGGCGGGGTGATGGCAGCGCCGCGGCGGGCAACAATGGCTGGCGTTTTTCAGCCTCCAGCCTGCCGGTGACACACAAGGAGTAACTATCAACAGCCCTGGAGCATCTAGTACAAAGCAACTAGGTACCTAAAAGGTTGTGGTACAGAATACTGCTTGCTACCTAGGGACCTTGGCTTTGATGCGGAATTGACTTTTTGTGCCTGCCGGGTGCCCATCGTGATGCCATCACTAGAGTCAATTTCCCGCCGTCAACGTGAGTACTTTCCTGCCAGTGAATCATGCGCGGAATCGTCCCAACCACGCCAAAGGAAAAAAGAAAGAAAAAAAGAAGGGCAGCTCGGCGCCGCCAGGGCTGAGGTGAGGTGGCCGATCTCCGCCCCATTCCATCAGCGACCAAGTGGTGCTTGGGCTGCTTCTACATTATTGCTACTTACATTATGCTACCTACCTGAGGTATTGTAGGTGCCTCTCGCCTTTCAATCACTGCCATGTACCATACGAGGTACCTGACTAGCCAACGCAATCACCTCTCCTTGCGCAAGTACCGACACTTGCCGTGCTAACCCAACAAGCCTCTGTTCCCACTACGTTAGTGACCTGCCTGCCTGCCTACAAAGCCGGGAGGCTAGCTGCTTTTTTTTTGCCTGCCCAGATGGCAGTGGGGTGGTAGCACAGCGCGAAGCTTTCCCGTGGTTGATAAATAATTTGCCATGACCTACTTCTCTCTCCTTCTTCTGTGCTTTCGATCATGCCCGTGATCTCATATAACTCATCAGCTCTTCATCTTCAGACTTGACTCACATCTCCGTCGTACAAAACATACACAACCGTGCTCTCCACCACGAACCAAGCTTTCCGTTTGTAGCTGCCATCCATCATCATGGCCGATCTAAGCCAGCTTCCGCCGACGGCCACGGCCAAAGCAGAATACACCAAACCACCCGCTGCTGATGATCCATATTCATACACGACTGGATTTGGTAATCGTTTCATCAGTGAGGCACTGCCAGATGTCATTTCCTGGTCGCAAAACACACCTCAGCGAGTCAAGTATGGCCTCTACTCGGAGCAGCTGAATGGATCTGCCGTCAATGCGAAGCGCACCGATGTTCGTCACGTCTGGCTGTACCGAATTCGTCCCTCGGTAGCACATGGCCCTGTTCGTCTCGACCCAAGCATCAATGAACATGTAAGAGGTTCCGTCTATACACGACAGCTGCGCTTGGAACTAATGCCTTTTTTCCTCCAACCAAGATTGAGTCCTCGTTCCTCTCCCCCAACCCCAAAGTTGAGTCATGTGCCGCTCAGCAAGCCTGGGATCCTTTCCCTGTTCCCGCTGCCACCAATGGCACCAAATCAGTCAATTTCGTCCAAGGTATTCGCACCATTGGCGGCAAAGGAGACGCCAGTCTCGAGGAAGGCCTTGCTATCCACACATACTCGGCAAATGCCGACATGGGTCGGCAGGCGTTTTGTAACAATGACGGAGAGATGCTCATTCTTCCTCAACAAGGGCGCCTAGATATACACACAGAGCTAGGCCCACTCATGGTTCGTCCAGGAGAGGTCTTTCTCATGCCCAGTGGGATGCGATTCAGTGTCAAGCTGCCCGACGGACCTTCGCGTGGCTACATTCACGAGGTCTTTGCAGCCCGCCATGATCTCCCCGAACGTGGCGTTATCGGACCCAACGGCATGTCTATGGAACGAAACTTTTGCGCCCCCCTAGCTCGCTACGATATTGACGAAAACCCTTGGACAATCATACACAAACTGGACGGCTCTCTGCATAAATGTGAGCAAAAGCACACTCCGTTTGACGTTGTCGCATGGCATGGCAATCATGTTCCCATCAAATACAATCTCAATGAATTCGTCAACTTGGTCAACTCGACAAAGGACCAGGCCGATCCAACACTATACACTGTTCTTACCGTCAAATCAAACAAGAACGACACTCCTTTGAGTGAGTTTTTAATCTTCACCGAAAAATGGATAACGGCCGAAGGCACGTTCCGCCCTCCCTACTATCATCGCAACATGAGCACCGAAATCATGGGCCTCGTTTTTGGCGAGTATGGAGGCAGCAGCCACGTACTCGCGCCGGGTGGCCTCAGCTACGAGGCGGCTTATATGCCCCACGGCGAGACGTATGAAACTTGGCAAGCTGCCACCGAACGAGAGCTTGAGCCGACAAAGATTTGTAAAGGCACAATGGCTTTCATGTTTCACGTCGGCGGCCCTGTTAAGCTGACTAGATGGGCATTGCACGGCCAAGGCGCCGAATCTCTGCATCCCAGCGATCCCGCGCAGTGGGATAGCGTACGGCCTGGTTTCTTCGATCATGCAGAACAAATTGCCGCCGACATTGCAAGGCAGTAGCGGCATGCGGCCAGTTATCATGAATATTTGTAGGGTTGAATCATGCAGTAATGACGGCGGCTCTAGCTTTGTTTTTGTATTCCCTTGTGGTCAAGGGGGAAGGGTGAATCGTCTTGGCATTTCGAGAATCTCAGCTTTGATGATTAAGTGGTTGTCCATTCCAAATTTCATAATAAACAACTGATTTTCCTTCCTCCTCAAGTTATTGAGTCGGGATGTAGATGCTGGCAGTCCGACTGACTAGCTTACGAGCCCTCATTAGGGAATGGCCGGAGTGCGAGGGCCAGCTTACCCACATGAGCCGCCCCCTCCCAGTTATGACTTACACGCACTCTCCCACTTACATTGCCACCAAACATAGCGGCCGTTCTCGAATCTTTTCCAAAATCTAAGGTAAGCCTCGGATTCTGGGCAGTCTGCTCTCACAAAGGTCATGGTCGCTGATAAAGCAAGATTTTCTCGCTCGCTCCCTGCCTTCTCGAACTCGAGCTCGCGGATCCTACACAATTCACCATGCCCGAGTCCAGCGCAGTATATGTCGTTACCGGTGCCAATCGTGGCATTGGCCTCTGCATGGCACAGAGCCTACTCGCGCGGCCACAGACGATTGTCGTTGGTACCGTACGCTCCGACAACGCGAAAGCCCAGCTCCTCGACGGCACGGCCAACGTGGTGCCCGGCGCAGGGAGCAAGCTCGTGAGCGTTCTCGTCGACTACTCTGCCTCCCTAGAGGCCGAAGACATTGTGAGAATATTCAGGCCGACTTTGGCAGAGCACGGCATCAAGCACGTGGATGTGCTCATTGCAAACGCCGGCCACACTATGGCCATGGAGAACGTCCTGGCGACAACGGCCACGCAGATGCGCGCACTATACGAGGTCAACACGATCGGGCCGCTGGTGACGCTGCAGGGGCTATGGCATCTCATGACCCAGGGACGAGCGGAGCAGGGGAGGCCAGGCAAGGGCCGGTACGTGCTGGTGAGCTCGTCGGTTGGGTCGATTGGGATGATGGAGCCCATGGTCGGCGGCGCGTACGGGCCGAGCAAGGCAGCGGCAAATTGGATCGCCAAGGCGGTTCACATGCAGTTTGGCGGAGACGAGGCGGGAGAGGAGGGCAGGCAGGTGGTCGGCGTCGCGGTGCACCCGGGCTGGGTCAAGACGGAGATGGGGGACATGGCGGCGAAGTCGTGGGGTCTGCCGGAGGGTCACGGGCCAACGCTGAGCCCCGAGGAGAGCGCAGCGGATGTGCTGGACATTGTGGACAGGGCGGAGGAGTTTGGGGGCAAGTTTGTCATGGAGGGTGGTAAGGAACTGCTTTGGTGATTGACAGGCGTGCTACAGCGGGTGTAGATTGAAGAAAGCTGCGGAAAAGCTTGGGCGATGTTCAACAATGCGGCGGCGGCGGTGGTCAGGCCCGGTTTCAACAACTTGGCTCGAATTGGGAGCTCATACAACATGGTAAATTCGCTAGCTATGATACGTCTGAAATGCAAAGCATTGTAATGCTGATGCTATCCTTGATGCGTTTATAGCAAATCGTACTGATTATTTTGACGGGTAATTATCCGAGGCCGAGACCATATCCGGGATGTCTCATCACGTCATTGGTTCTTGCGCATATAACTACAAATTTGCATAGAAATTATTATGCCAATTTATGACTGATCCGATCATTGTGAGTGTCATGTAACAAGACCATCGTGTTGTAGCCGCAGCGAAATACTGTGACGCGCCCACGCGCCGAACAGGGCTGGTCTGGGGTGGAGGGGGCCAGCCCGAGGCAGGGGGCCTTTAGACACGGGGGGACGGACATTGCTTGGCTGAAAGAAATGGTTCGTTCTGAATTATGCGGCTATGGCTACATGTAGGCATGCGTCAGCAATCTACTGGAAGTTACTCGCAGAGTGATGGGAAGGACGGGTTAGCTGCGGAAAGTGTGGGGGAAGAGTGAAACAAGGACGTTGCAAGCAAAAGCCATAGCGCGGGTGTCTCGACCTGGGTTTCAACTGATTATGATGAGGATCGCAGCGGTGAGCGCGGTATCGCCAGACTATTTGATGCGAAGAGCTTGGAGAAATTGCGTGGGAAATAAACAAATAAAAGCGTTTCATTTATCCGTACGGAGTACACTGTGGCATTTTTTCGAGCCGCGATGAATGAAGCCTTTTCGGGACAGGTGGCCCACCAACGGCGCATGGGCGACACAGGGGTCCTGTGGCAGGGTTTGGAGCATCATATGTATGTCTCTTTGATCTTTTTCTTCTGCGGGTTTCTTTTTTTTTATTTTTCCTCAATCTGAAAGACGGAGACAAAACCTTGAGCTGGCGGGGGCGAGCGTTGAGAAAGTCAACATATGCATCCATGGTAGGTAGCTGACCGCCAGGCGACCAGTGCGTACCTAGGTAGATGCGAAGCAAGAGCCGGGAGGGAAGCATCGCAAGAAGAAGAAGAAAGAAGAAGAAGAGGAGGAATCGATTGGCTCGCATCTCTTGTACGAGAAACAAAGCTGCGGGAAAGTGAAGTTATAACGCCAACGTTAATGGCGTCTCGCGGAACAGCCACTTGCCCTGCCCGCACCGGTAACAAGTAGCAGCAGAGGCGTGCCACTGGTGATGGCTGAGGCTGGGAGGCATCGGGGATTATGTAGATGACTGTGACCGCTGCGAGAGGTGATGAAGATGACAGATATAGGACGATTGGGGGGCAAGTTTCAGCTAATCTGATAAAGATTTAAATCATCAGCACACACACACATATCGTTGTGAATCGTCCAATGTCGCAAACGTCAAACCAGCCCCCAAGATGGCGCGCCAGTTGCTTGCCCAGCCAGGTAGTTGTAGGGCAGGCACATGCACGGATACAGTTGATTGAATAAGTACCTAGGCAAGTAATTCTCCGAGCCGGGACAGCGCAATTGTCTCGCACGCGTATAAGGGAATTAAAAGCAGCCTCTTTGTGGGCACCTATTCATTCTCCGGCGCAACAGCAGTTGCACAGTAATACAGTGGATTCAGCTGCTCACCACGGCAAATGCCGCCAAGCACGCCCACTGGCTTTATTACCTGTTTGTACATTGCCAGCGACGCCCGGAGCCAAGGCAGCTCCAAATACCTGTACCTACCTAGATGTTCCCGGTAGGCAAGTTACAGGTACCAACGACGCCCCAGCTAAGCTGCCAGCTTCTAGCTTGGCTACAGCCTCCTCTTCAAACCTCCACCCCACCGGCTGAACCGAACCCGACCTGGACACCGACCAGACACATCACCGTCGATAAAGACCCTCCTCGACAGCTGCGCGTATCCTGTTTCCCGGGCGCACATGGCTCTGCACATGTCGTAAACGATCCTCCGACGACTCGTACGTGCCCAAGCATCCCTGGAAGAGTCGCCTCCCATCTTCCGCCCGGCCCCCGCGCGCGCACAGCGTCGTCGCGCCGCCTCAAGGCACCAAACACCCGGCGAGCCTGACCAAAGAAAAAAAAAGCCCTCTTCGATGAGCATCTTCCAGCCGCTTGCTTGCTCCGACCCAGGCCAAGTCCCTTTGAGGCCTCAGCTCTTCCCCTCGCCCTCGACCGTTTCCTGATCTGTGATTATTCGACGACACCAACAAGACACCGCCCCTCCCCACCATCGCCATCATGTCGTTTCGCGGCGACGACCAGCGCCGTTATGGCTCTGTCCCGCCTGTCCAGTATCCCGTCTCGGGGCCTTATTCCGCACATCAACCTCAGCAGCAGCAGCAGCAGCAACAGCAACAACAGCAACACCACCACCAGCAGCAACACCACCAGCAGCTTCAGCAGCCGGCGCAGGATCTTGGCCGCCGGCCCAGCTTCAACACTGGTGACGACAGAAACACCAGCACATACTACTCGCATCACCACGCCGTCGTCAACCACAACGGGCCCGACTTTGCCCACGCCTCAGCCCCCGCCGGCGCAGACGAGCTCTTTCTCACCAGTCCCACCGCCACCGCCTCGACTTCGACCAGCCCGCTCGCCGGTTTCCAGCATCGTTTTCAAGATCCTGCCGCTCAACCACCTTCCGCTGCCGCGTACAATCCGCAGTCCTTTGTCGCCAGCAACGCCGCGTCGGCCACCGCTGGCTTCACCAGGTCCCAGTCCACCGCGAGCTCCTACTACCCGCACACGCCACAGTCCAACGCCGCCGTCTACGGCGGCGCGTCCCCGCCGACATCGTATACGCCCCAGTCCTATAACCCAGCCGCCTACGCCCAAGCTAGCAATGCGCCCCAGCGACAGGCCACCTACCACGGCTACAGCAGCTACGATAACACCAGTGCCTACGGCCAGTCGCCCGCGGCAACATACTCGCCCTCCTTCTCCCAGACGACCCATTCGCCCGGCCTGTCTTCTGGCTATCAGTACTCGGCACAAAACCCGGCTACGGCCTATGCAGCATCCCAGCCTCCGACAGCCACTTACGACCCTTCTACTTACTCCTCGACATCATATCAGCAGTATCCCACCAATGGCGTGGATCAACAAAACGTGCAGTACGTCGCAGCGACTGCGCCATACCCGGCGGCCTCGCAGATTCCGGTTGGACCTGCTTATAACGCCAACGATCAATCATTATATAACAATCAGACCGTGAGGCCTGGCTCGCAGTCCTCTCAGGGTGGCACCGGATCGTTTGTCCAGCCTCTCGGTTCTCCAGGCCTGCGCCGCCATCCGACAAACGCTCCTCTTCCCAGCCGGCCTGGCGAGCCGACCTGGAACACGGCGGCAGCTGACAGGAACAGCGGCGAGCAGCGCATCACCACAGATAGCATCCTCGAGGAGATTGAAAACACCTTTGGCGACACCACGATATCGGGCCGTCAACGGCCCGCGCCTATCGACGGTCGTACTGACCAAGATCAAGCACGCATGTTTCGCCAATTCAATTCGAATCCCACCACACCCGGATTTTCAGACGAGAGGCGCGCCTCGAATCAGTCATACGCCAATGGTGCCGACGACGAAGCCGCCGCTGGTGCCATGGCTCTACAACAGGCCGATGCAGGCGTCATCGAGCCGCATTACTCGAGTGGCTTCGGCTATACCGACATGCCCACAATGCCAGACGAAAAGAACCTCCCACCCCACCCAGAGGAGCAGGACTATAGCAGCGAGGACAGCGAATTTGCAGGTGTCGACCTGGCCGGCCTATCAGGCGGGTACGCTGGCGACATGACCTATGGTAGCGTCGAAGCGCCTCCGCCAGGCTCGTCATCCAGCCAAAGGCCGTTGCCAACGCCGACCTACTTTGATAATCTGCGAACTGGATACCACGACGCGCCCGCTTTCGAACAGGCGGAGATTGATTATGGTGACACCGGTGGTCTCCAACTGCCCACACGCCGAAGCTTTGACTCGGGCCAAGACCGTGTCTCGCTCCACTCGCGGGCAAGTGATGGGGAGTCGCCAGCGCAAGACGACTACCAGGATCTTTTCTATCATCCTGGCCTTACCAACAGACCTCTGCCGCCACCGCCCGGCTCAGATAGCAGCTCTTTGTTGTCGACACAAAACAGCCTCCGGCAACCACAGCGGCCACACTCACAGTCACTCGGTATCGACGGAAGATCTCTACGACCGGATGGTCCCGAGTCATACTACACTGGTGGCGCCAACCACCTTCTTCAACCTGAACGATCCATCTCCTTGTCCAGCCACAGCAACGCCCCTGCCGTACCGCAACCTATCCGCTCCAAGACCGACGCCGCCGAAGATCGGAGGAAGCAGGGCCATCATCGCCATGCTTCGTCATTCGGTGGTCCGGGACCTACCGAATACGATACATCAGCACCCGCCATTGGAGCTTTTGACGGCATCACGCTGCCCACTGGACGCAAGAAGAAATTCCTCCCTTCGAAACTAGGACCGGCCGACTTTTTGCGTTGTGCGGAGCCCTGGGCGCTCAGCAACATCGAGTCTTGGATGCGCGAGATGGCTCTTGGCGAAGCTGATTTGAAGAGCAAAACGGTCGAGGAAGGTCTGACAGCGCTCTTTACGTTCAAGGTCCCAACAATGAATGTAGCGGATGCCGAGGTGCTCAGTAGCTCTGTGCTTGCTACTATGCTCCAAGCTAGCGTTCTTGTGCCCGAAGAGGAATGGGTCAAGTTCGGTGATGGTCATATATCTGGTGTCCTGTGGCAGCTCACCGGTACCGGCTGCTATGCGCCTAAACTGCACGAATACAATACGCCAGGGCGATGCTACTCGATGCACTGCACCCGAACACTCAAGAAGGTCGACTTCAACGTGTTTGGCGAAGAGTCGAGTTCGACGGGCGACTGGCACATCTTCTACAGTCTTACAAAAGAAGATTTGGAATCAAAGCCTAAGAAGGAAGTCGAGCGTCAGAACATCCTGCACGAAATCGTCACTGGTGAGGAGAAGTATATCAAGCAGCTCGACATCTTCCGCACTCTCTACCGCGACGACTTGCGCACGCGACAACCTCCAATCATCCACCCAGACAAGCAAGGCAAGTTTTTGGCAAGCGTTTTTGGCAAGGTCGACTCTGTTTTGAATATCAACAAGGACCACCTCCTTGCGCAGCTCAAGTACCGTCAGAAGGAGCAAGGCCCTTGGGTGGTGGGCTTTAGCGATATTTTTCGCGAATGGATACGAAAAGCCAAAAAGGTTTACATCGAATATGCCACGGGTTATCCTCGCGCCAGTTACATGGTCCGCAAGGAGGCTACGCGTAACCTGCTGTTCAGAAAGTTCTTGGAAGACAAGCAAAAGCACAAGTCGTCTGAGAAGCAAGACTGGACTCATTTCCTCATCACGCCCCTGCAGCGTCTGCAGCGATATATTCTGCTCTTGGAAAGTGTAGATCACAAGATGATTGGAGACAGCGAGGAAAAGGCCAATTTGCAGAAGGCTATCCAGGAGATCAAAACAGTCACGCACGAGTGCGATGCCAAGGTTGCAGAAACCAACAAGCGCGTCGAAATGATGGATCTCGACCGCATGCTTGTTCTCCGTCCTGGCTTCCAGTCCGTCTTGAACCTCGATCATCTGGGTAGAGCCTTGATTCTGCAGGGTGATTTGCAGAGACTGAGCTCCACGGGCATGCGGTGGGTGGACACGCATGCACTGCTCTTTGATCACTACTTCATCCTCGCCAAGGTGGTGCCGAGCAAAGATGGCAAGGCGGAGAAGAAGTACGACGTGTCCCGAGAGCCCATTCCCATGCCCCTGCTCTTCCTGGAGAGCAACAATGACGAAGCCATGATAAAGCAAAAGGGCATCACGGCACCCCTGGGCCGCACGGCTCCAGCTGGGGCCGCTGGCCATCAGCTCAGCAAGGTCACCAGCAACGGTAGCGGAAGGCCTGGGCTGGAGCACACCTCCACCGGCTCGTCTACAACGACAGCGACGCAGACACAGTCCAACGATCCGGAGAGCAAGATTCTGTACCCCTTCAAGGTAAAGCACCTAGGCCACGAAGTCTACACGCTGTATGCGTCATCTCTGCGCGACCGCACGGATTGGTGCAACAAAATTATTGAGGCAAAGACAATGCATGCCAAAGCTTTGTTCTCGCAGAACGCTGAACCATTCAGACTTCGCGTGCTGGCAGACGCGTCCTTCCACTACGAGGCTGGCTCGCCTCACGCCAAGAGCGTGAGCGTGGCTGTCAAGGGGACTCCGTTGGACCGCGCCATTGAGGACCTGGAAAGCGTGCTGGGTTCGGCTAAAAGTGTTCCGCCAGTCTGCCGTGCGCAAGTCAATTGCGCGGCAGGCTTCTCGGCCTTTGGCAAGACATTAATTGCCATTGGCACAGACTACGGCGTTTTCATTTCCGACCCGTCAAATCCGCGTGGCTGGACACGGAGCGTGCAGGCGACAAGAGTGACGCAGCTAGCTGTGCTCGAGGACTTTAACGTCTGTCTCATCATTGCCGACAAGTCGCTCATCTCGTACCCGCTGGACGTCGTGGCGCCCGTGTCCGAATTCGCGCCGCCCCTTTCGGACAACACGCGCCGTGCGCCGCAGCGCCTCGCCAAGGACGTGACGTATTTTGCTACGGCGCGCATGAAGGACCGCACGCTGGTATTCTACAAGCGCAAGGAGGGTCTGCACACGTCGTTCAAGGTCGTGGAGCCGCTGTACCACAAGGCGACGGAGAAGCGCTCGCGCATCTTTGGCGGGCGCAAGTCGGCCGCGGGCAGCACGGACACGTTTCGCGACTTTGACGAGTTCTTCTTCCCGGCCGAGTGCTACTCGCTGAGCATCTTTCAGACGTACATTGCGGTGGCGACGGCCAAGGGCATTGAGATGCTGACGCTGGACCGCAAGCAGCCCATGTCGATCCCGGACCTCAAGGCGCAGGCGATTTCCAACATTGCGAGCCGGATTCGCGACCAGAAGCCGCTGGGAATGTTTCGCCTCAACGAGAATGAGTTTATCCTGACGTACGAGGACTGCGCCGTGTACGTGGACAAGCACGGCGACGTGTCGCGCACGCTCATCATGGAGTACACGGGCAAGCAGAAGAAGGCGCGCGGCGCGACCATGTACGGCCAGTACCTCTTGCTGTTCAACGAGGACTACGTCGAGGTGCGCAACGCGGACAACGGGCGTCTTAGGCAGATTATTGCCGGCCGCGACGTGCGCGTCATTGACAGCGGCATCCGCGGGCCCACGGGCGAGAACGCGGCCATGGCCCAGCAGCTGCACGGGCACAATGGCCAGATGGCCACGGCGGGGGACACGTCCAAGGGCACGGTCAAGATTGCCATGGCGCATCCGGAGCTGCAGGGACGGCAGATTGTCTTTGAGATGCTCCTTAACGATGGGCACTCGGAGTCGTAATCTGTCGCTTCTCCCTGGCGTGTGGGTGGAATGATGCTCGTCATGCTTTTGGCAGAAGTATCATTCGTAGCGCTTCTGTTTTTGTTGGATGAGAGCGGGCTTTTCTTTTGAATTATTTTTGGGGACTTTTTGAGCACTTGATTCTTGATTCTTTGCACCCGGATACCCCGCAGGTACACTACAGGCGCTGCTATTTGGTAAAAACCACCAGCGAATCTCTTGCCTCGGCTCTACAAGAGAGATGGGCGAGAATTTTATAACGTCTTATGTTGATGTCATATATTGGATTTTGTTTATTCTGGATTTGCCTTTTTTTTTTCTCACGTCACCGTTTGCTTTGATTGATCATCGGAGTTTTTAAAGGGGGGGTTTGTCGACTCAAGCATGCACTTCTTGGGGTATCGAGGTTTGTTCTACATAGCTCTTGGTATCATTTGGATTTATATATACGCTGTGTATGACGAGAATATATTTCTGCTTCTTGCCCATTCTTTGGACCAGACCAGTGATGATATGTAACTTTCCATGCGCACGTAACTGGACATGACTTCTGACCTGGTACTTTATATCAAGAGCACATGAAAAGAAAAAATTGAGCATTAACTTATGTCTGTCGGGTTTTCTTTTTCCGACGTTTGTATTGTTGTGTACAAGAATCAAGATGTAATGATCGTCCACTTTTCAAGATGTACTCCATAGGCCCTCGCGGCCTCCATCTTTTACGACATCTATACGCGATTCTGTCGGCGGAGATTCCACATCTCGCGAGGGGGCTTTCAGCGTCATCCTCCCATTGCCACGGCCCGCAAGGTCGCGGCACCTTCCTTGCGACACTCTAAGCCTTGACCTGCTTCTTCACCTGGTCCTTGACCTCCTTGGCCTCCTCCTTGACCTCCTCCACCACCTCGGCGACCTCGTTGCCGGCGCCGCGGGCGAGCAGGATGCGGCTGACCTGGACGATGCCGACGAGGCCGAGGAAGAAGTTGACGGCGGCGAGGCTGTGTTGTTTATTTGTCAGTGGATGCGGGACACCAGAAAGTTTTCTCCCAAGCAAGAGAGGGACGATGAGAAGAAGAAAGCTGAAGAAGTGGACGTACAGGTAGTTCTTGGGCTTGATGATCAGGCACCAGCGCGTCCAGATGAGACCGGTGCAGGTCAGGGCAAAGTTTTGCGTAAACGACAGCTTCTCGACGGGGCGGGCAAAGTCGGAGATGCCGGCAATGACGAGCGCCCACTTCATGACGGGCGCCCAAAAGTGCACCGTCTTGATGCCGATTTCACTCTCCCACATGCGCTTGAACCAGCTCGCCTGCTGCTGCTGCTGCTGCTGCTGCTGGGACTGGCCCTGCTGAGAGCCGGCGCCGGCCTCGGAGCTCTGCCATCGGCGGTTCTGGAAGCGAAAGCGCATGACCTGCTGCTGCTGGGTTGCGCGGGCAAAGGCCTGGCGAGCCGGCGAGGCAAAGGCGGCCTGGCGGAACATGGGCCGGGAGGCGCGGAGGATGGTGCTCGTCGAAGCCATGCTGACAGAGAGAAGGAGGTTAGTTGTTGTTTTTTTTTAATCGGTATGTTTTCGTAGGCTCGATGGTGAGAGAGATGAGCGCGCCTGGGAGCGAGGAAAAGGCGAAGAGATTGATGCGAGATGCAAAGGGGATGCAGAGGTCGGTGACGTCGCAGCCGTTGTCGCGATGAATCGCTGTTTGATGGGAATGCGTTTCGGGGGGGGCCGATTGTTTTTTTTGGTCGACTGCGAATTGTGCAGGGCTTTTCGGAATTGTCGTCGCGCCGGAAGGGATGGGGTGGAAGAATTGCACTCACGTTTCTGTTCTGTATTCCAAGGACGCGCTGGATATACTTCACTTTAGGACGAGAAGAGCTTCAAGAAATTATAAAGGACCTCCAGATTTCCGTTGAGGTAGAGGGCACATTCGGGGGTGGAGCGCCCTTGGCCGGAGATAAACCGCCCAGCGACACCGGCGCTAGCCTTGTGCTACCTCCCAAGCCCAACTTTTTTTATGCAAAGTCATATTTTAGTGAGTCTCCACTTTGCATTACTTTTGTGCAAGCTCATCGTGGACCAATCCCGTAAACGTCAAAAGTAACCGCGAAACATACAATTCATAACTAGCTTCCAATTGCGAACACTCCTACCCTCCGCCGAAGCCCATACCGATCGAGCGTCGCGGGCCTTGCTGTCGATATTCCCCCTTTGTCGAACACCGTATTCCAAATCGTCGAAACACGACATCACGGCCGCCGCAATGTCTGCCAAATACGCATTCGCCAAGCCCCTCAAGGAGCTGCGCTTCCTCTTCTGCCAGACCTCGGAAGCCAGCGCGCCGGTCCGGTACGTTTTCCTTGATTTGCAACTTAATCCGGCGAAACCCGCGCTCGTCGTGCGACCGCCAAGGTGGATGAGAGGCCCATTGGCGCCTTTTGCGCGAAGAAGCAGTGGCTGCAGCGGCAGGGGGACTTGAGAGCCGACATATATCTGTCCATCTCTAGGCGGTCCTGCAGCTCTCTACAGTTTCGATTCCTACCATTGGCTTTCCCAGGCTTTGCATGATACTAGCGTTCGGTGGCTAATTCGGACCACAGCAACTTCCTCGTCCGCGCGTACCCCACGATGAAGAAGAACAACCCCAACATCCCCATCATGATGCGCGAGGCGGCCGGCACCGTGCCCAAGGTCTTTGCCCGCTACGGTACGTCGAACAATACGAACAGCACACACACACACACATACACGCACACAAGTCACTGCGAGTGCTCATTTGCTGATATTGGCTCGTTTGCCTTGCAGAATTCGGTGTTGAAAAGGCACAGTCCCTCGAGGGCCTCTCGGATAAGCAAATTGAGGACACCATCAGCGGCCTCGTCAAGCAGTGATGCGGAACAAAAACACCAAGATCGCGACATACCATGTTTTATGCTTGTTCCACCAGATGCAAAGGAATTTTGAAGAAGATGCGAAGCGCTGTGAATGACGGAGAAGTGAAAGGCACAAGGTTGGGAAGATGACGAAATAAAGCGCGTCATCGCTGTATATACTGGAAGTAGAAAAGGCCAAAAGCTGTACCATCATCACATTCATGACATTTTCTCGGAAAGCAACCATCGGCATTGAGTATGCAATCTATCCTATCTGCTCCCATCCACGTGAGACATCTAATTTTCTTACTACTTGTCATGCCAAAAACAAAAGCAAAATAATCATGGTACTTTTTCACCTCTAGCAAATCCACCAAATCATATCCGCCGTCAGGCTCACAGTTTGTGCTCCTTCTTGGCAGATGGCTTAGGCTGCGGATCCGGTTTGGTCTTCTTCTTTCGTGCCGGCTTGCCACTCTTCTTTGGCGACGAAGGGGACGCGGCGCTCGGTGCACGATCCCCGCAACTCGACTGGGCGACGTCTGAGTCGGCCTTGATGTCACGCTCCGCAGACTTGGCCACCGGGGGGTCAATCTTTGCGCTGGCGATATTTCTTTCGTCTGCGGCAGACACCGTGACCGCAGGTTGCGAGAGTGTGGCAACAGGAAGTGACTTGGCGCGGTCATGGCCCGACTTGGTCGACAGCAAAGCATCTTCTGCCGTGAGAGACTGCTTTCGCGGCGAGATCAAGGGCACAGCAATCCTATCCCATGCCTGCCTCCTGCCTTTAATCTCATCTTCCGTAAAAAGGGAAGGTCGATGGGTTTCTTTCTCTTTGGCAGGCGGCCGAGCGCTGGCAGTAACAGCGGCAGCGGCAGCGGCAGCGGCAGCGACAGACGAGCCGAGATCAGGGGAAGAGGTTTCGGTCATCGGCCGGGTGTTTTCAGAGTTGCTAGCACGGTTTTGGCCTGCCTGATGCTTCTTCTTTGTTGCTCTCACAGGAGACTTGTCTGGTCTGGCAGGCAGACTGTGTGCTTGAGCGGGCGCAGAAATAGCATCAGAGACTCTCTGGTCCATCGTAACTTGCGACTGGTATTGCGCAGGGGTAAAAGCTGGTGTGGCCGCAGGTCTTTCGGGCAGAGAAACCCTTGGCTTGATGTTTTCCTTCTTGCTCGGCGCACCGTCTCGTGGCGCTGCAGCCGATTGCATTGTTTCCGCAACTTCACCGATGGCTTCTTCTGCAACGGGGCGCGATTGTACAGTGTCTTCGGGCTGGGAGATGATACTCTGTGCCTGCTGAACCAGTCGAGGCTTCGGCGCAGCATTCTGGTAGCTGGTAGCTTCGGCCGGAGGGCCGTAGAACGGGGCCTGGACGTGGAACGCGTGAAACGGTTGTTGTCCACGAGAGGCGCCATCCGTGTTCAAGGGAAATTCTGATTTCTTCCCCAGATATTGCCCGGGCTGGCAAAATTTTCGAGGTTCAGACAGCCCAAATGGCCGGTTATTGTGCACGAAAGAGCCACCGGGCAGTGTTCTTGGCGACGAGGGGCCTCCTCTTGCCATCATGAGGTCCTGGAGAAGAGGCAAGTCGCCACGACGCTGGGCCGGCGCCTTGACAACCCTGTATATAGAGTCTTCTGGGATGGCCCGATTGCCCATTTGAAATGCTGACGGTACTAAAACCCATTTGGACCGAAACATGGCACAAATGCTGACTTTGATGCCTTTTTCCTCGATACGACCGCCCCCGTGAGCCAGGGCTTCCGCAACCGAGGCTTCAGACACAAATCTATTAATTGTCAGATAATTGCTCCAGAATGAGGCAAAGATGAAAGACTGTACCTGACAATAAAGCACAACGCTCCGGAGTGCTGCTTCGTATGGTTCACATCTTCGACAGCTCCAAACCGGCTCTCGACACCATACCGAACTCGAGTCTGCACGTCCATGAGGGGGGAAGATTGCCGATCGACCACTTTAACCCATATGCTTCGATTTTTGATACTGCACGCGAAGCATTCACAGGGAGTGTATTCGAAACGGTCCGTACCGGGGAAGCCAGCGTTGGGGCAAGCCTGGTTGCCTGCGGCAGTGACGGTGGTATCAGCTCGTGGCGTGGCTGGATTAGAAAAGTCTCTTTGCAAAAAATCGGTGAATGTGCTTGAATTGTCATGGGGTCGAAATCCAGTGTTCCATTTCTTTGGAAATGGCTTATTTCCATGGTAGAAGCCACCGTGGTGAGCTCTGGGGGAGGGCGACCAATTCTGCGGCCCAGAGTGGCTGTCGGCACGCTTGCCTCTGTAGAGGGGCTTATTCTTGGTGTCTGTTCCAGACTCTCTGAACAGATGCGAATTTTGGGGCACCTTTTCAATGTGAGAAGCATGAGTCGAGCAATCTCCAGCACGAGTTGGTCCCGGCTGATGTTGAGTGCTGCTAGATGCGTCGTTGACCGCCTTGTACTGGATTGGTGAGTTTGCAAGACCACTGCTTCTCTCTGAGCTCTTCTCCCTTCCAGGTCTAGGTGTAGCCTTCTAGGCTGCACCAGACAGGGGCAAAGGAGTTGGGCTTTTAGGCCTGGGAGCATGATCGCATGCGACAGCAAAGCTGCCTGATGCCACGGTAGAGCCGTGGCCAGCCTTGGGGCTTGGTGGATGGCTAGGTCTCACGGTCGATTCTGATACCCGTCGAGGGGAGTTCGAAGGAGAACTGCCGCTCGATGGGGTTGGCGTGATAGAGCCATCACTCGCATTCGGACGCGCTTTTTGGCTATTGACAGCAGACTTTTCAATGACGGAGCCCTCCTTGCCTGTGAGCCTTTCCGCGGGGAGGTATCTCGGAGGCGACATTTTGGAACCATTTGCTACGACAACGTGGTTCGAAGCGGCTTCCACTGATGCCTTGAGCGCCTCTACGGCACCCTTCGATCGGTTCTGAGGATCATAGTAATGCTTCCCATCTACGACCATGCACGGCGGATCGAACACATTCGTTTTTACTTCTTCACCGTGCTTGTGTTGCTGTAATCCATATCGGCTAAAGACTTTTTGACCCGCTTCATATCACAAATTAGCTGCTGCTGCTGCGTTTATGCAAGTATTGCACTTACTCATCCAGTTTTCTAGCCCACCTTCGTTTCTGGAAGAAGAAATAAGGTCTCGCGGATTAGCAGAATCAATAGAGGTCGGCGACAAGAGATAGTCGCGTCGACATTTTAAGGCGTTGGTCAGTAGCGGAATTCCTGCATCACTAAGGGTGCCCAGTGACTCCCAGTCTTGCCCATTGAGAATCTGGATGACCGAGCCTTTGCTAGTCTCCCAGCTCTTGAGTTTATTGGCATTGCCTTCCCTTTGAAGCCAGGCGTCAGCCCAGTTGCTGAGCTCCATAGCACAAGTTTTCATGAAATCAGCGGAAATGATCTTGTTCTCTGCGTAGAGATGATTGATGACGTTCCAAAGGTTGATTGCACCATGGTTATAAAGATCAAAGGCATCAAAATACAGCCAAAGATCGTCCCAGCAGAGCGGTTCGGTCATTCGCTGCATATCTGCCCAGTGCAGCTGGCGAATCGAGTTACAGTTCTGTTGAATCTCGTTCTTGGACCATAGATGCAGTCTCCTGCGTGGCAATATGTGATACATGGGGCGAAAGGCACGCAGTCCGCCGGCCGTGGAGAAGATGGCTTTCGCACCCCTGGGCGGGTTCGTGTAGAAGCCAACCGGGAGGTTGTCCTCGATGTATTGCTTGGGTATTTCGTCAGCGGGCGCGCGCCACATGTTGTAGTCTTTCGGTATTCCGTTGGGGTATGCTCTCGCAAAAGGTTCCTTGAGTTCGTCTGGTTGGTGTTGGGCCAGAATTCGGGGACGCGGAGCAAGTCGTTGTGGCGTTGAAATAGCTTCGTTCATTGTGATTTTGAACAGTCAGGCCGCGGGAAGCAAGCGTGGACTTTTTGGGGTATCCCGAGGATGCTGGAGAAGTGGTTGAAGATGATTCTGCGCGCGGTGCGAGCTTCGGCGCGCGTGGATGAGATTTGTTTGTGAGTCTAGCGGCTGTTTACGTGCGATCAGCAGGCTGTGTCAAAGTGAATGAATACCGTACTTTGACGGCATTCGCACTGGAGTCATTGGCAGAACAATTCTTTGGCGTTTTGCCATGGAAACGGTGGGTGAATTGAGTGTGAGAAAAATGTGAGTTGCACGCAAGTCAACCGCTGGGTGGCTGGCTGCTTTTGCCTGCCGCTGGCGACCGTGCACAAAGCAGGACGCAGCTTGCAGACTCGTAAAAGTATGTCATCTTCACAAAATTGACAGTGGGTTTTTAAAACTCTTGTCTTATGCAAGTATCCGTTTCGAGTGTTGATAGAACGTCGTTGTAAAGAGCTGAGCTAATTATAATCCAAAATGTAATTTATTGTACACACAAACAAAGCAAGATCGTGACAGATTTCTTAGTCGTTCTTCTTGGCGTTCAGAAGCTTGAGGATCTCCGATTCGTTATCGCCAGCGATGGCTTTGCCATTGTTCCAGTCGACGGTCTGCAGGAGCTCCGGTCAGCAGATGATACACGGTTCACAGGCTGCGGCCGTTGGATAAGGACTCACGAGAGGTCTGAGGAAGTTGTCTTTGCTCTCCTTGAATCGCTTCAGAGCATCCTTCTCGTCGCGGGCACCTTTGATAATCTTGGAAATGCCGCCAGTGCCGACGTAGCCCAGGATGGTCTGAACCTGGTCGGTGGTGGGAGGGTCCTCGGTGATGTTGAGCTCGAAGGGTTCGCGGCCAGGCTTCGTCTGTGCAGAGTGGTCGCTAGCTTGGTCGAGGGTAGCACCGGCCTGGGCGTTGGCCGAGATCTGCTTGACGAGGTTGGCGACCTTGACAGAGGTAGGGGAGCTGGCCTTGTGGAAGACGGTGACGATGTCAAGCGTTCTGTTCTGTTTGACGGGAAGAGCTCCCAGTAAGCTTTCTAACACAATTCCAGATATTGCGCGCCATTCAGGCAGGTTGCCCAGTTCAATTGCACTTACGAAGCGAAACATGGTGGTGAATTGGGCTTTGCAGAGCGGACTGTGTTTTCTCTGAAGATGGTGAACGATTGATGAGGGAGCTTGAATGGCGTGAGCAGCCTAAATGACGTTGTGTCTAGGCGTCCTTAGTACCTTGACGCCAAAGCTTGACTAGCGTGGACGGTGGGTGTGGCTGCCGCTTGTTTCCGAGATGGCTCGTCAGACCTTGAACTTCATCAATCGCAAATGCTGAGAAGGAATGCTTGACCGATATCTCTTCTTTTCGTTCGATACAGCTAGATACAAAATTCTAATATTAATTTTCAAACCAGGTGCATCTTCCCCGAATTCCACGAACAGCTCGATATCAATCGCGACTGAGTCATTTTCCTTCCGACCCTCTCGTGCAGGCATCTACCCTTGAGGAAAGGTGCGTCGCACATCCTCCTCCGTAAATCTCCTGGTCAGCCGCCTCAATAATTGCACGCGGCCCTCCATGCTGAGCTTCATTTGGTCTCCCATCGGCACTAAGCACTTTGCCAAGGTGTCATAATCTTTCATCATCAGCCGTACTGTGATCATAAGGAAATCAATGTTGTGAAAGACCAGTGCGCCTTCTTTAGCATACGTATCCTTTTGCTCGAGGAACGAAATGGGATGATCGCGCCAGTGACGCATCGGATTCAAATGATGCGACGTATGGTACCCGTCATTGAAGCAGAATCGGTTACTCTTTGGAAAAACACGCCCCGTTAGCTTCGCAGATATACTAAATTCGCCTCCCAGGAGGTTACTTACCGGCACATCTATTAATGTTATACTGGAGCGAAAGTCCGAATCTGGCTCGTCTGGATCGACAAAGGCATGTTGTCCCCAATTACCCACCATCAGACCAAGTCGCATGATCATAAAGGGTGCCACATATACGAAAAATGTTGGCTTGGCGCCAAACAGCTTGGACATGGTGAAGTAAAATAGGTAGCTTGACAGCTCCCATCCGGCAGTGCGAAACGCGGAATTAGGGCGTCGCGTCCTAAAAAAGTAAAGAGGTAGATCAAGCCAAACCAAAAAATAAAACCGGCTGAGATAGCGTAAGAAATCAATCACGCTATCGCGCTGGTATCTTATTGTCGACGAGAGATCGCCAGGGCCATTGCCCTCAACATGGTGGTGCTTAACATGGTGATAGTAATACGTGTTCCACGTATGGCCCATCAACGGATCTGTGATGTATGGGAACAGCCTGTCGAAAATCCCAAATTTCTTACTGAGAATTCCACGCTGATGAATATGTTGGTGCATCATGAGAGTGTAGGTGCCGACATAATAGAATTGCATGATGAGATGGAGAATGCCATGGATGTATGAAAAATTCATATACAGGTAAATTGCACTCGGAACAGATGTGCTGAAATACAGAGCCAGATGCAGCACCATGACAACGTCTGTCTCGTGGCGCGCAACGCGCCGGAGCGACCGGAGGAGAGGTCGGAGGAAGCTCTTGGCCGGCAGGCGGCTTTCCACATCATCCACGGTCAGGAGTACAGTCGGCTCGAAACGAAGATTCTGGGGCTCCCTCATGGCTTTGAGCGTCTTGACAGCTTCATGTACATCTGCATGATCTTCGGTGGATGCCGCGCTGGTACCTCGTCGTCTTGCGGCAGCGTCATCCTTACTGCACAAGGTACTGGTAGGCGACGGATCCCGAGCACTTTGAGTGATTTGTTCTGGTATGGCTTGTTCGACCTGGAGTTGGATATCATGTTCTAGGTTTTTGAGAACGATGGCATCTTGCACTGTAAGTGCATTGTCGAAGAACAAATGAGAGCTCGCCATGCTGGGCTAGGCCTATAAGTCGAGGGCAGCTTAGGGTGGCATGCAGAAGCTCAGTCGAAGGTGCGCAGCTCAGAGGTTTCTGTGATTGATCAAGATAAAAAGAGAAGCACCACCCCTTCGAAATTCTCAAAAATCCATCGGACTACCCTGAACTTTATTCAAACCCCAACTAATTAAACAGGGACACACGGGACGCCCCAACCCCTTTCCTTATAAATAGGCCGCCTAAATATACATGCTAGTCAACTGCAGAAGCTGCCCTGCTGCCGCACTTGCCGGAACAAACCCTCTTGCTTGGACCGCGCGACCCACCGCTGAGATGAAGCTACTAACTACTGGTGCATCCATCCTAACTAATCCATCGAATACCGTGCCGTGTTGCGTCCACGCGTCTATGCTAGGCTCAGGATTGTATTTATCATGAAGACTGAGCCAACAGCTTGATACAGGTGCTCCAGAGACTGGCATGGGCGCGGGAACGAACTGTTTGCGCTGATTTGTTTGCTTTTTCACCCGCCTGCACGCCGCAATTTGCTTCCGATACAGGGCCCCTAAAACTAGGTACGGAGTACTTGCGGGAGCAAGTATTCTCTTTGTTTATCGATCCATAATTGTGGGCTGGTCTGGCGGCGCAGTCCTGCATTCCTGGAAACTAGCTGTCCATTTGCTCGCTACCCAATAATGCTCCGAGCTTGGTGCTTCTCGGACTCAAAGGAGAAAACTCTAGTGTGGTGGTGGGTGGTCTACATCGTAATCGTGAATCATCAGTACGCTCAGTCAGACAGACTGCTTGCCGGGTCAGCGGCGGCCTTGTCTCAAAAGGTTCGCCTCAAGCTGCAGTTTCAGCTGTCGTTTGATCACGAAGCTCAGGCCAGGGAAGCTTGGTATGCAGCGAGAAGCCGCGTCGACTGTGGACACACACACCCTTCCGTGGTGATTGAGTCGAACGCGCAGTTTTCGTCCAGCGTCCTGATTGTGTCACCATGTGTGTGGCGTGATGATGCTTCGCCATGGCAATGACTATGTTCCCTACCGTGAAACGGCCGTCCAAGCCAGCTCTGACGAGCGTAGTGAGCATTGCCGTTATCTATCCACGTTAGGTTTATTTCAGTTGTAAGTGTTCACATCCGGCATTCTATTAAGCAATCCGACAAGCTTGAAAATGTAATTTTTTCTCTCGATGATTTATTATAGATATGGAGTTATGGGTATCATGATTGGGTTACGCATCTCTCGTCAATTGTCGTGTCGTGTCGTGTCGTGTCGCATTTCGATACCTAAAATCTTTTGCACCAGTTAGTCGAGCTGCCATGCCATCGATCACAAGAAAGGTGAGTTAACAATAAATCGTCAGAATATGTAAGAAATTGAATATCAGTTATCTGGACGATATAGCATCTCCGGCGAGAGAGCCACCGACCAGAATCAATCGCAAATTTTTATCATCAGGGTATATGGGAGTAGGTAAAGAGGAGAGGTAATAAGAAAAAGTAAAGCCTTACCATTAGTTGCAGCTGGACGACATAGAGAATGCAGAGGCACTCAGCACCGCATCACGCCTCTCAATCTCCGAGAGGCTGCATCTGCGAAAAGAATGCTTCACAGTAGTTGGGTAACTGGCAGGAGATAGTCGATCAAAAAAAAAAGTCGGAAGCTAATAAAGTAGGCAAGTGGGTCGAAGAAATGGATCAGTCGGCGCCGGACGCATATTATTCGGGGCATGGCAAAACTAATAATCCGTGAATTTTCGTTAGGGCATGCTGTGATTTTTCATAACCCACACGCTTGCTTTAGCCGAGACTCTCAAAAAGTCATTTGGTGCTTTCAAGGCGTGTGCATCTCCAAACTACATCCACCCCAGACCATAACCGACATTTGGTACGAAAAAAAACACTTCCCGTCCTCGAGAGCGCATACAAGCAGTCTTTACATCGAACACAGAGACGTTGCGCCGTACGAATAGAGCATTTCGGGCTGACGTTTCTCCCCTCCAGATCAACAATAGTCACAATGGGCGAAGCTTTGATTGAGGGATCCAACTGGCGCCTCGTTGAGGTTGGCCGTGTTGTTGTCATCACCAACGACCACCCCTTCACCGGCAGACTCGCCGCCATTGTCGAGATCATCGACCACAAGCGCGTACGTCCGATCATTGTGGAAGCCGAGAAGCGCAGGCGGGAGAGATATCTTGGCTTCATGATGGGGTAGTCCTTTACTAACATGCGCTCTCCCCGAATTTAGGTTCTCGTCGAAGGCACCTCCTCAGATGATAGCCTCGTTGTCCCCAGACAAGCTGTTCCCCTGAACAAGGTCCTGCTGTCGTCCCTCGTCATCCCCGGTCTCCTCCGTGGCTCCCGCCACGCCACCCTGAAGAAGCAGTGGGAGAAGGCCGAGATCGACTCCAAGTGGAAGGAGACCAACTGGGCTAAGAAGCGCGCTCAGGTCGCCAAGCGCAAGTCCCTTTCCGACTTTGACCGTTTCAAGGTCATGCGCCTCAAGACTCAGCGCCGATTCGAGGAGCGCAAGGCTCTGGCCAAGATCAAGGCTTCCGCGTAAACCGCCCTTTTGTCATGGAGTTCAATTGTAATGTTGGAGTCATGAGCAAGGGATATTTTTGGGTCGCAGAAAGCATTGACAGGCAGGGGGAGATTTCACGGTATAGATGGTTGCGGTATGAAAAATTCCGGACAGGCAAAAACGCATTACGGCAGCATGACAGCGTTTGAAAAGCTGCTCGCTGTTTTTTCTTTTTATAAAAACCCCAACCCCCGTTCTGGAAGGGCTGTATGTCACATTTCATCGATTATGATGAGCGGCGTCAATACGGAAGTTCAGAGATTCAAATGAATTACAAAAAAAAACAAAGAACGAAAAGACGGTGTACAATGCAGTGAACTCGGCAGGCTGAACAGTTGATTTATCGTAAGTCGTAATTAATTGAAATATTTGGTCATCTTCAATGTCGCTCGGCTTCGTCATTCCTCAATCTTCGCCAGAGCTGGAGGCAAGACAACCAAGGCGGCACTGGTCGATTGCCTAAAGCAGTTTAGCGCCAGTCCACCACCAAACCCTAGAATTTCGCTGTGCGGTCCTGGCCTCACAAAACGGAGGCGGCTGTGAATCGTAGCTAGAGCACGACCCCATCAGATTTGACAAGAATCTGTAAGTAGCTGCCGCCCCAACGACGGAATTACGGTCAATTTGCCGTCTGGATGAAGCCACAGAAATGGGTCTCAACTTGGAGCAAACCTGACGGTGGCGCGGGGTTGTGGCAGGTCGCTAACAGCCGAAACAGTACATACATCAGTCACAATGGCCAACCCCAGAGTCGAAGAGCTTCCCGACGACGAGACCCAGCGTCCTACCGTTGACCAGAACGACAGCAGTGACGAATCCGACGTCGAGGATGGCGAGGCTAACCTCCCCGCTGGCTCTACCGCCGTTGTCCACTCCCGCAACGAGAAGAAGGCCCGCAAGGCCCTCGAGAAGCTGCACCTGACCCGCGTGCCTGGCATCACCCGTGTTACTCTCCGCCGCCCCAAGAACGTACGTCTGCCGAGTTATTGCTGCGAGGACTACTACTACCGGAACTGCAGCATGAATTGACGGAAGAAAATTGTCTAATGGTTGCAAACAGATCCTGTTCGTCATCAACAATCCCGAGGTCTACAAGTCCCCCAACAGCAACACGTACATGTGAGTTTCTAGCAATGACTGGTCGTAAAAGTGCAATTGCTGACCCCTCGTTACCCGCAGCGTCTTTGGTGAGGCCAAGATTGAGGACATCAACGCCACCGCCCAGGCTGCTGCTGCTCAGCAGATTGCTGCTCAGCAGCAGGCCGAGGGTGGCGAGCACGCCGGTCACGACCACGCCGGCCACAGCCACGCTCAGGACGGCGACGCCAAGAAGGAGGATGAGGAAGAGGACGATGGCGAAGAGGTCGACGCTGAGGGCATTGAGGACAAGGACATCGAGCTGGTCATGACACAGGCCAACGTTAGCCGCAACAAGGCCGTCAAAGCACTCAAGGAAAACGACAATGATATTGTCAATTCCATCATGGCGCTCAGTATCTAGCCTTGATGTGTTTTAAAAGAACGTTATCTTGTTTTACTGCAATACGAGAGAGAGTGCGGGATGGGAAAAGCTGTTCATATGTTGGTAGTGCGGTACAACGCACATGCTAGCCACTGTATAGATGTACTTTGGTACCTTGACATGGGTTTGATATCTAAAATGAAATCAAATGAACAAAGACTCGTCTCAAGTAATAGTTGCTATGAAGCTGACTACATGGCATGCGGTGCATACGCTCACAGAAGTGGACTGACCAGCGAATAATACTAAAAATTCTCGTATGGCGGCGGTGTCTTTCATTGGCCAGTGAATATTGGAAGCAATTGATCCCAGCAACAATGTTGGCCGCAATTAAACCGTCATCTTTGCTGCTCAAGATCGGGACAAGTCGCGATGACGGTCACGTGATTTGGTCACGTTGGCGCTTCGTTCCTGGGTGCTCGGGGCCGCAGCAAAGTCAATCAACACCTTGGACCAGCAATTACCTCTCAACTCCGAGAAACCTCACAAACAACGACAAAATGGCCACGGTAAGTCGAAAACTCCCCAATTGAGGCGATCCGCACGCAAATTCCGCTCCGAACCCAATCCGAGCGATGCAGGCGCCACGGCGAGGCGCCCATCACGACGAACGAAAAGGGAGCGGCCGACCGTGCGGATCCGCCGAAGGCCCCGACCCGAACCAAGCGATGAAGAGGAAAAAAATGACGGGACAGTTTGAACTAATTCGGATCCTCAAAACAACAGCGAAGCGCTGCTCTGAAGCTTGACTGGTCCAAGGTGACCAGCTCGCTGGGCCTCCGCGGCAACACCGTCTCCGCGCTGCAGGCGTTCAAGAAGCGCAACGAGGACGCCCGCCGCAAGGTGCAGCTGCTGTCCGAGCAGGCCACCACGGTCGACTTTGCCCACTACCGCTCGACCCTCAAGAACCAGGCCGTCGTCGAGGAGATTGAGAAGCGCTTCAGCGCCTTCAAGCCCGCCTCGTACGACGTCAACCGCCAGCTCAAGGCCATTGACGCCTTTGAGGTCGAGGCCGTCAAGAACGCCGAGGCCACCAAGCAGGCCGTCGACCTCGAGCTCAAGGACCTCGCCGCCACCCTCAAGAACATTGAGGAGGCCCGCGCTTTCGAGGACCTCACTGTTGTATGTCCACGCCCGGGTCGTGATGACTGTGGAGTCTGCGCGGATGTCGCAAGGATGGGTGCTGATGAGATATTTAACAGGATGAAGTTGCCGCCGCCGAGAAGTCCATTGACGAGAAGGCTACCCAGCTCATTTCCAAGGGCCGATGGATGGTCCCTGGATACAAGGTACGTTTTTTCTTTCGCTGCTGTGAAATCGTGAGCAGAGTGCTGACCCCCAAACAGGAGAAGTTCGGCGACCTCGCCCTTGTATAATCAGCTTACGCTGCCCGGCTTTACACCCCTACAGCTTTCCTTTGTGTACTCTAGCATTGTAGATACAATATATCAAAGTGGTAGGGCTACGTCTCTACTTATACCCCAGCTTTTGTTCATGATAGCAACGTGATGTGTTTGATGCTGCGCGTACCAACTACCAAGACCCCTGCTTGCTCATCTAGTGGAAAAAAGGCCAGACTTGAGAGTTTCAGACAAGTTTTGAACTTTTTTTTTTCAAGTCATAATTTTGTGTAGTTGCGGATTCTAGAACGTGAACCAATAAGCAAGCTCCGTATGCAATGCTCTCCAAGCTATCAAATATCTTCAAATGCTCCAACACGGCTGCTTCCTTGCGACATATCTCCCCACCTCACCGCGTCTTTTATATGTGTTGTTAATTTATTGAGGCTTGGCGTACCTGGCGGTCCATTCCTTGGCCGTTGCAATAGCGGCTTGCTCGTCGTCCTTCCAGCTCTTTGCGACATCGGCAGCCAGAGGGTCGTCGGGGTTGGGGGCGCCGAGGAGGGCCTGGATAGACAGCAAGATGGTTCTGATTTGCAAGGCTGGAGACCAGTTGTCTTTGAATGAAAAGAGGTTAGCCGACCACTGTCATAGAGACGCTGGAGTTGCAGATTCGTTGTGGAGTTCTCACTTTTCAAAACATCGAGGCAGATGCGACCGAGCTTGTCAACGTTGGGGTGGAAGATTTTCGTGAGGAAACGAATCTTGGGAGGCGTCATGGGGTAGTCTTCGGGTAGAAACAGTTCGAGCTTGAAGATGCCGCCTGCGAAGATTTCTGTGCGTCAGCAACCATGCGTTCCCTGTGCCCGTTGCGAGCTATCCGCTGCCGTGATGACGACGCGGGGCAAACGAACCTTCGTAGGGCGACTGCGCAGGGCCGTGGATTTCGACGTCAAAATAACGCAGGTTATCCTCGTGGGGGATGGCGCTGATTCCGGGGACACTGCAAGGAGAAGAGGACAAAAGTTTCCCAGATTAGCTTTGGGCAGCGCTTGTTGCAAGGGATCCAAGAACCCCAAGAGCAGAGGTCAGCTCACGGTTCGGCCATGAGGCGTTCCGTCTCTTTTATTATTCGCTTTGGCAGAGCCATGGTCGTGGTTTGGTCGGCTTTGGCTCTTATAGAGGCGGGGAAGCTGGGTATTTTCTGTAAGAGAAGTGCGTTGACTTTGATCGACAGGATATCGTGTTGTAGACGGCGAAGTTGGGAGGCCAAATGATCGGGCGGGCGGCGGCGCGCGCGCACACACAAAGAACTGATCAGCTGCAGGTCGCAAGGCGGGGGGGGAGCATGCGACAGAGATGAGGCGCGACAGGCAGAGCAGCTGGCGGATGGTTGCTGCGGGCCTGTTGGGTTCGACGAAGGGTGTGTGGGAGAAGGCGTCAGTATTTCGCGAGTGTGGGATGCAGAGCAACAGACAGACGGCCAAGACTTTTTGGAGGGGTTTTGGATGCCGACAATGGGGAGGGGAGGGTGATGATAAGTGGCGTGGTGGGCTCCCGCGACAAAGGGAAAAACGGCGGCCAACCCTGTGAGTTGGCGGGCTGTTTAGCGGCCGTCGGGGGCTCGTTCGGGCGTCTTGGCTGGCTTCGGGTGATGATGCGCCCTGAGGATATTTACGTTACTGCTCTGCGAAAGATATAATTGAGGTGCTAAAGTAAGGAACGAACCAAATTAGACAGGTTGGATTTTATGATATCTTCAGTGTCACTATGAACAGCTCCAAATCCTTCCGTCTGCCATTACTTTTGACAAGACTGGATCATTTGGTATTCTGTCTGTCGCCGCGTGGCACTGGTCTCGCACAAGGCACTGGTACTTTTGCAAGTTGATTCTTCATATTCGTGATGTAGTGCAGTGCTTAATTGGAACAAGTTCCTTCATTTTATGTTCATTCTTGTAGCTTGTAGTATTTCCTCCCAGTGTTTCTGGTGGATGAAGAGAAAATCATCTATCCATGATTGCAAATGCCGTTATTACCTCGAGATCGATTAGTCGAAGAACAGTGGCATCTTATTCCTTTGGAGGCCGGTTTGCTATTATTTCCTGCAAAATTTCCCTAGCACCGCCTTTGACAAGAATGTCTGCCATTTCGTGCCCGAACGCCTCGGCCTCTTCATTCGTATTGATGACCCGTTCCAACGCATCGTCCACAGCCGTCTTGCCGTCCAGGCTCACCACGATTGCTCGCAGCCGCAGCGTGTACTCGTCCGCGTTTCTCAGGACCCATTCCGTCTCGGCGCCAATCGGCACCGTGCAGCCTCCCTCGAGCTTCCTCAGCAGCGCGCGCTCGGCCAGGCAGGCCAGCGTGGCCCTCTCGTCCGCGAGCGGCCGCAGCATCGCCAGCGTCGCCGCGTCGCCCTTGCGGATCTCGAGGCCGAGCGCCCCCTGGCCGACGGCGTGGTAGATGCCGCCGTCCTTGGAGCCGAGGTACTGGCTGATGCGGTGCTGCAGGCCCATGCGCTCCAGCCCGGCCGCCGACATGATCATGCACGCGTACTCGCCCTCTGGGCTGTCCACCTTGGCGAGCCGCGTGTCGACGTTGCCGCGCAGGTTGGCGAAGCGCAGGTGCGGGTAGAGGCGCCGCAGCTGGGCGGCCCGGCGCACCGACGAGGTGCCCACGACGGCGCCCTCGGGCAGCGTTTGCAGGCTGGTGTGCGGCAGCCCGGTCTTGATGACGAGGGCGTCGCGTGCGTCGTCGCGCGCGGGGATGACGGCTAGCTCACAGCCATCAGGTAATGACGTGGGCATGTCTAGTTGTGACACGTCAGTGAATTGTACTTTTTAAAATAAAAAGAGCATGGCAAGACCTACCTTTGAGGCAGTGGACGACCACATCAATCTTGCCGGCCGTCAGCTTCTCCTCGAGCTCGGATGTCCACAAGTTCTTGCCCTCGAAACTGTAGAGCGCCGTGATCTTGTCACGGTCCCCGAGCGTTCGCATCGCGTCGACGACAAAGGTCTTGTATGGGAAGCGCTTTTGCAGAGTGTCCCGGATGCCCTCGGCTTGAATCTTTGCCAGGATGGATTGGCGGGTGCCAATACGCACGGTAGGGAGCGCTGCCGTAGAGTCTGTCATTGCATATAGCCTTGATAAGTTGGTAAAGTAAAAACAGGATGCAATCAACGAAGTATTAAAACGAGAGCAGCCAATCGGACAATGCTTTTCTTTTTGCCATATGATATAGCAGAGAGAGCGGACAGTGCCAGGATGTGAGATTTTATCGGGCTGAGGCTCAGCTGTGATTTATTAGAGACAATTCCACCCACCCCGCCGCCAACGGCTGCCAGGCTTTCAACAAAAACTGCGGAGAACACGAGAATTATCAGTTCTGGCGTACATGATTGGGCACAACGATTTGAATTCGACTACTGTATTGTAGTAATTATCGTGTAGTTTACAAGAATATATAGCGGCTGCTGCTTGCCAACGCCCGCTCTGAAAACAAGTCGCCTAAAGTACATAAAAGGCAGCGCCACCCTCCTCCTACGAGATATTGTGCACGCAGAAGCATGGTCTACCCGACGAGAGAAAACTAGCCTCCTCGCCGGCCGCCACGCTTCTGGCCCGTGCTTCGCGACCACGAGCTGGCTGTCCGCTTGAATGGTCCAAATCCGAGTGACACGGGTGGTGTCACGGCCTTTGGCTTGCTGCTGGCTGCTGTGTCAAAGCCCAATCGGCCCCATCCGCGCGGCTGTTTCTCTGGCACCGCCTCCTCTTCCTCTTCGCCGCCGCTTTCAATTGCGGCGTCTGGGAGAAGGCTCATCGTCTGCCGACTCTTGAGCATTGCTGCCTGTAGCGCGGCCCACGACTCGACTTGTCCGTTTGCGGCCTCTTCCACGCAATTGCATTCATCGCCTGCGGGACAATACATTTCACCCGCAGCATGCCATTCGCCCAGGCAGTCTTCGTGGCTAGCGCAGCCGCAGGCAAGACAAGTCGGGAAAAGCGCATCGACCGGTTCTGTACAGTATACGCAGATGAGCTTGTCCTGCCGTTGCTGGCACCTATCACAAGTGCCAACAGCACCACCGACCTTGAGATCAGATGATGTATACTGAAGCGGCTCCAGCTGGGTTTCATGGACTCTGCAGAGGCCGATGATGTCCAGACCGCGGCCTGAAGCGAGGAGAGCTTGTAGATTGTCCTGCTTGCCCATCGCCAGAGGTGATGACTTGGCAGGTAGAATTATGTTGCCGTTGGCGCTGAACTGGCTGTGCCCGAGCCCACTTGACGATGCGTCTTCTTTCAAGATGTTGAACTTCAGCACCTCTAAGCGAGCTAGTGGCTGCTCCCACATCTGCAACAACTCCGCATAAGCGTATCTGTAATTGATGTGCAGGTCTGATAATTTCGGGTCAAGTAAGGGACGCGACATCCACCCATCATCATCGAAGATGCTCTGGTCCTCTAAAATGACGGCAACATTCGTAGGGACCAACATTGTGAGGTCTTCTTTCCGAGCATCATCATCAGACAAAGATGTCCTGCCGCCCCCAAGACCAACTGCAGCTGTAGTTCCTCCGGCGCTACTACTTCCCGTGCGCGGTACAATGCTGTTTAAAATCATCTCAGCTGGGCTCGACTTCTTCTTCCCATGCGATGGTGGTGACGCAGACGTCGCTGTTCCCGTGAATGAGCGCGGCAGATTTGCAGCTAAGGCCGACGCAAAGCCAGTGCTACCCTTCTGCTGAATGGGCCGCGAGTTTGGAGATCTGGACAGTACTGACCCGGCTTCTTGGTCGCCCAAAAAGCCTTTGCTCTTTGACGGTGGCGTTTCGCCACAAGAGAAAGAGTTCGGCCCTGTCTCGGCGTTCCATACACCATCATCCGACGTTTGCGACCTAGCATAATTTATCGGAGTATGAAGCGTCCCGGGTGTTGTTACGGCAGAGTTGGTGAAGCTCCTGCTGTACATGTTCCACGAGGTAGCATCTGCGGGGAAGTACTCCAATGAATAGGAGGGTGCTTTCAATGGTAATGGGGTTTCCTGCTTGGGAAGATTTGACCCGGCATATGCAACACCGTGATCTGTTGAAGCTTCGCTAAATATGCAGGCGAGCATAGCCAACATTTGAATGTCAGCCGTACTCTCGAAATGATCAAAGAGATCAACAAGAAGATCTTTGGCTAGGGGGTGCTGGCCCCATCTAACTCTGCCGAGAAGCGCATGGTCATGCAGCCACGGATCCGGCGGTGCATTTTTATCGATGTAGCCAACTCGTGAAACAACATCTCGCGCAATGACCAAGATCGAGTCACGCTTTGTGTTGCCTGCCAACACTTCCAAGGGTATGCCCTTGTGTAAGAGAAGAGCCAGATACAGCCAGATGTTTGAGAGGTCAGTAAACCCATATTTCTCGGCAACACGCGCATTGTGGTTGCACACATCTGCGCCATCGCCAAAGATGGCATACTCTTCAGCGAATTCCCTTTTTGAAGGCAAGTCTGTACGAAGGTCGTGGATCGAAACGACGTTCCGTGCCTTGATAATGCGGCGTCGGCTCATTCCAGTTCCAGTAGCTGTTCCGATGCCAGTGCCTGTTCCAGTGCCAGTGCCGGTGCCAGCGCCGCTGGACCTAACTGAACGATCCTCGCTCCATGCCTTCCTTGGCTGGCGACTCGGACGATACCACATGTTCATATTATGAATAGAAGTAGATTCCGAGTCACTAGAGGAGGATTCAGAAGATGATTGATCTGAATCGGAATCTGCTGACTGGTCGTCGGTGGCAGACGCCTCTTCAGTATTTTCTCGCTGACGCGGACTTTGATCGTAAGATAACCGTCCGAAGCCAGCAAAGAACGGCTCATTCTTCGGTCGATCTTTGAGGGTTTCTCCAGTAGATGAAAACAGCGCTCGAAACTTCTCTTCTTTGGTAGGAAAGAAGCACACAAGTTTTCCATCATTGGAGAACCGGGCACCGCATGTTCGAGGGGGCGGGGGCATGATGGCGCGGCCGTGGGGAGCAATTGTCGTATCGACCTCGCCGGTGTTGGGAAGCTCTTGCGACATCGATATCGATCCAGTGGCTGCGGGGTCCTCGTCTTCACTTGAACTATCGTCTGCGAGTCCATCAATGTCATCGTCTAGGTCACGCACGTTTTTGAAGAAGGTGGTACTGGATTCCAGATCGACTTCGCCGAGCAAATATGTAAATGCCACCTCAAGGCAATTTTGCTTTCGTAGCAAGAACTGGTTTGCCAACTTGTGAATTTCGCGGTGCAGTCTCTTGTATGTCTCTTCTGGCATGAATGATGACTTCTCAATCGTGAATTTGGGCGCCTTGTGTTTAGGATATCCCGTGGGGACATCAATTTGGACTTGGATGAAAATGGAGTCGGCGTCGACGCCCCATGGGCCTGTCAGCGAAGCATTGAATGTCAAGCTGTCCATATCAATGCTATCCCATTTGACCTTCGGAATTTGTGTGCTGACGCGTAGCAGCTCTTCTTGGATGGTATCAGGTTCGCCCCATTGGTCCTCCGGAAAGCTGTGGCCGATTATACCGTCTTTGGATGGTAAACGACGAAAATTATCGGTTGATGCCTTGCGCTTGTTCATCGTTATGCCTTTCATCCACCCGATTGCCGATTGGCTGTCTGTGGTCTTTTTATCAGAGAGAACTTTGGCTTTCATCGAGAGGCCACGCCAGACAGGTCTCGAGTAGCGGTTATAAGGCGTAGTTGCTCGAGAGCCAGCGTTGACGCTGCTTCTTTGCTGGGCAGCTCCTTGCATCCTTTGATCACTCATGGTTCCGGCCTTGCGCTCCTTACTCGGTACGTCATCTACTGCTCGGAACGTCCTGTAGCTGGCGCCTTTTCGAGTAATTTTCAACCCTTTTCTTGCAGGACCACCTTTCGCATGGCCAACGGAGTTAAATGTAGAATTGTCGATACAGTGTAGCCGTAGCTCGTTATCTGTTCCCCAAGATACCAATTGAAACTCTCGCTCGTCCATGCCCGATTCTGAAACGCCGCCACGACTTCTCCATAGAAATTCTTTGGCTTTGTGATCTCCGTGGCCGGGGAATATAGCTACCGGTGCCGGCGAGGCATCGATGGGAGAGTCGTCCGACCAAAGGCGATCATAGAGAAACAGGTCGCCCGGCTCATTCTGAGGCATGGCCAAAATTCCCCAGCCAAATGGAGTATGTCGCGCTCGCCAGACAGGATAGTCAGTTCGGATGATATGTTCTGGGTCGTCTCCCCCAGTTTCATAATCCCAAAACTTGATGCTCTTATCCAAAGAGCACGTAACAATTCCGGTGGCTCTCGTTCGGTTCCAGTCGATACCGTAAATCTTGGACGTGTGTGCAGTGATGGAGCGTATGGGCTTTGACGCCTTTCGCTCGTCCCAAATATGGAGCCATCGATCATGCGCTGACGCGACAATGTGGGAGTCTTGCCGATTGTATTTGACCTGCGTTGCTCCAGCAAACCAGTCGTAAAATGTAAGAACAGGTTGACGGGGCCGCCGAAGATCCCATGTGTGTACTGAGCCGTCGACGGAGCAGGTGGCTAGAAGATCGGGGTGGTGGGCGGAGAAGTTGACATCCGTGATAGCTCTGCTATGTCCTTGGAGAGAGTGTTCGATCGGCCCGGAGCTTGAGTCTTCCCTCATGTTGAGGTTCCATACTAGGGCTCTATGGTTGGCTGTAGAAACGACCCAGTAATCACGCGCCGCGAAAGGCGACCATTGCACATCTACGACAAGCCATGGCATTCCAGGGCTTCGTAGACGGCGAGGTGGGTTATAAGGAGAGTCCAAGTCAATGATCGCGAGGCCGTCGGGGCTGGGGAAGTTAGCGAAAGCGGAACCTGGCGCATGCGGTTCACTCACGACGCGAGAGCTATATCTCGACCAGAAGGCGAAATGGTCGCCGAGCCGACGAGGCCGTCCACATGGATTGTGCCATCTGCTTCGAAGCTTTCGCTATCGAAAGCAGATTTGATAATCCTCCCCTTCTTTGGCTCTTCGGTTGTTTTGTCGTGGGAAGGCATGTTATCGCGCCAGCTGTATTGTCATGATGCCGATCGCTCAAATCCGGCGCTATGTGGCCGCGAATTGCCTATCCCATGGCATGTGCCATGCGGAAACGGCCAGAAATTTGTATGGTCAGAAGAGCGGCTTCGGGTCGATTTGGAGCACAACTAATCTTTGGCGCAAGTCTGGATGCTAACGTCAAATGGCAGACTGAACCATCGAGGCATGATAGCTTGGTGGTGGAGCTAGTGACGATTGATGTGGCGCGGGGGACTCGCTGAGCCACAGGCGTCGAGTGTGCGCTGTGGCGTCATTTTGGGCGCGCCAGCTACCCGTGAGAGAAACTAGAACAAAATTACATGGTACAGTATAAAGTTGACGGTTGCATTCAGGCTCCATCTGGATTTTCAACGTCTTTCTATGCATAATACCAAGCAGTGGCTCTCATAACCGCGACGGCAGAACCTTTCCATCTGCGTCTCACAGAGCGAGCAAGTTGCGCAATGTTCCGATGCCCAACGTAGTGCACAGATTGCACAGCAGTCGGACCTCAGATGCACCAGAGTCCATCTTGATGCACAAGCGTCGCGTAGACAGATACCAAAAATCCAATTATCGAGTATGCGGGACTGATTTGTAACATATGCCACAGATTTGATGTTTGTTGCAGTTCGCTTCTCGCGGCGCCATGGCACTTAGCCGAGCTGTGCTTATCTGAGGCGACCAATTAACAAGTCAGGCTTAATATCCTAGTTACCAGTATCCGTACACCTCCAAATCCCGATTCAAGTCATACTGCGATGAGAGCAGACTAATCGTGGCTAAGATTTCCGTATTGGGTCGGAATGCGAGGAGCTGAAAGCCCAGCCGCATGAAGGGACATCTATGTAAGTAGAGGGCTGAGCGCTGAAAGACGGAACGATATTGAAGCTGGAAAGACAAAGCGCCCGGACCGAAATAGCACTACCACAGGGGGGTTAGAATTGTAACTGGCTGATGAACATCAGCTGGAAGTTATTGAAAAATGAGAGCCCCGACCTCGCCGTCGCCGACATGATCATTGCCTGTTTGTGGCTTACAGCAAAATAGTTTTAATCAGGCGCTCCGCCACTTCCAGGGGCACCAGTTTCTGGTCTCACATCAAATACTGGACATCCTGAATCAATTACTGCCCACCAATTGCACTCGCGATGCGATTTTCTGCTCTTTCTGCTGCCATCGTGGCGAACGCCGTTGGCGCGCTTGCCGTCGAGTCGCTTTCTGAGTCTGTCAAAGACTTTCCTCAATGCTCCTACTCTGCTTTTAAGAAGGCGCTTGAGAAGGAGGGTTGCGATGTGAAGGACATTGGAGCTGGAACATTCGACTGCATGTGCAAGCATGTCGCCAGCATCGTTGTGACAATGGTCACGGACAAGGTCGATGCCAATTGCCAGGCCAGTACGTCATGGTCCGCCCAACGTCATAGTGTCGATGGTCCTTTTTTCTAATTGATGTTTCTAGACTGGAGCACTGCCTTGACAAGCGTGTGCGTGCAGTGGTCGGTGTACAGCACCAGTGCCACCGACTTCCCCGAAGCCACCAAGGCACTGGCGTCTGAGCTCGGCGCGGCTGCTAATGCTGGCCCGACCAGCACCGGATCTGCCGCAAGCAGTGGCTCGACTGCAGGAGCAGCGTCCACATCTTCATCCAAAGGACCTGCCGCTGCCGCTACCCCAGTGATGGGGCTTCTCGGCGCGGCTGCATTGGCGGGTATGCTGGTGTAAGAGGCAATGGCTAGCGAACGGGAATTATCGGTGTATAATTAGTTAGCTCTGGCAAGAATAAGTGCTCAAATGGCCAACTAAAATGCTCCCCCCGTGCGATGGCTAGTGGACAAGACTGGTGGACAAGGTGACGGACGTATCATGCCAATTTGAACTTTGACGGTGACGGGTATCGAAAACAAAAATACGAAGCCTTTCCCACACATACTATCAAATAAACGCCAACTTAAAGAAATAATACTTGTTTACGTTACCCAGTACGGATAACTAGTAAGCAATTACTCAGGAGATTTTCCTCGGGACCGCACGTCGTATTCGGGAAACGCGACTCCACCACGAACCGCGAACGCGACCGGAAATCTCCAAACCGGATGACCTGAGCAGAAGCAACAGGCACTCTCCACCAGTGGAGAATAGTCTTGCTAACAACCTGCCCAGGAGCGCATAAACACAATACGCGTATAGACAAAATCTGTCGGTGATTCTGTACGGGAGCTGAATATTTGTGCCACTCAGGCATATGACATACTAATACCGCAGTGCCTCCTCCCTCGAAAGCTAGCTGCGCTGTCGGTCCAAATATCCTTCATCTTCCATCCCGTGCTTGTCTGAAAAGGGGCACCGACACCATCATGGCTCCCAGGGCCAAAAAAATCGAGTATGAGTTTGGTGGACCGTAAGTTTTAAGCCCCCTCTAATGCTGTGCACGACGTACTAATGAGCTTCAAGATTGGGTGCTGCTGGAATCGTGTTTGGCCTGCCGGTGCTTGTGTATGCCTTCTTCTTTGCCTGCAATGACATATCCGGCTGCCCTGCGCCTGGCCTGCTCAGCCCCCGCAACATCACATGGGACACGCTCAAGACTCAGATTCCTTGGCCTGAAGACGGTCTCGCTGGCTTCATCACGCTGGAAGCGACTGGCTGGACTTTTGCCTACTATCTCCTGAGCTTGGTGCTGTTCCGTGTGCTGCCTTCACAGAAGGTGCTTGGCGCGAAGCTGCGCGAGTCTGGCCGCCCCCTGGACTATAGCTTCAACGGTATGTATTGATGCACTTCATTGCCACCGCTAGCATGCTGAACTGAACACCTGCAGCCTTTTCCTCTACCCTTGTCCAGGTCGCCGCGTGTGCGGTTGGCACCTACGTGTATGGCGCCGACTTTGTTGTCTGGCGATGGATCGACAAGAATTACTTGCAGCTGCTCACCGCCAATGTCCTCTTGTCTTGGTTCATTTCCATCTACGTCTACGCCGCCAGTTTCACGGTGAAGACTGGCAACGATCAGCTTCGCGAGCTAGCCAAGGGCGGCCACACCGGAAGCCTCATCTACGACTTCTACATCGGCCGCGAGCTGAACCCGCGTATTACGCTACCCATTTTTGGCGAAATTGATATCAAGACTTGGCTTGAGATGCGTCCAGGTCTTACCGGATGGTTGTTACTTGACCTTGCCTTCATGGCCAAACAGTATCGCAACTACGGCTATGTCACGGATAGCATGGTTTTTGTGACTGCCATCCAGGGCTACTATGTGCTTGAGGGCCAATATGCCGAAGCTGGTATTCTCAGCATGATGGACATTATCACCGATGGCCTGGGCTTCATGTTAACGTTTGGCGACATTGTTTGGGTACCGTTTATCTACTCGACACAGTGCCGCTATCTCGCCGTGTATCCCACCCATCTCGGCTGGCCTGGCCTGGCTGCTCTCGGCGGTGTTTTTGCTATTGGACTCTACATTTTCCGCGCGGCCAACACACAAAAGGCCGTCTTCCGCAAGACGCCCGATCACCCGAGCGTCGCTGGCCTGTCCTACTTGCAAACTAAGCGCGGCACCCGGCTTTTGACCTCAGGCTGGTGGGGAGTCTCACGCCACATCAATTACTTTGGCGACTGGATGCAGTCCCTGCCCTTTAGCCTGGCTGCAGGCCTGGCCGGGTATGTCATTCTGCCGTCCGGCGCCATGGCGGCTGCGGATGTGCTGGGTTACAGAATGGCCGATGGCACCGAGGTCGTGCAGAGTGTCGCCAAGGGATGGGGAGTTATTTTTACCGCCTTTCACGCCCTGTACTTTGCTGTTCTCTTGATTCATCGCGAGGGCAGAGACGATGCTGCCTGTGCAGAGAAGTATGGCGCTGATTGGGAAAAGTACAAGTCGGTAGTGCGAAGGAAGATTCTCCCTGGTGTTTACTGATTGTGTTGTGAATACTAGTGCATGGCAAGGATCTCGTCCATCTGCTGATATGCGACAGCATAGTAAACCAATCTGATAACTATGATAGTGGCGAATGGTTGAACTACTAAAGTTGAATACATTATTATACACAGGCATCGCTTGAAACTTGAGAATGACATATACGGTTCTTGAAGCGCCGCGATTTCAGATTGTAAGGTTATATAGGTGCTTTGCCAGGCGCTTGCTATCTCGCAATATTTCAAGGAGTGATGCCAGGACACTGCTTACTAAATTCATAGTCCAATTTTTTTTCCAGATTCTCGTACTTGAAGTTGAGCAAAACTCCAAGCTGGGAAATTGAGCAGCCTCCGCCTTCTTCTCTGCCGTTACTGAAGCACTGGCATAGACAATAACAGTAGGGCGCATCATAGACTTCTCTCGTCATCTAATGTTTTTTTGGGTGATAGTCGGTTTCTTGAACGAAACGCAAACGTAAGAATGAAACGGGAAGACACTGCTTAAAGCTATTGTGATTCTTGAGTTCCTCGTTTTAAGACGAGGCCACTCTGCCTTGGGCACCTAGACTCGGGCAAATGCTGATTTGCGTAATCTGAGCGTGCCACAGAACGGGAATGGGCCAGGCAGACTATCTATATATAGATAATTCATTCTTTTTCATGCTGTTTATATAGCTTGGAAATTTGATTTGATATGATTCGTTGTCGCCAGGGAGCGGCGGTAGAATACGGCGTCCATTCAACTGCGAATACTCATAGAGGGAGGCTTGTCGCTGAATTTTTGTAAAGCAATCCACCCTCGCGTTCGTACTAAAAACGCTAGACTTGTCGGCAGTTACCGACTGACAGGTAGCAGACCGGTCCCAATTTAAGTGTGCTAGGTATGACTTTGGGATCCAATGTGTCGGCGGGAGCCCTCGTCTATGTCGTCGGACGATTCCCACCGAAGTGAGAAAGTAAGGATTCTCTCGACAACTATCCACCGCATCGAGTCACGAGAGCAGCTCCTGGACTTATTGCCCCTGCCCTCGCCCATAGTATTGCCCGGAATACTGCTTTCACTGGTGCTTGGGTTCTCGGCGTCACGCCCGTCCCATGGTGCAATGCGCAACCATCCTTGAGACGGCTGATACTTTCCTTCAATGAACGATACTTTTGATAGCAGAATTGGACGCCCGCGATTGAGCTCCTGGCAGTCTTGTTTGCCGCAGCGGCCTTCACGTAGCACTAAGCGGGTGTCTGGATCGTCAAGACTGAGGGGTGCCATTTCAACGACATTATCCTGCACCCAATACCGAAATTTCCGGGCCGTCTGGCGGGAGTGTTGGTGCTGTGAAAGAGGCGTTGCGGAAAGGCAAGGTGATGAAGCATCCATGGCGGTAGCTCTTTCAGGTGCCGCGTCTTGCTCCAAGTCTGCGTCAATCAGCCATGCCCTATTCACGCCGCCGACCTTTACAATCCACAAGTCTCGCAGATTTGGAAACCAAAGCTTATCGAAATCGACGGCCGGAGGTCTTGGCCCATTGGAAGGCGCAGCTATCCCCGACGAGAATGGCACCGTACCAGTGGAGATCATAGCAGCACTAGCTGCCGCCTGGCTCGCCGCAAGGTACGTCGAGTAGAAGTATGGCAGTTCCACTCGATTGTCATCTGGGAAGCAATCCCAAAATGCGAGCCGCTCGACTCGGGTAGCAAGCGCCTCTAGGGGCTCATCCGAGGTAGCCTCAGTGATGCTTGCATCGCAGACGAAAATGTCTCTGCCAAAATGTACGTGGGAGGATTGGCCAGGACCAACGGCCTCATATCCCTTTCGAGACTCGAGTCGAGCTTCGCGGTTGACCTGAGCGACTGCGGGCAGGGAATAGGCCCGCGGCCAGCGAAGAAGATCATCTAAAATGACGACGCGCGGCTCGGTGGCGCACCACCAGATCTTGAGACGGAGCTCAGCAGGCAAGCGTTGGAAGCCCCTCGCGAGCTCCGAAGTGGGCATCGACGGCGGTCTCGAAGTATTGCTGCTCTCGAGTGCACCCGGAGATGCTCCTGATGAAGCCGAGGGAACGAGAGTGGCGCCTTCACGGGGAGCATTTTGCTCCAGCATACTTTTGTCTCTGAGAGTGAAAGTCGTATTTCGTTGCCTTTGTCCTCCCTCGGGCAAAGACCCCATGACTGAGTAGATTGCAAGCCTGCTGTAGCAACAATGATGTTCCCGAGTAGCGGTCGGAATGAGGCTAGCCTCATACCAGTAGAGCAGCGGCCAGCCCTTGGAGAGGAGATTTCCCTCCTGCTAGCGGACCAGTGCTTCAATCGCTTTGCAGTCCTTTATGGCGTGCGAGGAGTGTGAATTCAGAGCCCACGGTGAAGAATGCACACCGACAGCGGAAGAGAGTCGTCGCCTCGTTGGGCCTGTGCATATGGGGAGATGCGGTCAAGCCAGCCGAGACCAAGGGCGTGTGTACATATATGTACGGCATGTAGGTCGCACGCAAAGAGGCCACGAGCGATAAACAGGCGGCCGTTGGATGCGGCCGCAGCGGAACAACTTCGCCCAAAAGTGACTGCGAAACAGAGGCAGAAAGGCCGAGCGACGCCGTATGCAGAACGCTTTCGATGTGATGCCATGCTTGCACACGTTCCGTCTGGGCTGCGCCGGCTGTCCTGTGGCAGGACATGAGAGACAAACCAGACTACTAACTAATCCTGGTCGCACATGCCGGGGTCACAACGCTCTGCCCCTATCTTTCTGCTACAGGCCGCTGGGCAGGACGGCGCCCCAAAGCCATGCACAGTAACCTCCAGGATGTGAGGCCATCGCAAAAGCCGGGGATCCCGCGCCCGCAGTCGCGCTGCCGTGAGACGGGGACAGAACTCATTTGGGTGGGTAAGCGAGCTGGTTGATAGTCTGCTGGCAGGGGGGCTTCTTGTTTGACTAGTTTGGCTAGTTGGTAGAAAGCGAGCACAAATGGAAGTGTCTCTTCAAGGTGGTGACTCTGCCCATGCGGTCGCCCGGGTGGTGGGCTCTTCGGAAGAGAATCGCACGGGGTTCTGTAGATGCTCTTCACTGCGTGGGCAGTGGATCGCCGTGTCCAGGCCGACAATGAACCCAGGGTGAGGCGCTCAGCTTGCCCGCCAATGTTGCCACACGCACCTGCATGGCAAATGACTCGCTGCTGGTAAGTTGGTAATAACTAGTTACCAGTAGCAGTGGCTGTCACCCTCGGGCCACAGTACCAAATCGTAAATCGGTGGTATCGGCCCAACGACGACGGCTGCCTCGTTGCATCACATATTATTAACCCCTGCATCTCCACAGAGCAAGCGGCCATGAGGAGCGCATCCAATTTCGGCCCTTTCAAGTCTCTTCTCAGAAACAAATTTATCCTGTTCTTCCTCTGGGCTCATGGCGCTGGGCCGTGCCCAGAAGCGTAGAAACCAGTCTAGATTGACTTGGCTGCCCATTCGCTACCGACTTACAGGTTCCGCCGCGTAGCTCCGACCAGTACTCCGTATTACCTGTGTCTCACCACCACTAATGCAAACTGACGGTCAGCCGGGTATTTAACTGCTGTGTCTTTCTTCTGGCCCGTCACAGGGCACCCCAGACCGTACCAGGAATACTGCCTGCGTAATCTTTTTCGTTTGGGGTCGCTCAATCCTAATCGAGGCGCAGCCATGCCGTGAAGCATAGCTATATGTCGCGAGACAGCTCGGGCGACAAAAGGGATGCGCATAGTTTGTTTGCGCATGTACTTACTCTGCGCCCGCGTTAGGCATTTTCCGCAAACACCAGGTGGGATATGTACACAAGAGGAGCGCCGTAGTCCAGCCGCGCCTTCAATTCATGACCTGAGTACGTTGTCTAAAACGCTATCGATGGGTCAAGTACCTCTTCGGGCATCCAATAAGAGCCAGATCATGGAAGAGTCAAGGAATTGGTGGAGCTGTATTTTACAATGTAGGGGCTTGTTCCAATTCGGCACAGCATACTCACCAACCAAATCATTGTTCCTCACGCCGGCGTCTTTGGTTAACGCGTCCATTCCCAAGCTTTATTATGTTTGAGATGTACGAATTCCTGAGATGATTGTATCTGTGCTTCGCGAAATCTGTTGGGGAGGTCGTCTGCCGCCTTTACTGGGTCCGAGAAGTTGGTTAATGCAGTCTACTGTCTCTTAATCCCGTCAAGAATCTACAAAACTGATCGTCACTTTAAGGACGCTCACAACGCGGCGGTGTCGGTTGCGCGGCCAGCTGGTCTTTTCCTGCGGACAGTGGCAAGGAAAGCAGCACGCCGCTCTCGCGTGACATGGTCGACCGGAGCTGATTGTACGCTCCTTGAGTGACGCCCTCCCAGACACTTGGCACTGTCTCCTGTTGGGCCAGCGAAGCCAAGCGTGCACGCGTGGCAATGAATGCGAGCGTCTGCGACACCCTGTCGCAATAGCGGGTAACGTCCAAGGGCGAAACCCAGTTCTTTCCCCATGACATCCATGTGGTGCTGCGCCCACTTGCCACCCTTGAAGTGTCTCAGGCACTTTGCCTCCTCTCTACACCGAGCATTGTCAACCACAATTACGGGTCGGGCCGCTGCGAGCATGCCAGTGGCTCATTGCGATTGTGTAGCCAGACATATGTTAGTAAAGGCGACCGAATCTAGGTGCAAGGCTCATACGTGCAAAGACAGACGCACCAAAAAAATGCATCGACATGCCATCCGAGGGGCGCACTGGCAACACATACAGTGAATATCGTCGACCTGGACAAAGTGGTCCCAGACGGTCTTTAGGAAGCAGGACCAATCTTGGAAGTATCACATCGTCATGAATCACATCACAAGGCCTTGAATGTCCTTCACAAGGCGCCTTTTGTATATTTTGTCACAATGAGCGAATAGTATTTTCAGTGCCCCAAGCCAATGGTTTGCGTGAGAGACAACCTTCTGGTTTACTGGTAACTAGACTAGAAGACCCCAATTGTGCAATCCTCGCTCACGATGAGGTCTTGCTCGAATGCAATTTATATGACAGCCGGCCGCTGAAGATGTACTATCCACCAAAGTCTGTGCTGCAGACGCCAATTTGTAGTGGCAGTGTCAGCGTGAGGCTTGGAGTGGCAAGCCCCAGCGATATGCTAGTTTCTAATGTATATGTCTGCGAAATTAAACAGGAATAAAACGTAGGGATAATGGGTTTCTGTTGACGTGCTGGTAATGAGAGTGGCATCTCTAGCTCTGCTTTGTAGTAGTTACCTTCCTCTAGACCTTGGATGCGGTGCCAGGCCGGCAGCACGGTCTCTAAATTGAACAACTGTTGCGCAGAGCTGTATTGCACTGTGGTTGGGCCATTTCCGTCACCCCCCATTCCGCCATTTTTGCACCAGAGCTCCGGAAGCAGCTCCGATGGCTCGGCGCAAAGGTATGTTGTGCCGAGAGCGATACCCGACACGACAAGGTTGGTCGGAGGCTGGGATGAGGCATCGCTGGGGAAGAAATCGAGCTCCAGGTGTAAAACTGAGCAGGGCGATGATCGATTCCACGGATCTAGCATCATGGCTGGCGGCTGCGTGCTCGATGCTTTAAGTCTACCGGTCCGCTGAAATATGTTTTTTCGAGCCATGATCGAATTGCTCTGCAGAAATGGTTCAGACTTCATATGATCCAGCAGCAAAGGGGGCAGCTCAGGAAGAGCTGGAAGTATGGTCACCATCTGCCTTCCCGCAATGACCTTTGAGGTGTTGACCTCGGGGCTGAAACAGGCGGCAGCTTCATCATCATTGTTGTTGTTGTTGGAATGCTCGTGGTACAGTAGGCGCATCTCGACGTAATATTGTATCCGTCCGCGGGCGAGGAATTCGTGCTCGTCTTCATTTGCGCCATCCAGCGTGGGCGGCAGATGTGCGTGTCGCTCCCAGACAGCATGGCTCGCGCATGGATGGCGGCACGAGTCTTCGAGGAGGTACTGCGGTACGAGGAAGCTAAAAGGTATAGAAACCGTTTGCCCGGCAGCTATGGGCCCAGGAAAAGGCGATATCAGTTCCAGGCTACCGCCGTCGCACTCGGCCATCATATACATCTTTAGGAACGGCGACAACGCCCGTGTCGGTTTGTGCCTCGTAAGCTCCAGCCTTGTACCAGCGAGCCCGAGGAGAAGAATTTCGGCTTCTTCGCAGTAGGCGTCAATCTCGCTGTGAACAGTCGCTTGCCCAGTGATGACTGAGCCGGTTGTGTATAGTTGAGGGGCATTGTGACAGCTGCCATCAATGGAGATGGTGACTTGCAAGGCCTGAACAGGGTCGTGTAAGCGCCGCGCCGAAGCATTGCCAGCCATTGTAAATAGCGTAGTTTGAAGAACGCACTGTAGGAAGATTCGAGTGCTCGACCTACGTATACTGGAGCATGTCTGTGATAAATAGCATACAAGAAACAGCTACAACTTGCTACCACTTGCTGCATCCTCAATGACGTTTTGGGCAGCCGAATCTCGAAATGTAATTTATCGCCCATTCTCGGTATGGATTGCCTGACGGCTAGTGGTGGGTCAAGCTATTCTAGCATAGAGCTAGGCGCAACATGGGCAATGGCGCTCATGTGGCACACATTTGTACCAATACAGGCGGCACAGCGTCTGGATGCGACGTTTATTAGTGAGCAGAACAGAATCTTGCATTTCTAAGCACAGCTTTTCTACGCAGGAAGACTGGGCTTCAACTGAACAGGACTACGGCGACATGATGATTATGATAAACCTCTGTAGCTGAGCTTGAGCAGAGGAAGGAAGAAATGAACAAGTAGGATTCAATTTTTTGCCAGTCTTTGGAGGCACAAACCCATGTGGATTTCGACCAGCTATTGATTGAGGGCAATCGCAAAGAGTGTTGTTGTCGAGGATGGCATGCCGTTTCAATGTTTCAATGGATGTCGTCCGGGTACCTGAAAGTTCCATTTGTTGACTAGCTGGAGAAAAGCTACGATTTTGGCACCCTTCTAGATTGGACTTGTAAAAAGAAAAGGCAATCGACTGATAGCGGTTGGTAACGATGCCGGTCTTGTCCGACTCTTGCCTTTTGTGATGGACTTGATGAGGCTGCGCAACTGAGGATTTCCACGATACAGGTGTCTGAAGTTCCTCCCATGAAAGAGTGCGCTGAGTGTGATTTGGTGTACCTCACGCGCAGCTTGTTTCTATTAGCTATATGAGCTCATTAGTTCCTCTCGCCGAGGTAGCGGACTGCGCCGCCAAGGGTCCGCCAGGCAGCCTGGAAATAACAGCAGTGACAAAAAATGCGTTTCAAGTCGATGCCTGCTGTCAGAATAAGTGTTCAAGACTGTGCGATATTTTACTCGAGAGGAGAGCGGCCCAGGCAATGAATAGGCAGTCGCCTTTCTCAACGCCGCACCCCGATTGAGGAGCGACTTGTCGAGACTATATACAGTGGACAACCTGGTTTTTTTTTCTCATCTCGCACCGCACAAAAGATGGCCACTTTGACTCGCAGGCTTGAAGCTACAATGCGTCTACCATTAGTAGAAAAAAAAAGAAACAGCGCCAGAATGGCATTGCGTTTTGGGAAGAGGCGCTGCGGAAAAGTGTGTGGTCAACTTCAAGGACAGATGGAACAGATCGACTTCAAGGACAGAAATGAAAGTTGACAAATTGCGAAACTACAATGAAACGAGTCTTTTGCAATGAGCAGCCAGGCACGATCAAGTCTACTCTTTTCAGCCGCTGCACGGATCGGTTCGATGGACAGAACGGAGCAAACCAGATGTATCTGTAAGCCGTACTGCTAGAGTTTCCCCCACAGAGGCTCTTGAAAAATGGTTCTTTGACCATTGGCTATATTGAAGACGTAAATACTCTAGGCACAAACCAGAGCCTCTGGCTCTGTTTGAGTGTCCAGAAAAACTCCAGAAAAAGATCGCCGAAAATCCCGAGCACCGCTCCGTGTCTTTACGGCCCGTCACAGTTTTCGACATAGGCCCTGCATGATGATGGGCATCTTTCGCTCAGCTCAACGAAAGCTTTGCAATAAATTTTCCAGGGAGAACCTCACTGATGAATTCACCTCAAGCTTCACTCACTCTTCCTCAGGCTCAAGGCCCGGCAGAGGGTGGCGGTCGCCAAGCTGGAGATGGGCTTTTGAGGTAACCTCCGGCTTATCAAATCCGCTGGGGTACGTAGAGCACCCAAATAATTTCTGAAGCTGTAAAGAAATATGGAATGGTACTTTGGGCTCGGGAGACCCGCGTGTGACTTTTTATCATGCTCCCTATCTCTTCCGAACAAAGCAACTCTCGACAAACTAGACGCAAGCCACATCAGATCAAGATGAAGTTTTCTGTTAGTAGCATTATTGTAAGCAATGATGTATCGACCGGGATGTATACTCACTGAAAATGGTTTCAATCAAGCTCTTCTCGCTCTTGTAGCTACCAACATTGTTGCTGGGCAAGCCGCTGGCGGAGACGGCGTTGACCATGTGTCCGAGACAGCTCCAGCCTCAAGACCTACTTTTTTCTCTACTGAAGAAGAGCCGGTCAATGACGACGGAAACTAGCTGTTTGTGCTCTCTGAGCTTTTGCTGGAGCTGTTCCCGGAGTTGGCTGCTCGCGCCAAGCCAGGCTGCATGGGTGGCAGCTGGAAGGCACGCCATGACTGGACTCTGAGACAGTGCCCTTCGCGGTGCACTGGCCTGCCACGACGCCGACACCTTTGTGCCAGAGATGCATCAGAGGGGCAGAAATCCTATCAGAGATCTTGTTCCTAGATTAAGAAATGGCCTCTTTTTTGGCATAAAAAGACGTTAACACAAACAAGTCACCGAGGCACAAGCTTCAGTGAACCCAGAACAAATGGAGGCTAGTAACTATTTAGTAGTTGGCGAGTACAAAGGCGAGGAACCATGGCAGCAATACACGGGCAACTACTCAGGGAAGACGCGAGCAAATGCATAAATCTATTGAAATAAAATGTTGATTGTCTGCACCTTTCGCACGACGACATATTTGGTGCTCGAGCCGTCCTGCATCAGCCGTGTGATTCGTATGAGGCAGCTCTTGCCGAGTCAGTGCTCAGTTACTACGGATAGAGCGTCTGCATTTGAATGCCCCTCTCCGGCAAATCGCACAGTTTCCCTGTCCTTATCAAAGTAAGTTATACGGAGTACTCACGCCATTAATGAGACACGTATAGGCTCCATCACGCAGAGACAGATGATGGGAACAACACGTGCCAACTCCATGATTCATATTGCGAATACTGGGAAGCTCCGCCTCAGGTAAACCAGTCGGCAATTTTACCTCTCTGCAGATGGGTTGCGAAATGTGTGCGTCTCCCACGGAGCCCACTGGTGCCATAATTGACAGTGATTGATTAGATAAGATCCACCCCCGAGGACTTGGGCTGTCCACTCACAACTTCAGCCCTGATTATTACTTTTGACGTGATCCACTGCACGGTCTAGAGTCTAGCCTTATTGACTCTGGTAATGATGATTTCCCAGGATTATCAGTCTACAACCCTGTTTCCTCCGAAGGCTCTACCTTCAGCTCCCCATAATTCAAAAAAAAAAAAATCATTCGCAGTCCTCAAAGCTTTGGGCTGGTCCATTTGGGGGGCCGCTTCTCAGCAAAGGCTTTCAGGCCCTCTGCAAAGTTCTTCCCTGCCACTAATTGAGGATACCATTCTTGTGCAAGGGCTTCCGTCGCCTCATCAGCATTGCCTTGCTCCCACGCGGACCGGATGCCACGGCGCGCCACAATCAGTGCATCGGGGCTGTTTCGGCACATGGCTTCGCCTGTGCGGATCGCCGCCTTCAGGACCTCAGTTTGGCTCCGTGCTTCCACTGTCTTGGAGGCCGGGGCCGCCGTTGTCTCCTTGACCACTTCAGAAATGAGACCCCAGTTGTAAAGTGTCTGCGCATCCACTGTTCGCCCTGTAAGAGCTAGATCCGTTGTCCGCTGCAGGCCTATGACACGAGCCAGCCGGGGTAGCGAGCCTGCTACCGGCGCAATTCCTCGCTTCACTTCTGGCAGCGCAAAAGTTGCCGATTCTGACGCTAGAATCATGTCACAATTGGCAATCATCTCGAACCCGCCACCCATACAGATCCCGTTGACCGCTGCGATGATTGGCTTCTTGCCTTCGCGTCGACACAGTCCGCCGAGGCCTGGCGCGCCCATGTCGTTGAAAATCCCGGCTTCATTCATTTTGTTCCACTCTGGAAATAATTAGTAAATAATCTTTTGCCAAGTTGGTGTTCCTGGCGCGGTCTGTACGTACCATCAAGGTCAGCGCCGGTGCAGAAGGCGCGGCCTGAGCCAGTTATGATGCCCACCCACAGGGAGTCGTCCTTGTCAAAGTGCTCCCATACTTCTCCCATTTGCCGACTTGTACTCTTGTCGATGCAATTGAGTTTCTGCGGTCTTTCTAATGTCATCTGCAAGATATGCTCGGAGGGGAAGCTGACTCGGAAGTGAGCGTAGGCTCCAGCTAGCTCTCGCAGGCTCGAAGACATGGTGCTTGTGTCTGGATCGAAAATCGTGAAATCTACAGATCACTGCAAGCAAATCTTTGAGGGAGAATAATAGCGGGTTTTATAATCATAGTGGCGTAGAGTAATGCGCTGTTTATGCAGGTCTTGGTCTGCTTCTGGTTATAGTGCCAACTACGTTACTAGTTAGTTAGTCAGTTACTTCGGCCTTGGTAATCCCATGGCCGGCTCTCCGCTCTCCTTCTCTCCACAACATAAAAAGACTGCTCTTTTTATTTCCATACCTTTGAGTACACTCTGTTGCCATTTTACTTCCTGTCGGAAGAATCTCTTCGTTCAATCTGAGAGTTACGCTTCAGCCGCGTCGGCAAAGTAAACAATATGCAAGCTACCGATAACCGGATCCAGCCTGTCTCAGCAGCAAGCAATGGCTTGCCGGTCAAGCTACCGCACCCGTTCCTTACTGCTTATCAAGTGAGAAGTGTTCCTGGAAAGGGGCAGAATACGCTCAATCTGGAATTTGTCAACCAGCCTGAGAATGGAACTCCCTTGTCGGAGCCTCTGCACAACAGAAGCTTATTCTGGGTTGAGCCAACGAAGTTGCCAAACTCTGAGCAGCCACCCTCCAACGACAACAGTGCTTGGGCAAGAGCTCGACGCTACCCCAGCACCACCTTTGAATGGACTGCAAGTGCATCTGCACCAACGCTGGGACAGATATGGAACGTCATCCATGCCATTTTTCTCTACCATCCGACGTTTGAAGGATTCAGACTCGAGCTATCGGGAGCTGAGGCCAGCACGGTACGCTACGAGCTTCTCGCCACGGGCCTTGCTATACCGCATCCTGTGTACAAATCTGGTCAACCAGCGAAAAAAACCACTGTTGACCCCTGGTTTGCCGAGGAGATTGTGATCCTGCGGAGTGCCTTTTGGCAAGGTGCAGCATCTCCAACGGGACCGCGACCCATCTGGGCAGTAGGTCTCGGCTCAGAGGGCCCATCGCGACAGTCACTCTCCCAGTACCCATCAATGCCCATGAACTATCAGATCACGAACCAGTTCCCCGAGCAGCCTGTCTATACACGCCATCCGACCCGTCAGCCAAAACCGTATCCTGGATCAATTGTTTACAGTCGCTACATCCCTGATCTTGATGAGCATTTTTCCCTGGAAGCAATAGACTGGAAAGATGAGACGCATTTAGCGCTGTTCAACAAATGGCAGAATGACCCTCGAGTCGCTGCGGGATGGAACGAGACCGGCACTCTGGACGAGCATCGCGAGTACCTTCGCAAGCTGCACTTCGATCCCCACGTGCTTTGCCTTTTCGGCCGCTTCGATGACTCTCGATTCGCTTATTACGAGCTTTACTGGTCTAAAGTAAGCAACTTCAGGTCCAAGGCCCTGCTTCATGCATGCAGCTACTCACAAAAGGCAATCATAGGAAGACCACTACGGCGCCCATTACAACGCCGGAGACTATGATCGTGGAAGACACTCACTGGTGGGAGATGCGTCTTTCCGTGGCTCTCTGCGTGTGAATGCTTGGTACTCGAGCTGCATCCACTACTGCTTCCTTGACGACTTTCGCACGGTCACTGTCGTGGGAGAACCCAAGGCCACCGGCGCTACAATCCTGTCCTACGAAAACGCGCAGGGATTGGTGATCGACAAGTATGTTGATCTTGGGCACAAACGGTCAGTTCATTCCGCCTGTAGCAGGGAAAAGTGGTTTCAGCTGTGCCCTCTCTTCTGGGATGGCCGCGAGCGACCGCTGGAGTCGGCTGACCGCGCAGCCTGGAACGCCAAACTGTGAGGGAAAACTACCCGTGCACGCCGTGGTACTCTGAGCCCGAGCCGTTCTCGGCGGCTCGCATTGGAGACCTGAAGGAGTGACGTGGAGGCAACTGCAAGGAAGTGGATATGGAATAATGACGGGCTGCCAAGATGCATGCCAAGATACTTTCTCGGTAGTCAGAGGCATTTAAGCATTCTGACCCCCGCCAACTCAGTGGGATAGGTTGGGCCCTGCTTGATCCAAGAGCGGTACTTTTGAAAGGGGAAAAGCACAAGTTTTTTTTGTTAGCAATCACATTACCGAGGTATACTGCACTGTAACTTTCCGCCGCGCAGCATATGCCATCCTGCCGATGTCATGGGTCTGTTGTACCCTCAACTCCACTGCCGGCAATGGCTGCGGCCTAAAAATGAAGTGGCGTCCAGCTGTGCCATCTTATGCAGCCGCTGCGCAGGATCGCCGAGCCAGGAAGTTCTATGCTCGACTCGAATGAATGATCCGAAGAGGTGTCGGTTATAGTCGGCAACTGCCAGCCTGCCCCTTCAGCCAATCCCAGCGCTCGCGAACCCATGATTTGTAATGCGATTTCCAGTTCATCTTATCAATCGCGTTATATCTTATCAATCTTGGCATAGTTGCTGGGCATTTCAAAGGCTCAACACCCCCGTCGAGTGAACCCACTACCCTTGTCGTCATATTCTGAGATTCAGCCCGGATTTTACGTGGTCGCATCGCCGAAAGGAATTTCCTGAATCGTTACCACCATTGTCACGTCTGGTACGTTCGCGAAATCTATGGACGAGCACTTCCACCACCCGCGCTTGCTCCTCTCCGCAAATCCGCCCGTGCAGATTTTCTATCGTCGTATCGTGACCCAAGCTCGTAGCATCGGTCGGTGGTCCGCTTTCAATACTTGACATCCTTTCCGGACAGCTCCTGGATACGGGGTTAAAGAAGCTAATCTGAGACTGGCTAAATAAGTATTTTACTCAGTTACATAACTTGTGACAATCATGTCCATAAACGCCATTTCGGGTTGATGGAGATTGCGAGAGAGAGGGAATAGAAAGCTATAAGCTCTGATCATCTATTGTGCCAAGATAAGACAATATTCTGTTTGCGAGCCACCTTCGAGGCTCAGCCTGGTCCGGATCACTGAGCGCGTGCGAAGCTCCTGGGATTATTCCACTGTGCGACTCATCCCAAACCTGGCCAGGGAATGACTTATCGGCGGCATACTTCCATCTCAACAGTAGCTGCTCCTTGTCGACCCAATCGGGAACGGCCAGGTCTCTGCCCGACATCAGCACCATCAACTTCGATTTCAACAAACCCCGCCCCGCAATCATTCCAAACGTTTTACCAAGTTCTTTATCGGAAAGATCGGAGCTAAACATGTCATCAGCACCAGGCTTCTCAGGGCTGTCAGGACTTGTGAGGCTCAGAAACCGACGACAGCTTATCGGAACATTCGAGTAGACTGGGGCGGTCATCCATAGAGGTATCACAGTATCAATGGTCTGAGAATCGTTCTCAACCGCACTCTTGGCAAAATGCTCAGCCTTGGCCCAGATAGCTTTTAGTTCATCTGCTGACCGACCAGCAAAGCCGTCCCTCAGAACCGACAGAATCGCCTCTCGGTCCGAAACGGGTGCTTGCATAATTGCACCATCAACGGCAGGGCGGTAAATGTGTTTTAATTCCTGGTCAAAGTGTGACACAGCCGTGATAGGATTGGGCTGACTGAGATAGTTCAAAACACATTGACTACCAGTGGAGTGGCCCATAATGACAAGCTTGTTGTGTTCCCCATATTTCGCCGTTTTGTAGTCTTTAATGTACTCCGCACACTCAGAAATCTCTTGAGTGTCTCTGTCAAGGTGTCCGAGGCCCCATTGGGAGTGTGAAGATGACAGGTTGAGCGTAAAGAATGACCATCTCGTTGGCTCTAGTGCGCGTACAATGTCAGAAGTGTACAATGAGGTGGCGAGGCCGTCGCCCATGCCGCCCACGAACAGAATACTGTGAGGCTGCTGCGGAGTTGTTGCAGATGTATATTCAAACGCGACCAGAGATTCCGACTAAAAGGCACATCAGAATTGAACACATTCGTTTTCTGTGGTAGCAGATACGTACGTAGTGATGCAGGATGCCGGGCACTCCGCAACGAGGCCAAAATTGCCCGTGCGTTCCCATCGAATGGCCGGAATGGTAGAGGTAGATTGCGATACTGGTAGAGTCAGTAGTAGAGTGCGTTCTCGGCGTTTCGAATATTTCGTCAACGCGCGCTTCTGCGATCTTTGCTTGTGTCTCTTGTAAAATACACAGTCGCAGAGTGGGACAACTTCCGACTACTTATACCTCTGTGTCTGAGAAGTGGAACCACACAATTCCGTGGCGTACTTGTTCGACTGCAGAAATTGCGCACGATGGAGACGAGGAGATTGATTAGATTGCGAGAAAGTTCGATTTTTAGCCTAGCGTGGGCATGCGGCGGCGTTGAGGCTAGGCAATATCCATGGGCTTTAGTCTTCGTCGGCCTTCGCGAAAGTGGTTTAGGAAATGTTCAACGTGAAGTAAAGCTAAACGCACAGGGCCCGAGATAGCAGAGCTAAGGCGGATCGATCATGTACCATTGTGCCTATTGACCCTTGCCATCAACTCCAATGCTATTCGAAATGCCGCAGGCGCATGGGGTACAAACTCCAAGTATGGTGCCGGGGAATGATTAGAAACAAAACTGGTCTAGAGTGGAAAGAAGGCATATAGGTTGAGGAATACCTCACTCTGGACAACTTGAGAAAATATGACTAAATAATAACACAGAACGCCAAAGTGACACGATGCCACAATACGCCAAGCTCCATCGCAAAAGAAAAAGAAAAGTCCAAGAGAACGTGGGAAAAAGAGGCCATATAAATAGAGGCTATCTTTCGGGGAACCGATGAGACGTGTGCTGGTCTCGCGTACATGCCGGTCTAAGAGCTCAGATTTGACTGGCGAGGGGCTGGAGAGGGCGACCTGGACGGGACGCGTTGCCAGCCATTGCCGAAGCTTTGAGAGAACGCCCCAAACCACCCATCGCCACGGGATGAGCTTTGACCATTTTGTGGTGCTGATTGGCTGATACCCCGCTCAATGTCCGCCTCTAGGCTCGAAGATGCCACCACATTATCATCACTGTCCTCGCGGTACGGCTCATATCGCGGCATAGACCGAGACGAATGTGCGAGAGAACGGACCACATCGCCCTTGCAGATTGGACACGTTCGGCGTCTAGTAGTAAGCCAAGGAGTTCTATAGCCCAGTTAGTCTTGTGTTCAGAAACAAGTTGGTCATATCAAACTTACATGCACTCGGCGTGGAATTCATGGCCGCAGGGCAGACTCATTACACGACTGACGCCGTCGACGTACTCTTCCAGGCAAACAACACACTCAACCTGCCGTCCCATGTACTTTCGCCATTCAGCAGAGAACCCGCTGGACCCCTTTTCATGCTCGTTTCCAACTCGCTGTCGCGATCCGCTCGAAGCAGTGGGGATAGACGCACTGGGAACAGTGAGGTTATTACTTTCGGGGACGCCAGTAGTCGTGCGAGAGCGTGGTCTTGGCCTTGTTGGGCTATGCTGAAGCAGAGGGGTTGTAGGTGACGAATTGACTGGAGAAGAAGCGATGCTAGGTGTTGTTGCCACAGTATGATAGGTGCGCACTGGCAAGCGCTCGACCACGGATTTTGGAGCTCGCCAACGTCGGCGACGAATACGTGCTCGCAAGATCAACAGCGCATAGACGATGCTGAGAGTAACGAGAGGACTGACGACAAGAACAAGCAAAGTGTCAAAGAAGGGGCTGGTGCCACTGTTTGGTGTGATGGTGACCCAGAGGCCATGGTGAGGTTCGGAAGTTGGCTGATCGGGTCTTGAGGTCTCGATCTTGCCGTCGTCGACTTCGGCAAGCAGAGTCTCGTCACCTTCACCAGTTGGCTCATCCCCAAACAGTTTTGTTAAGAGCCCATGGCCTTTGCTGGATTTTGCTGGCGAGTCGATATCGGCGCGAGATTTCGTATCCTTGCCCAAAAGCCCGCTCGTATGTTTGTTTTCTGGCTTTCGGGAGTCTGTGGCGGCGCTGACCTTGCCACTTGGACGAGACTTGTCAACGAGATCTGGATCACGCCAGTCTTGAACGCCAATACGGAATTCATCCCCCGCAGCTTTGACCGGCTTGTGAGGTTGCTTTTTGGTGCTCTTGATGCTGTCCGAGATTTTTTTGTCGTTTTCAGCATTCCACTCGTCGACCATTACCCATTCCAATTTCCCATGACCCGGCGACGACTCAGCACTTGCAGGACTTGTTCGACGACCGAGCAGACGGGAAAGCCAGCCGCGGTCATCTCCGGTGGCGGAAGTAACAAGCTCCTTCGCAGCACGACGAGAGGGTCTGCTCGCCGTCGTTGTAGGCTTTGCCTTGCTTTGAACAACTGATTTCGTTTTCTCTGCACTGTTTTTCCAGGAAGACTTCAGACCACTCTGCACCTTCAATACTGGATTTCCGCTCTCGTCGATACTATCCTCGATGAAGCTGCCAGGTTGGGTAAGAGATGACAGAAGCTGTGCCGTGGTTCGCGCTGTGAAAACAGATGGAATAGTGACATTTTCCGCATCCTCGCCTCTCGCAAACATGTTTACCAACGGACCTCCCCGCTGGTTGTCTCCAACAATAACGGCAACGGCGCCTCGGCGCTGTGCCCACATGACCTTTTCCAAAAATCCGCAGCCCCCGCGCATCAACAGAACAACCTTGCCCTCGATTTCTGCCGATTCCTGCATAGACTGAATATCAGCGTGCGATGACATTGAGGTGTCCCGCCGCGCGAGGGAACTGCGAACTGCTCTGTGCAAATAATTATCAGTGCCGTCATCGACATCGCGCGGGGTTTTTGGCGCCTCGCTGTCGAGCTCAAGTTCTTTTGGTGTGTTTTTGGCACTGTTCTGGCCTCCATCCGGTTTGCTTTCGACAGGTGAATGATGCGAGACGACTGATTTCATCGAAGACTTCAGTATTGCTTGGGGGCTTGCACCACCCTCCCAGCCAGGCATATCGCTGCAGCCAAGCTCTCCATGAGACTCAAAGCTATCTTCAGTAAATCCGCTGCCAACCCAGAGTTGTCCGCTCAAGCCATGCGGCACCAGTTGGGGGCCAAAGGCGGCAGGTCGCGCGGCAAACGACGTGCTATTGTCATCGGTCAGGCTGATGGCGGCATTCGGTTGGAAGAGAGAGAAAGGCGGGTTGTAGTAGACAAGCCCCAGAATGGACTTTCGAGAAGTTCCTGGCTTCGGACGAACGACATGTGAAGTTCGGGCGGCGGAGAAGACGGCTCGAAGGAGGACGAAGAGGGTGGCGGTAAAAAAAACGAGGAGGATAACGATTCGTGTGGTGCGCATCTTGTCGCTTGCACTTCTAACGAGGTATGTCGAACAGATCAAGGAAGTCGAAGAATGTGGCAGGCTGACGAGGTGACACTTGAGCCACCTCTCGCGGCCAGCAAAGGCAGCCGTGCGCGGTTGGCTCTTTTACATCGGCAGATGCCGATCGACACAGGATGTGTAGACGAAAGCGATACGAGGGGAAGCAGCCGACGGCGAACGTGCTGAGGCGGCCGAAAGCTCTGCTACAGCTCAAATGCAATGCACATTCGCTCAGGACACCGACTGATGCAACGAGGACGGATGGGCGGGAGTGAAGAGGAGAGTGGAAAGCAACAACGAATTATTAGGGAGGGTTCGAGTATGCACTGGTGGAGAGGAGCGCCGAAGTTATCATGGGGCTCCCTCTGAGGTAGTAGGCTAGCACGGCTGGTGAGTGGCGGAAGAGGCCTGTAAGGGTAAAGGTATGGGGCATGGGGCTTGCAGGTGCTCTCATCAGTAGGTCAGGCCCAGGCATCTGTGGCTAAAATTCGCTGCCGCCCGCTGAAAGACAGGCAAACAGGCCATCGTGACCCACTAAAGCAAAGCAAAGTACCAGCGCTGCGCCGCTGAGGGGACCCCAAGGACGAGAGTAGCGGGCCACCATGACGTCGATACGGCCTGCCAGAGAGGTTTGAGATTTAATCTCTCGACACGGTGAATTTGCGGGGTTGGGCAAGAGAACTTTCAGTTGCGAGGAAGGGTAGAAATGTGTCATATCGTTCCTCAAAATCATACATCGTATATCGCGCAAATCTGAAGTTTGCAGAATACCCCGCGTTTGAGGAGTGCCTTCTATGCGCCTCCTCTTTTGGCGTGGTGGCTCGGTCATGTTGCAGGCATACATGACACTGACACTGCATCACACCACTACCCCCGACCGCGTGATGCTCCCATGGCTCCATCCGAACAAATCTCAGGTTGCCTCAGCTTGCACCGACCCCAATCCCGGCAAAGCATTAACTCGGGCAAGATTTTGTACATCATATAGTAGTGCTGCAAGGAGAAAATGAATAAAGCGCACATGTGTTTCTCGTTGCTGTAGCCAGTCACAGATCATGTTGCGCGAATCTAGGATTTGCACTGGATACCGCCATATATTCATCCTGACATAGAAAAAGAGGAGCAAAGCCAATAACAGAGATGATTACCAGCAGCATCCTTGAGAAGTCTCGCTATGCCATATTCAAAAAGAAATTCCCATAATATCCTGAACAGCCCAGTGACGTACCACGATTCCACACTGTCCCATATCTATGCCTACCACGCCCAGCTACTACTGGCTTGAACCTGACGCGAAATCACTGATTCGCAGTTAATCTCATACAATCATAATACGTCAAAAGAGCTATACATCAGCATTATCAGCGCCTTGGAGATCCACCTTCGGGTCATAAGACGCCGAAAACCGTCTGTCAATTCCTGAAGATGCGCCAACTGCACCACGACCACGAATTACGGGTGGAGGAGCCGGCCCAATCTCATCATGCTCTGGGTTTTGTGGTGCAGCCTCGATCGCTTGTGGCCCTGGCGGTTGGTTCCTAGACGGCGAGCGATGTCGGTAGCGTCGTCGTTCTGAGTCTCGGCTCCTCGGTCTATTGGATCGGTGTCCGCTTCGAGGGGACATAGATCTGTCATCTCTAGAGCTTTTGTGTCTGCGAGCTTTGTGTTCGTTCTCGGATGAATGGTCCTGATGTCGCGAACGATGTCTGCCGTGACGTCGACTGCTGTAATGTTCGTGGCTGTCACCCGGGTGATCCGGAGAAGCTTGATTTCTTTGCCGACCTTCTTTTTCGCACTCCTTGTCATTCTGAGCTCTCGGTTTGCGCTTCACTTTGTCTTGATCACGACCGCCAAGTTCTGTCTTGTCGGTGCTTTTGTCGTCACCCCGCTTCCTGGATTTTCTGCCGCCCAAAATCGCTTGAATGTCGCCCATATGTCGCTCTCGTATATCCTTAGTCGACGGGTTTGATTTCTTTCGTTTAATATCTTCAGTGCGCTCCAGTCGTTTCAAGCGAGCCTTTGACTCGGCGGCCTCCCTCGCCAAAAGTGCCTTGTTATGGGTATCGGTGCCTTTGATGATGTTCCGCAAAAACCTCGTATTTGGTTTGGGTACATTGGCCGGCCTATTTGGTGTCAGAGAGGATGCTCCGCCGCGGATCTGCGAAGGGCCAGTACTTCTTGGAGTTGGAGTCCTTCCCTAGGAAGGCGTCGACACCAATTGCAGAGTATTTGATGGAGCAGTCGGATGCCTCCTGGCTCAAAAGACCAGCGACATAGTCGTCCGTCAGGATCTCTTCGTTTGTCATGGTAAATGATTAATCCAGAAGCACTGTCCTGCCCCGCAGGGAGTGCGCTGTCCCCCAAAAAATGTAAAAATGGTAATTGCAGCTTGAAGAGAGGCAGTGGCGCAAAATGATGTGGAGGGTCGGCGCAGTCAATCGACGTGGGATACGTACTAACCAGATTAGGCTACAAGTAAACAGCGCTGCAGTCGCGACTGCTACTAGGCATGTTCCGGCATAATCTCTACATCAAAGTGCGCGGCCACGCAGAACTTATTTCACGGCATCATACGCCCTCCATTTCCTGCAAGACCGATCCGTCCTTCTGCTACCTCACCACGAGACCATGTCAACTTCGCCGCGCAAGACAGCGGTCAAGGCACAGGACGTACTCAAGGCCTTGACGCGCCACCAAGCCCACCATGAAATTTCCATCATCAAGTTGAGCGAGCCTATTACAAGCTATACAGCCCCGGAACCACGACAGAGAACTTCGGATGCGTCAAATACATCGCTAGAAAAGCCAACTCCGGCAAGTCTGGAAGCCGACCTAGTGCACTACAGCGAGCTCTTCTCCAAGCTGCGATTTTCTTACGTTGAACAAGTCACCAAGGAGAAATTCATTCGTGCCATCGTGGGGGATCCGCCCCTGATTGTTAGCATGCAGGAGAACCTGGAGTTGGAAAAGCAAAATCTTGAGGCAAAGGCAGAGCTTAAGAATCTCAAGCAGGACGTTGCTAGCATGGTGGAAGACTTGGAGCAAAAAGCCCGCGAGCTCAGCCAAACGTACGAAAACATTCAGCTGGATACAACTCGACTGAAGGAGCTTCCAAGGACGATACATGGCCTTCAGGCGCAAGTGTCGGAACTGAAATCAACCAGGGCCACCACGGCAGACGCGAACCCGGACATGAATCTGTCACTCGTTAAAACGAGACATCTCGTGTCGCGTAGGCAGGCGGAGCAGCAAGAAGTCACGCGTGAGCTGGAAGCTCTTCAGTCCAAAATCCCGCGTAAGAGAAAGGAGTCTGAGCGTCTAGAGGCGGAACTAGGTCCACTGGAAACGAAGCGACAAAATAGCAGGGCCGCGGCGCGTGAGGCAAAGCGAAGGAAAGAAGCGGCACTGGGTGGCGTCGGTGACGATCTCGAACAACGAGCGAAATGGTGGCGAGCGAGCGAGGGTATCCTCACGCAGCTCTTGGACACGAAGAGCTGACGGACTCTCAATTTATTGTTTAGTATATTTTCTTGAGCTGATTTTGGCGAATAACGTGCTGACGACTGATCGCGGCCTGTGTATGACAAATGAATGACACAGGGGCTGACTGCATACACATGGTTGGCAGTCCAGCCCTATGTAACGGCGTTGTATGGGTATTGAAGGGTGCTTCAATACCCAATAGATGTAAAGTGAACTTGCGCTTTCTCTGCAGATCCTCAAAAGTGCGACGGAGGCTAAATTTCGGCCACTGCTCTTTTCTGCCATAAAATGAGTGCTGCTCGCGTTATGTATTACACGTTGCATCCAAACGTAGAGTACGAGAACGGAGTAGGGGCGCAGCCGCTAATAAGTTTCAACGAAGATCATTGAGCTACCAGGGCAAACAGGGTTGCAGGGTACACAGGGCTACACTGACGTGACTGAGAATAGTGCTGCGCTTGTCCAAGAGTCCCCAGCATCACCAAATGATGCCCACGTTCGAGGCTGTCATAAGCGTCGTGCGGGTCGTAAGCCTTGGCTGGCGCCGCGCCGCGTGTTCCCCAAACGGGCCAGCCATTCGCAAGGATGATTTGCGAGGTCATAGTCCGAATCCGAGTTTGCGACAAAGGGCGTACGAAATACGTGAATCGCTCGCGGGATGGTGCCTCTTTAGGACAGGCAGAGGGGCTAACTTGGGGCAACTTGGTCGTGCAGACAGATATGAGGCTGCAAGCTGAGCATGCCAAGGCTTGTCGGGCAATGTGGTCTCGGAGATTGATGCCGCAGTGCAGGCACAGGCCGTTTCGCTATCTACATTGTCTGGGGGGCGAAGGGCAAATAATCACGAATGGCAGTGCAGAAAAGAGTGAATGCGATGGGTTGTGAGCATCGAGGGCCTTGGCTAAAGGGATACGCGTAATACGCGCAGCTGTTGCTCGGGTCCGTTGAGGAAACGAGGCTTAGTTAAGTAGGTACTTATTGGCAGGTGGACTTGTGAAGGGGGGCGTGGACGTAAAACGGCATTTCTCCAGTCTTTGCTATTTTACGAATTATACGGAATACATAATGGTACGCACAGTCTGAACAGCTAATAACAATCCAGAACGGGTGCAGAGCTTCGCTGGGAAACTAACCACAGGCTCCTCGGTCCCGAGGGACGGGTGCAGGCATTCACAGATCCCGGGCGACAAGTGACGCCACGCCTTGGCTCTGCTCAAACAAGATTAAATGGGCCTCTGTTGTTTACTTGTCATGTACCACGGCGGTCTTTCACGGGCTGCTGGTGAAAGCCACGGCGTGCCGCTTCGCAGACGAGTCTTGGGGCTTACTATTAGTCTGGAGTTATGTTGCCAAGCCGGCGCCCGAGGCCGACCGTTATAATGTAGGAGAACTGGAGGGTAGCCCCGGCCGGACATTGACCATTTCAGGCTTTTTGTTTTTGCATTCAGATATGATCGCAAGTTTGTAGCTACGAAGCATCACGTACCAGCCCAAGTTACGCAAATGTAATATTTTTTTCTACGACCTAGCCATAGACTCAAAACGTATCGACACCTCGAGTTGTGTGTAGCACCAAGAGAGTCAGTGAGCACATTAGGGCAAAGCCATAGGCAGCTCGCCGCAGGTCAAGGCTCGAGTAGCGCCAGGAGCGGGATGCCTGAAGGCTGGCTATTCGGCAATTGGCCGATCGCTGCAACAATAAACGCAGCTATTGGGCTCTCTAGCTTCTATCGTCTCTCGTGCTGCAACACCATGGTCGATGCGAATCAGCATAGAACAGACCCATACCAATATCACTAGCTTCAGCCTTCCCTCCCAATAGCTGCGCTCACTAGACCCGGTAGTTCTCGAAAGAAGAATGTATCTTGGGGGGCGAAAGAATAGCACGGCTAGTAAGCGGGAATGACTCCGTCATTCAACCCATGATGTTTTTTGGGGGGTAATAATCCGCAATCAGACTCCCGAAAAAGCTTGACGCTGTTTGCAATCGGTGCGGCAACCTAAAGACGAGCTTAAAGTTTGAGGATTCAAACAACTACGGGCGGGAAAACGGCTGGTGGGTCAAGATTCCGGGTCATGCCATGAGCTGCACACTGCTCGCCATGAGAGAGACCAATCCCAGACGAGTTGCCTCTATCGGTCTCCAGAATCGATGCACAGAGACAAGTCGCCCATGTTCTCGCAATAGACTTTTTCTTGCAGCGGAGTCGGTACAAGGTCGACCGCCAAACATTGAGCGGGGTAGTAGAGTAGCGAAAGCTGTACTGGTAGCATCGGGCAACTGCCAGGTAGCGAGAAATTGTACTGGATCAAAGCCAAGCAAAAGCCAAGAGGAAGGCAGGAACAGGATAGAAGATACATAGTATATGGACAAGATACCACTTCCAGTCGCGGATTCCTGGGTAGAGACCTATCACCACGTCGGTCGTCAAGACCAGCATTGCTCCGCACGTTCGATATTGTATCGATGAAAATAAGGTTGTGCGGCGGGATAACAAGATGTCGGGCAGATACAACGATGCCGGCCTTGCATAATGACTGAGATCCAAAGCCAAAAAGTGCGTCAAAAGGAGCACATCTGGTGGTACTCAGCGATGACCCTTGCTACACCCACCAGATTTCGCCAACCAAATCCAAGAACCCTGGAGCAGCATACGCGCAAGTCGAAGTGCTACGCGGCACATTTCCTTGGCGATGCGCATGTTCAAATGAGCCGTGCCTCTGCTTCAATCCATGCGGACAATAACGAGAGGCAACTGTGCATGCATCCAGATTGTCGTCGCACCCCAAGTAAACGAACCGCCGGCCGCCGCCCGCTGCACGGCGAGTCGGCAGCCCCCACCCAGCGCCCGCCGGAGCTTGTCAAGAGCCCGATGGCCGACTACAGCCAATGAATAATCGGGAATTGCGCCAGCGTGATACCAGGGTCTGCTTCGACCGAGTTGCCAGCACGTTACCAGTTGTGCCAGCGCGCTGCTGCTCTCATTAATGCCCGGGTCGCGTTCAGCAGGATGATGGATTCAGACCCCCGATCTTTTCTACAATCGTGCTGGTGGAAAACGCGGCCAGGTGCCAGATGGGTACAATTTAGACGTCTGACGATGCACCGACGTTGCAACGCTACGCAGTGGAAACAGTCAGACCGGTCCAGATGCCTGGTCATCTCGTTTGCACAATTGAGATGACAAGAGCATTGTGGTCAAAAGGCGGGTGCATGCAAGCCGTTGAACTTTGGGCGGAGAGACGGCCCAGCCTTGCATAACAGGTCATGCCGTGTGGTGGGTGGGAGGCAGTCATGCTGATCATGTTTCCGATTGAATTTGCACTGACTCTTATTCTGGTTCGGTTTTTCAATGCCAGACTATCAGTAGAATCCAGATTGGCTTCTAGGCGGCCAAGGCATCAGGACTTGATAAGCGAAGCAAAATGCCCGCCATGGACGCATGCTTGGAGCACTGATTCGAGAAGAGCAATTTGACAAGCTTTCCCTATTCTGAACCTTGACTGCGAATAGCGGAGCTCGCTCAAAAGATTGTCTACCCCCATTATTCTGCAGCTTGCTGGCTATAGCTGTTTATCAAGAGCAAATAGAGTAGCGGTACGGAGTACTGGTGACAGGTCAGGACCCTAGTCGCCCATTTTGGCAAGACTAGACTGCTAATAACACCAACGCTCTCGGGCTACCTAGAAGGAAAAAATCCGTGTCGATTTGCCGGGCTCGCTGTTTTCGTGCTCGGGCACAGCAGCAGCCTACCACTAGGTGCAGGCAGACATGGGAACTCTATCGGGCGGCTGGTGGGAGGGACCCTCAGGAAGCTTAAGCTTAGGCTGCGCTTTGTAATGTCATTCGTCCGAAGCCAAATGGCTGAATGAGGCTGACATAACTTTGTCCGCTCAACCGCCGAAATAACGCAACCTTGGCGGTTTTTGCTCTCTCTACTCTTCCTCCCCCCCGTGTCTCATTATCGAGCCATGCAGTGCAGTCTGTGCGTAAAGCGTCCACTGTTTAACTCCGGGTTGATTGCAGCATCTTCTCCGAAACGCTAAACTTTTTTTTCCCTCCAACTAGCAAATGTGGGCTAACTAATAATTTGTTCGCTCTGAACGTCGCCGAGCCTGATTTCAAATGCTTTGGTGAGCTCCCAAAAGTGGACTCGCAAGCCACACACCCATCGCCTCTATGTGTCGCAAGCCCTCCTCAGCCCGGCAAGTTTTTGCCAGAGCAGCATTTACTTTCCACCAGGCGCGGCCCTAACTTTGTTGGTAAACACCCTTGCTCATCAGTCAAAGCCTCAAAGATTGCGGTAGCCAGTGCTATTCTTGAATGCCCAGGGTCAAGGGTGTACGTGTCTGCCTGCATCTGCGCCAGCACCGCAGCGACGGACCTGCAATAAAGCCACAGTATTACGCGTATCCACCCACAGCGCTCTGGCAGTAGGTATTTAGTCTCACTTTATAATTTAGCGAAACCGAGCAACGGCATGTAGCCTGATGAAATGGTTGTGTTCATGAATCTATGGTCGCCACTCGAAGCATAGTAAGAAAGCGCCAAACATATACAAAACACAGAAATGAAAGCCATTGCTGGTGCCCGGCACCCAATTCCCATCTAACTTATTGCCTAGCCCGGACGCCGTTTTCTCGCAGTGATTCAACTAAAAACGCCGTGTCCCATTGCAAAACCATGAACCGTGTACACCCGCTCCCATAAACAGGTCCTAGCCGCCGCCGCATGTTCGCATAATCATAGTATTCTTCTTTTTCCTAGACACATTCGCCGCATAGACTGTAAAAACCATCGCCCAAAGATCTCCCTAGAGTCTCATGTTGTCGTTGTCGAAGCCAGCGTAAATCATGGGGTCCGCCATGCCCATCATGACGTCTGAATTGGCGTACGATAGAACGTCAGGCTTGATTGTTCCAAAGTCGGCGTCGAGAACATCTTGACTCATCATGACAATATTTTGCAGCGAGCTCGGCTGTTGTACGAATGACATGGACATCGCGGTAGGTGATTGTTGCTGTTGTTGCTGTTGTTGTTGAGCTTTGGGAATTGCGGCCCAAGACGAAGCAAAGTCGGGCATAGACGATGATTGTTGCGAGAACATCGCACCCGCGTCAAGGTCGATTGGTGTCGTGCTAAACTCAAAATCACTGCCACTGGCAAAGCTCTGGGGGGAAAGCGAGAGAGCATTGTGATTTCCAAAGGCCATCTTGCGGTAGTCCTGTTCCATATCGGAGTGATCGAGATCGGAAGAAGACGCTCGGTCGGCGCGGTGGTAAGACGAAGAGTCGCCGTCTCCGGTAATGGCGGTGGCAGAGTTGGCGCCGGACGCATCGTGTTCGAGGGGTTGTTGCTCCTCGAGCTGGCGAGCGAGCTCAGCCATAGTAGACTCATCCTCGGGGAATACGGAGTGGGCAGGAAGGTCAATGTCGCAGTTGGGTCGAATGCAACCAAGCTTTTGGGCAATATTGTGCACAACAGGCTGGCCACGATCGTTGAGGTCTGGCTCGCCAAGCTCCCACGGCTGTGAGCTGCGGACCATGGAGTAGAGCTTGTGAATGGTGGCAATCAGGGTAAGCTGAGTATTCTCGAGGACCTCGGCGTAACTATTGAGGCATCATGTTAATTCTGTTCAAGATCAGGTGGCTGGCGTGGCTACACATACCCTCTAGGTAACTGCTTGTATTCCATCTTCTTTCGGATACCAGCTGTGCAGACAAGTCCGTCGTCCTTGCAACGTTTGCAGGGAAACTCGCCGTCACACTGTGATGAACCGCGTTAGCGTTGATACAACTGCATTGGGTGTAGCAGTATGCGGACCTTGGTCTTCTTCATTCGACAGCGCTCACAGGCCTTCCATACTCTCTTGTGGCGACCATCCATGCCAGCGGCGCCCGCGATGATTTCGTGGTGATGAGCGGCAGAAGCAGTGTTGGCACGCTTGGAAGCGCGGTGAGAAGGCTTGGTCGCTTTGCCAGAGGCCTTTTTGGCTTTACTGTCCTCCGCAGGGGGCGAGGGAAGGTTGTGGGAGCCCATTGTGTGAGTGTACTTGGCGTTCAATATGTAAGTGGCGATTACGGAGTAGGGTGAGAGGCGTGCGAGTGAGGTTCCAGCATGTATATATGTCGACAGCAAGATGAGTCGTCGACTGTTAATAATGGTAGGTGTAAGATGGCACAAGTAGGTATAGTAGGCAAGAGGTGTGTATAAGTCCGAGACGGTGGAGGGAGCGCCGTGTTTAAGGAGGACGTGACGGGTGTACGGGTGTCCGCTTAATAATAAAGACTGAAGGGAAGAGGCTTGTGGGAACTGCGAGAGGAAAACTCAATGACTTCACCAGGGGGGTGTGCAAGGCGCGATCGGTTGATCAGATTAGGGTGCTTTATAATTCAGTTTTCTTTCCGCACGGGGAGACAAAATATACGTACGGAGTACTTGAGCGGTCATTGAAACGCATCCGCTAGGTCGGGGGGGGGTCCGAAGTCTTCGGCGAGGATGGGTGGAGTTGTCTGTGACTTTTGGAAAGAGGGGCGTGCCGCTAGCCGCGTCGGCCAGTAGCTATGTCCGAGAGTGCGACCAGCCAGGCCGGGGGCTTTGTCCACGGGCCAGCGCCCAGCGCCCAGCAATTAGATAAATTTAGGTCTTGACTGCCTTGAAGGGCGGGCCCCAACCAGTGTTTTTTTTTTTTTTTCATGCAGGCCGAAGATTTGCATATTATTGATTTAGCCCTGATTGATTGCTGGTAGAGAATGACTGCCAGTAGGCAGAGACTGCGAGGCTGCAGCCGTACGGATTCTGGTGCAGCCGGCTGCTAATAAGAACGCCCTCGCGTCTGGCGGCGGCCTGTACTGGAGACCAGGTTCAGACACTGGCAGGTAGATACATGATGAGTTACAGCGCTCCTGCAGCGGAAAGTCGCCGCCAACCACCACGGCCCTCCACTGTAACTGATTTGTGAGTGGATGTGACACTCTGAGCGGGCGACTGCGGGCCCGTGAACACTCCCTCCCTAGTTACGTACTTAGGTACCGTATGTAGGTAGGGTCGGGACTACGGCGACCTTGCGCGCCCTGTAATTCACCGCAGCCACGCACCACATCGCTGCTCGGAAAAGTCCGCACAACTCACTGCGCGGACTTTGGTCCTCCTTGATAGGTCGATACGTGGACAGCCCTGGGCCATATGCCGATGTTGCTCCTGATGTTTGACTGCCTGCTGAGGGTTGATTCGCGGCTTCGGCGTCGTCTTAATTTGCGATTGTGCCGCGCATCGAGTATAGCTTCCAGTCACCTGCCCATAGTTGACACTCACACGAGACCATCACCATCTTGCTCCCCTCAATTCGTAAGTTCATTCATACTAGACTTACGACTGGCTTCTTCCCGTCACATTACAAATACTACAATGAGCCTAACCATCTCAGCATGGCCGCTCCTATAGGGCGACATCGGCCACCTAGCCGTCTGCAGGCCAGAAATGTTGTTGCTCATTTTGTCTAATTGTCTCACTAAGTGTTCAAGGTCCCATCTACGTGGCAGCAACCCTCAAAATAAAGGACGTCGTCCATGGTTGTGCCCCGGGCTGGCATAAGCCTGGGAAGGCTCCGAGGCGTTATGCCAAAGCCAAACCACAACAAGTAAGATTCGTGTCGACTAATCTACACCCCCCACTGAATCAGTTCTTTTCCAGTCGCCCACCATTGCAGCAGCTTGTCTACGCTCCTTCGCTTCTTCCTCGCGCCTCGCTTTCGTTCCCGCTTGCCCGCCTACCCACCTTGCTCCTTTCCTTTACTTCACGTCATGGACGAGTCAACAAGGTTCTATACTTCTTCTAGGCTGGCCGCTAGGTGGAGCACTCTTGTCAGCGGCTCTTCCACCGGAGATGATTCATCGGACATATCTCCAGCCTGCACTAAACGTGAACAGTGGATGCCCCCAAGCAATAGTCTGGCGTGTCTGGCTGATTCCAAAGCCACGCGCACGAGCGTCCAGTCCTCCCCAGTAACCTATTTATTGCCATTTTAGCCAGCCAAGCCCTCAGGACTAAGACGCAAGTTCATGTGCTATAACCTCTGTGATTTTCTACGAAATCGCGCGGAAGCCAATTACGTAGGCTTTGTAGCCAGGTATCATCTCACCCATCTTGACCGCTGCCGCCCAACGCTTCCATCTCATCGTCCGTTTCTAGTCGGCCACTAAAACAGAAAAGAAAAGTGCCTAGCAATGCGCCCAATTTGGCCTTGCGCTGGAATCCCTCCTCCCTCCCCCGGTAGACCAGACTGGGAGTGAATACAACGCTACGCAATCAGCGCTACGGCATTCACAGTGTTGTTCTGCGAGCAGCAATGACGGCGGTGCCAGTGTGCCACAGCGCCGGTATCGTGGTGCCAAGCTAACAATAATTACTGGTACACAGAAGCCGGGTGGCCCCATTCCATCAAGCGCAGCCCTGTGAGCGATCCGCCGTGCTAATTATGAAATGCTGGTCAGCCACTCCAACATTCACCGGCCCCGAGATACACGGTGCTTTCCTAGCCCCGAGCCCGACAACCGCTTTCATCCCCGCGGCTCCGCGGACATTGCATTTAGTGTGCCACTGCTCCTTCTAGTTATCCAATGACTAAGATTCTAACTCATTAGTCTACTCTGAAGTCCTTTGTTCGGTTGTGCCATCGCTTTCATGGTCCATTTACAATTCGCTCGTGCCATTCATTAGTAGTACTCAATTGGCGTTCATCCACCTGTTTTTCGTGTCTTCCCAGTCTCCTTCGCTTCTCCGAAGCGGAAAGTCGATGCTCCGTTGGTGCCATTTTCTGCCCTTTGCCTATACCGACCCAAGAACGGCACGGGTCGCGTGTCGTTCATGAGTAGGCTGCCAATTGACAAAACTATGCTCTCGGCGCTCGCAAAGTACCCAGCTGTTTGTTCCCCGACGTATAGGTGCCAGATTCACCCTTACACTTGGCCACAAACTCAGCCAGCTGTGTTTGCGCATGAAGTTTCGTGAAGCTGAGGCAAGCACCGTGGGGATGGTGACAACCGTATTAGCCACTAGCCCCCCAGTAAGTAGCGCTCGCAGAAGTTTTGTGGCGTGACAATGCTCGACATGATTCAGTGAATATCACGATGGATTCCGAGTGTCGGTCCATGCGAAAAAATGAAAACGAACCCATCGCCTATCCCGTCAATCCCCATACTTGGCTCGCGAACCGCCGAGAAACGGAAGCCTGGCTTGGCCACAAATGCGACTCCGCCGGAGAAAAGTCCGACCAAGACATGTAATTTTGTGTCATGCCGCAAACCGCAACGAAAAAAATCAGATCGTTCGATATTACAGCGAACTCGTCAGTTTTATTCTTTGCCCCTCTCGTAGCTGACTATGCACGGGAATTCGCAGACTGTGGCAGCGGTACTGGCACCAGCGCGCTCCTCGCTTCGCACGCGTGACGCCATGAACCCTTCCGAAGAATGAAAGCTCGTCCGCGCGATTCGCGCCTTGCAGCTCCGAGCCGCCACTAGAAACAGCGGAGCTTGTTGGTGCAACTCCCCAGGACCGTACGTGTCGGCATGTCGACGGAATCTCTCTACGGTCAAGGTAGTTGCAAAATTGAATACGTCAATGCTTCTCACAAATGCGCGGAGTCCAGCGTCACCTTGACATGCGTGAGGCACACAATCGCCAGATTAGGCCACAAGACTTGAGCCTCGAATTTGGCAAGCGGCCAATCACCAGGACACGTTCTCCAGCGCTGCTTGTTTGAGTAATCCATGACACGACCTTGCGCCCCTCGTAGAAGACGTACTGTTTTGGATATTTTCATTGGATGGAAGGGCCTCTCAACATGTATGTCAGTACCGATCCCTCGGCGATCGGAACTACGGTAGGCGCACTTCTTCTTAGGCTATCAAAGACAATTTCCACGTCTACAATCTCCCTCCGATGGCCATTGTCCTACAGGGGTGAGAAATGAAAGAGCACTGGTAGATAAGTGACGTCGTCGGCAAAGAGAAATCCAAAATGACCCAATAAAACCCAAAACTCCGTACGGCCGTGGCCGACGCCGCCAAGAACCCGGCAGGCTGCAGCCGGCCCCAGTAGGCGAATAACGGCGCAGTGAAAACGTTTTCCGCCCCTGGGTTTCTTCTTTTGCTCCTGTTGCAATGACTACTGATTGGCGGACTCCAATTGACAAAGTACTTTGCTTATACATGAGATGTTGACTGTGCACACCCCCTCCACTCTTCGCACGCTAGTCTACAGGCGAATGTCCAGTCGGCCATCGTCACACAGTAGAATGCAACTAGCAACTCAAATACAATTGTGTCTTGCTAAATGGCGAAGGCCCGCTGGCGTTTCGCATAGTTCGATGCTGGGAAGTAACACTAAGTGTAGGAGATACCATGTTGCTAACTTGAAGATAGTACGCACAAGAGAGGAGATGTCAAGTGTCTACAAATGATCGTAGAGCGCTTTCATTTCTTTTGGGGGATCTATCTATGTTATTTTCTTTTGCCTTCTTCTTGTTTCTTCTCTGGATAAACCATAATTCCCTGTCGGCTTATCATTTGACTTGACTCCTCGCCATATAATCCACGGACAATCCGCGGAATCCACATCAACAGAGCTCAGCAAGAAATAATTGTCATTATAGCTTCAGAAATAGAACCAGTTCATATTAGACTATGCAATGTGTCTGATTTCATTTCTGCGACGGAGTGCCGATGCGGGGATGGTGTTGTCCACGACGAGTAAAAGCTCAACCTGACGACACAGTCCTGACGTAAACGGAAAAGTTGCACACCAGCGTGAAATTATCAACTAAGCTACATGTTAGCGTCGACTCTGAAGTCGGTCGCCAGCACCAGGCGGCCGACGCGAAAGGACTACTTCAAGACTTGGCGGATGCAACATTCGGCTTTCTTTCTCGATCGATATCTTTTCATGTGCGGACCCAAAGCGCACTATTCTCGCTAGCTTCACCGTACATGTGGATATGTCAAGCTCAGTGGAAGGTATTGGGTGGTCTAGAACGTCGTCATGACAAGTAGCCTGGCTCTCTCAACCTAGAAGGAAACGACTGTGTTTTGGTGCACTTTCCATCACGATTCGACGTTGGCTCGGTATTTACAGCGAGCTATACATCGTTAAACGCAAAAAATTGAGGGCATTCCTGCTCGCAAACACCCCACACCCAGATCGAACTCATCAAATAAGTCATTGGGATGCAATATCTCATCCCATAATTCGCTGCGCCGAACGCATTCGGATCCTTTTGTTTCATCTCTTCGATTGCCTTGGGCTCGACGAGTGCCAAGAAATGATCGCGTTTCTCACCTCGAGGCAAAGCCCTGTGCGAATGTGTCAGTTGATGGCCATCATGTTGTCAGGGGTCCGCGTCTTCTATGACGAAAGCACTCACAGGGCATTTCCCAAGACTCCATGGCATAATGCCGGTTCTTTGCGGAGTAAGCCTTTAGTCCAAGTAATTTCAACTCCCTTCGCAATAGCCCTGTCGAGAGTAGCGCTCAGATGCGGATAGTAGGGTCGCAGCACTTGTAGACTAATCACAAAACCCGGAGCGCCGTGGCAAAATTGAGCAACTTCAGATGCCGTCTCGCCTTGTCCCACGAACTTGGGCCAGTTTCCGTCATTGAACTGCAGGGAAAGAAGTCGAAGCAAATGTGGCTCGAGTTCGGGCGCAAGTTCTGGGAAGCACAATACCAATTGTGTAATGATTCCAACATCTCCATGAACAGCACCCAGGAATTTCTGGCCTTGCCATACCCAGCTATCCTGCCCGTGGTTGTTGGCCTCCATGATACGAGCAGCGACGGCCTTCATCTGCAGATCCAGCCGCGCCTTAAACTTGGGCACCCAGTGGCGGACCAGTCTTAACAGAAACAAGACACCGGCTCTTCCATACAAAATCTCGTCCGCCAACGGCTTCTCTGCCTCTAGAGACGAGCTAGCCGCATCAGCAGTGCTAGAGATGAACCGCACCACGTCCTTTTCTTCTCCCGACAAGCAGGCTGTCATAGCTTCTCTGCTGAGCTTTTCACTAATGAGACCGCATTCAATGTCTTGCTCCAGCATCGGGGCGTCAGGCCCAATTTTCATGTATCGGTCGGCTAATTGGCGAAGACTATCTCCATTCACTCGCACATCTGGATGTAGCCTGGACAGTTGAAGAAACATATACGGAATACCGGTAAAACCAGCGAAAATTCCAATCAGCTGTCCTTCTTCAAACGTTTCCGGAACTGGGTTTCTCTCGACAAATTCATTCAATGCGAATTGGAAAAGCTCCTTCGGGGTCTTCGACAACGCCCGAAGCGGCTGGTCGTTTGGTATGTATCTCATTTCGTCGGAGATGCTGGAAAACCGACTCGGGACTGATACGAGACTGCTTCGGTTTCGTGTAAGAATGGCTTGACTTACCTTTTATTTGTTAATTGTTAATTGGTCGTGGTCACAATTGATCGTTAAATATACAACTAGAACAGTGTAGCCTGTTAGCGGCGCCACCCCGCCAAACTGCCTGAAGGCCCTCACGATGGCTACCGGACAAGATAGTCATGTCCCGGGGCCCGCTCGGCAGTGAGTCAGCTCCCGCAAATTAATACGCCCGGAAATCTCAGCTGAATCCAGCTGAATGCGGCTGAGCAGTTGACAGAAATCTCGTCGGATTGCGTACGTAATTCTTTAGCATAATCTGCAGTACTCTCGGTGCGTTCGTGGCACGGCGTCAACCCGCACCAATCGGGTAATACGACTGACATTCCTGGTGAGTCGCATCACCTACGTGCTACACTTCTCAAGAATCACAGCTTGCGAGATACAATACTGTAACATGCAGTCCAATTGACCGCAAGCATCATTTCCTAGCTGATGTTGTGCTCCGGGTTCACCGGTGATCTCGAAGCCTGCGGCTGTGTGCATGTATCAGGTCCAAGAACTAAGAAAATCGCGATATCCAAGTAATGGAACAACAACAACAACAACAACAACAATAACGAATTTGAAATGTTCTGTGAGGCTTCAGCGCTCCGTTTAGTGCCTAACGAGGCCCAAAAAACGCGTTGATCTAATCCATGTTGCCTCGCTTGCCGCTGCTAGCTGCATCGCAGTTCGGAGATGAATTCCCGGGCACCCCGCGTTACCTCCACCGTCTACGCCCAGAGGCAGCCTCCTTCGATAACATGTAGACTGATCAAAAGCTGGCCAGGATTTTTGCGATATTCTCGAATTTCGGATTTCGGCTCCGATGCCATATTGCTGTCGGTGTGTCAGCACAACGTTCACTACTTGCGATGATTCATAAACACGGTAACGGAGCATGATGGCTATTGCAAGGCATCAACAAAACACACAGTCTGTATTTACTTCATTTAGACTCCCAATATGGTGCAAGTCTGCGCAAAGGACCGGTCCAGGGGCTTTAGAAATCGCATCCAACATATGACGATAGTTGGAGTCCGTTACAGAATGCTCTTGTCAACGGCACACGGAAAGACGATGCCTGTTTGCACCAAGAATGATCTTGAATAACTTGACGACCTCTTCTAGTTTTGGGTTGTTACGGTTCGCAACCATTAGCACGAATGCAGCCTGCCTATGGGCCTGATAAGGATTGGCTTTGACCTTACGTGCAGAAAATTGACACTGTATGGCGATGGCAACACAAATATGAATTTCACGGCGTAGGAGCAATGTGGCCCGGCTACCTCAGGTCTCGTTTGCTTGAGTAAGTTCCCTAAAGATGAGTCGGATGCCCGTCCGACTGTCAGTCGTTTCTGCAACGAACCACTTTACATCTTCAGCTCCTCATTTCTCAGATTGGCATGTCTAAGTGCTGGAAGCGGGTCACGGGCGATAAGGACGAGACTGCCGAGTTGAGCAGAAAAAACAACCACGAACGCTTCAACAGAGGAATTATTACGATGAAGCATTACGATCCACAGACTGTGCGCATCGGCGCGGGCATGGCGTCGTTTGAGTGCGTGTTCTCCCTCGGCGGAGTCGGCAAGTACGAGAGCAAGCATCAGTTGCACAACAATCACCTCGGACTACCCGAGGAGTTGCTAGACGAGCACACAATGCTTCTGCAGAAACTTGTAGATGAGGACTATGTCACGAAGTTTTTCAGGCGTGCAGGTGAGGGGGTCAATTGATCTTGGTTGCTCTGTATAGAAGTGTTCGAGATATATTTCGGGATTCGATCTCCAGTCTAATCGAGACTTTTCCGTTCGAGTCAAAATCTTCAGCCGTTTTGACTAGACACTGCAAATAACATTTTTTTTATGATTAAACACGCTACGTTGTACAGAATTCTTCGAGCAGCAAAGCTTGCAGCTCGGCTACCTGGGTAACACAGCAGGCCCAGTATGCTCGAGACACTGAGAGCAATCACCCCAAGCCTCCGTCTGGAAGCAGGCATGAGGCAAGTTGCGCCTCAAAAACTACATGTTTTGCTTTCATCATGATTCTTCCATAAAATGCACACATTTTTATTACACTAACCATACACCTAGGATGCGCTACGGGAGGAAAAGGCAAATACCCGGTCGCGAGACTATGCCCTCAGATGTTTCGAGTTTCCCCGACGAGGAATTTCTGCCGATAAATGTTAGCCTTGGGAAACATCAAGTCCATGGATAGATTATTAATCCTGGCCTCTTCGCACCACTGCCTGTTTGCTTGGTGCACTCGCGTGCACGAAGCTGACACTTTGCCGTTTGCTCGCCTCCGGAGCAAAAAAGCTTGCCTTCACTTGCGGCTCACTTTTATCATTTGCCCACAAAGCATTCATTCAAATCAGCTTTCGGTTTATGTTTCTTTCAGTTCCCCGCTTCCGCTTCCAATTTTCCCTTCTCCATCTTCACTCTCAATCCTGAACCCACCATCCTGTTGAAGACACGAAATCGACCGTCAGTAGTAACTTTTCTGCCCAAGGTATGTTTCACTATTACCCCTGCTGTAGCGTGAGCATGGCGCTGAGATTGAACCAACAGCTCATTGAATCAACTACAACAATGAGATTCACCCCCACCTCCAAGGGGCTCTGGGCGTTCCTCGTCCTGTCCGTCTTCGCCATCTTGACCAACTGCTCCCGCAATGGAGAACAGGCTTTGGTTCTAAGACTTCCTCATCACGCACGAGTTTTAGACCGTGCTGCTTTCGATTCCGCTGCAATTGCTCCGAATGATGGCCACGACTCCCCGGCCGCTTATGATTTTGACGACCCGGACGCTACCACTTCTTTTACGGCTACTTGTAAGAGATCTTCGGTATTCCAATCATACTACGTTCCTTGTTAATGAATCTAGATCCTTCCCTGACCGCTCCGCTGGGTGGTGGTGGCGAGTCGTCTTCCAATCCTGCTTCGACCGTGAATGGACATTCTTCTACTGCCTCCACCGAACCCAAATCTCCTGAAATCAGCAGCGGCCCCCAGATAGAATCCACATCTACTGTTGCCATTCAAGAACCATCAAGTGGAAATGCATTTTCATCACCTGTCATCTCGACATGGGACTCTAGCCAAGACTCAGCTTCGCAGACAGATGCACAAGTGGACGAGACTGTCACTGTTACGGTGACAAACTTCATCTCTAGCGAGCCAGCCCACACGGAAACGAAGTATCCGTCACCATCGTCCGATATAAAAACCTCTTTTACCTCCTCTGCAGGCCCAAACGCTTCTGATGGGGAGGTCTCTGTCATCACGCTCACATCGCTACACACCATCACGTTGTCGGTCGGACGCAATTCCTCTACAACAAAGGCAACAACTCTGCGTTCCGCAACATCTCAAAGAAATGCAACTTCGACTTTTGGAATCACATCCAGCCTTGAACCCACGTCTGGAACCACAGGGCCAGGCCCTCTAGCATCTTCAAGAGTGAGCATCATTACCATCACGCGAACGGAGATTCACACGGACAAGTCAAGAACTACTTCGGAAGCAACTATTGTAGTTACCTCCAAGGAAGCCGCAACATCCATCATCGATCGGCCTACCCCCATTTCTCGCATTCCCCCTTTCTCTGCCTCTTTCAATTTGTCATCTATCCCAGGACCAGTGATCAGTTCGCAGGTCAGTGGCGCGATTACCTCGCTTCATTCCAGTTCCACATCAGCGATCACGCGCACAGTGTTTCAAAACATCACTGTGACTGTGGGTGGACGTCCAGAAACAGAATCGCGGGAGACGGAGGCTACTCGCACAAAGCTCCCGACCTACCCTGCGAGCAGTAACGTTGCAAAGACAGTCTCGAGCACGGAAACCAATGGCACTCTGTATCCTCTGCCGACTTTGACTACAGGTCCTCTCACTACAGAATCTACGCTCAATGCCACTGCCGCCCAGACCCCTACCGTAAGCATCTCTACAGCGGTTGTTACCATCACGGTGTTTCCCTCGCCTTCGGGCGCAACGACATCTGCCGGTGGTACGTCGGCGGTCACTCTCCACGGCAGCAGCACTACTACCGTAACTCTGTCCTCCTCCCCGGCGACCAATGCTAGCTCCTCTGTGTTTCCGAAGACTGGCCCTACGACAAGCAACACTCTTTCTGCGTCCGGAAGTACAGGCGGTCGAAGTCCCAGTCTTTCAACTGCATCGATCAACTCCACCGTGATTAGAACACTGCTCAATACAACCATCACTTGGGCTTCCACTCACAAAACTCGCTCGACAGACCTCGAAACTACTTGCGAGCCCACTGGCACTACTTCCCGGTCTGCCGCCACAACTGGAGCTAGCGCTGTTGATATGTCTAGCTCTGCTAGCACCATCTCAAATGGTAAAGAGGCAATTCACTTTCAGAACACACATAACTAACATTTCTGGCCAGGAACAGCAGCATATCCCCTGCCATCATCCTTCCGGACCACGGTCTCGCCGACCTCCTCAGCTGAGGACAGTACCTCAGCCTATCCCTCACCTTCCGGCAAGAGGCTGCGTGGTAGCCCTAGCTACCCTTGGGGAGGAAGCGGGCCGCTCCATGGTCTTCACGGGCCCGATTTTTGATGTGCATCTCTCATCGGAGGGAAAAGCACTCCGCCCCGTCCGCAGCGTTGAGACAATGTGGGTCGTTTTGGAAGACTCCCAGACGAATTGTGTGTTGGACCTTGTAGGAAGTACTAATTACACTCTGGCTGTCATGATTGCTTCGACTTTAGGGATCGTAATTCAGATCAGATTTTATTGTCAGATTCGTTAAATGAAGAACGATTGCATTATCCGCCATCGCAATCTAGTGAGGATGTACTAGTTAGTAAGAGGTGTCGCGTGTTCTATTCTAAGACATTTGGGTCAGTGGACCAATAAGCGAGCAGAGTATCGTTACGTCAGCGGGCGTCGTCCCAGATGATTGTGGATTGTGTCACCGGTGTGGGGCCCAAGCCATATCCGCCACTTCCGGCGCTGTACTCGTAATGCAACAGTCTTGTGTTTGCCGCCCTCCCTCCATATTTGCCACGAACTTATCCCTTCCAATGTCATCACCTCTGCGACTTGAACCTATCGGCAATCACATTTATCTAACAGATTCAAAAGAAACCACTGTTATCAGTCCATACGATGTTGTTTAGGCCACTTGCGTTGGTGGCTACCGCCACGGCGTTCGTCATTGTCCCAGAAATGACCGAGAACGACGAAAACATCTTCAAAACGCTCCCAGTCGACAGTCCCGGTAGCGCATTATCATACGGCATTCCAGAATCGGCTTTTGATCAGAGTATTTCTGTCCCTTGTGGTGACTGCAGAGGTAGACATACACAGTTGCGCTTGGATTTCACCATCGAGGACGAGACAAGATTATTGCTCAATGGCTTCGAGTTATATCCAGACGCTGATCCTTGGAGCGGTGAACTCCAGGCTACTGTTGCTAGCGGCCACAGGAGGGCAAAAAGTAAGAAGCTGGGTTACAGCCTTGCTGTATACCCAAAAGCCGTGGCGGAGCAGGACAAGATGGAGTTGATTGAGGTCGATCTGAAGATCATCGAGGTTGGCACCCGCTTCGTGGACGGCGTCCCCGCGGTCAAGGTTGAGCTTATCAGAGCCCCGGGTGGAAGTCTCGCAATGTCCACGGTGAACGTCGATCAGCCGGTTGCAGCGCCATGCACGACCATCTGGTGTCGCGCGAAGGAACTAGCAGACAAGCTATGGGTGCAGGCCCAGGAGATGAAGGGCTGTGGCAAGGCAGCTACCCCGGAGCTGGACTCCAAGCCTGTGGACATGGCATCATCAGGTTACGGCCTGCCTGATACTGAACACACCACTGAAATTACTGAGCCAACTATGCCCTCTCGGGATGAATGGCGCCATCTTCTGAAGAGCGTCGCTGGTCACATTATTATGCCCATTGTCATGGGGGTCACAGCCGGTGTCGCTGTTGCTTTGTACGTATTAACTCATTACCTGCTACAGTTGCCTACTAACATAGTCAGTCTCGCGCTCTGTATTCAAAGCATGGCCCGGCGCCTTAGCAGCTTTGTCCGCCGCCAGCGCGATGGCGAGCGACGCAGCAAGCCTTGCAAGACATCGTGCAATGAGCACTCGACCACAGAGGAGAAGGCACAACTCATGGCATAGCTTAACTCAGTCCTGAAGCTATACGGAGGAGGAGTTCGTCGAGGCTGCACATGCGCATTTCTCACCCGAGAAAGAGAGCATACCGCCCCTCATGGTACTGGTTTATTTATTTCATAATCGAGCGGTACAGCGGCGAAGACGAGCATTGGCAGGGCCGTGTTAGTATCTCAACGGACCGCAGACCATACTCATTTCGATCGTTGCTGGGTTTGGACGTGCGGCGCATGTCCGTTTCGAGTTGTAATCTTATCTGTATTGAAAACGTATGCCTTATTTGTACGTGTCAGCTTGATTGTCCCGTAACTGATTACTGTTTGGTAATTATCCGTCGGCTGGGATGCAACTCCCTACCCCGCATCGACGCTGACACTCCACACAAATGCATATTTCACTCCAGGGAACGCGGCTCTGCTTCCTCCATCGTCCGAAGCAATTCTAAACCTAATAGGACAGCGACTGATGTTCAACAGCCCGTTTAACACACAATATTGCTGTCGTATATCCGCGAGCGGGCAGCCCAACCTACGCCACAATTAGTGGTCAAAGCGTGCCCACGTTACCCTGCACACGCAACCTCGACAGACAAGTGTGAAGAAGAAGGGAAGGTGCGACTTCAGCCCGCTCTGTTTGAGAATGCACGATATTTGGTTACTATATGCATGGTAGCCTGATACTAAAATTCTTGCAAAAGCAGACATAGCGATGTCTCAGTCAACTTTCCCGAGGCGTTTCGGCCAAGTCATTCGTTTGAGGAAAGGCTGCGTCGATGAATACAAAGCTTGTCACGCCAAAGCCTGGCCAGAAGTGCTAAGGCAGATCAAGGACAGTAAGATCGAAGATTGTAAGTTCATAAAAGAAAGGAAGCCTAAAAACTATGGCATCAACCCCTTCCAGGACGCCCCCCCCCTCCCCGTCCCCCGACTGGGCCATGTGCAGTTTACAGATGTCGCATATGACATGGACAGCGCTTATGCTAACTTCGTATGGCTTTGGAGATTCCATATGGTATGACGAGAAGAGTGGACTTCTGTTCGCTTCCATGAAGTACGTCGGCAGCGATTTTGAAGGCGATATGCGTCGCATGGCAGAGAACCCAACGGTGCGTGAATGGTGGAAGATGACGGACAGCTACCAGGAAAGTCTTGTTGACGGCGCCGTGAGCTCTGAGGCTGGAACATGGTGGAAGACACTCGAGGAGGTATTTTACTTGGCATAACCAGCAGAGAAAACCATAACCATTTATCAAGGGCAATGATACCAGCTTGCTAGTGAACCCATGTCTCTTCCCGACGACGGAGCTGGAAATACATGTCATCCAGACCTTAGTGATCATACTCTCGCATTCACTGAAAGACGATCCACAACTAATCACGACCGGTGTGCTCTTGCTGAATGACGATGCGAGTTTTGTCAAGTCATTCTCCACGGATAAAACCGTGCTTAAAGCCACACCATCATAAGGAAAAGACTTATCTCGGTGCTATTTTGTTAGAGATAATGTGTAAGAGAGCGATCGCGGTCTACGGCTGGGCGTGCCATGCCAGATGAAATTATCGAAATCGCGAGTTCCGATTTCAGGCCGGCCGCTGGCAGTCTCGTTGGACAGCGTGGACGGGTCTGTCGCAAGCAGGCACGCCAAGTGCCGTTGAATCTAAGCGGCGAGGAGCGATTCGTTGATGAATGGGCAAGACGCGGAATGGCAGAGGCGACGCCTGGAAAAAAATTCAACGGGCGATTAACGCTGAGCTACGAATACGTTAGACAGCACGCGGGAATACCGAACAATGACAAAAAAAGCTGCGAGTTTGCTGGCAGTATAATTAAAAGGAGCACAGATGCGACTAGGCACTAGTTACTGTAGCAGGCTGATTGAACAGAGCGTGGCTGCGCTGGCGCGCCAATCATGAGTGCTTCGGACGTTGCTTTGCACTGGGGATGGCTAGAAATGGATGCTTGCTGCAGGAACAAGACGCTAGTGTTTTGGATTGAGCCGTTGTGAACAGGGGGGTTTGCGGCGTTGGCCCAATTGGACTGGAGCGCCACGACTGCCTGACCTCTAAAAGAAAAACAACGGACCAGGGGGCGCACGCAAAGGTCTGGAGGGTTGGTTAGCGACCCTTTAATCAGGTCTGTGCCACAGCTTTGGGGACAAACAAGGCCAATGGCATGCAAATTGGTGTCGCACGCTAGCTACCTAGGTGGCCAGGCGTGCACGGCGTGTTGCTGCGGGCCATGGGAGCCAGACCTGCGACTGGACACTGTCCCGGGTCCGTCTCAACTTGGAACAAGCCACGGCGTCGCGGATTGAGGCATCACGCCACCCTGCTCCAGGCGTCTGTCAATTTTCCCTCTCGAGCCCCGCCAAGGAGCATGCAATTTCAGACCAGTAGAAGAAAGCGGCAGAGTTGTGGGAAGCAATTGACGGTGTGGCAGAGGAGAGCTGGGGAATGCCCCAAGTCCTCTGTCATGTGTGCCCGCGAAGCTCAGCGCTCTTGCGTACCTGTCCAGGCAACATGGCGGCTAGGTTGGCCACTGCTCAGAAATGATGAACTTTCTGCGAATTGTGTCATCGCCAACTCGAATCTAGCTACGGAGTAGTTGCGGAAGCGCAGCACTGTGTGGAGAGAAAAAGGCAGGACGTAATAATTTGAAATTGAACTTCTGGTTGTGTAGCTGGGCACTTGGTTTTTGCCCCTCCTGCTCCAAACTCGAAACAAGCTGCGTGCCATTTTCTCCATCATGCTCCTGAGAGTAGACTTCACGGGGACGGCTTCAGTAAGTTAGAGCAGGAACATGAGATGACGGTACTGCCTGGAAAATCTGGTGATGTGCATGGAAGCATCGTATCAGCTGTGTGGTTTCTTTGAGCAAAGCAGTTTATTAATTAACACCAGTACCTCCGTTGTACGGATACAAGTGCCTGAATCTCACTCGGACTCTGCGAAATCAAGCTCTCGACGCAACAGACCCCTGACAGAGCCCAGTTTTCTGCGGTCGTGCTGGCCCAGCTGTTCATGCAGGCAGCCGCATATTTTGGTGGCGCTGGTGGGCTTTCCTGCCTCCATCGCGTTGCTGCGGCCCCTGCAACCAAGGCCCCCTTGCTGCTTCTGCTGCCCAATGGGGCACAACGGACGCAAGACGGTTCAGCGCGATCGTAGGATCGCCCTGGAGCACTAACATACCTACATTCTTTCTTTTTGTAAGTCGTCGGCCGGTGCTGTTCTGCAGCTCTCGTTGGACGTCGCCGCCTCTGAGACAAAGCCAATGATCTAAGTTAGTGACCTGCGTGCAGGCTTCATCGCAGCGTACCTGGGTACCTACCTGTATGGAGCAATGAAAGCTACCGCTGGGCCCCCAAATCTGCATTAGCCGTACAAATCTAGCCTTTGGTTTCTGATTTTTATGTGCGCAACATTGCTTGTTCCTTTCCCATCTCTATCGAGTGGCATTTTTTCTCTCTCTCTAGCGCACGCCTTTGCAAGCGGCCTGTCATTCTCGTGGAGGGCTGTGCACCCGTGCTCTGGACGCCGCAACGAAAGAGGTGCCACTCTCCAGTCTGTGTGCAGTGCTCATTATTTACCTACCTAGGTACCTACCCCCATCACTGCGACCTTGCATTTACCAAAGACCATTCTTTTCTCGCACTGCATGCCCGTCGCTCCTTCCTCAACGCTCTTTTTCTTTCTATTCGTCTTCCTTCAACCGTTTCCTCTCGCTTATTGGCATTTCTTTCGCCTTGTCCATTCTTTCATCCTTTCTACTGGCCACCGCCCCAAACGCGTCCCTCGTTTTCAGCCACTCTCTCGCCCAACCGCTCGTTTCGCCTGCGGCGTTGCTCTCACTTGATATTCAACTACCGCCCACCTTCGCTCCAGCAAACGCAGGCCTCTCTTTCCAATCTACCTCTGGCTTCCGATTGTTGCAGCATCGTTAGCATGCAGCAATAGTTCTACTGCTGCGTAGGTTCACTGCTCCGTTGGTACAACAGGCGCCTGAAACACCACTCGTGTGTTGCATTGAACAGTGAGCGAACGACGCGGCCGTTGCCCTCGCGGAAGACGGCTAATCTCCCACCTAAAAGCATTTCAATCTCTGCAGCCTCGTCAAGACTCACGAGCTCTGCGACTTTTGAACTCTACTTGTCTTCTATTGTGGCCCAAATAGAATCCTTTAGGACGCACTGTCTAGGAGTATCCGAGAGTCTAGGATTCGCGCCTGGTAAGCTTTCCAATTCTAGCAGTGTGTCTCACTACCTCCTCACCACCGTTGAATGCTCCTAGTTTGCCAGTTATTGGTGGCCAATGGGCAAACCGATCACCGTCCCGCAAATCTATTCCTACAACAAGATAACGGCAGCATTGGTACTATCAAACTAACGAGTGACACCCAGTAGAGACAAACAACAGCCTTGGAATCCCTCGGTCCTGTTACGGGCACGGCCACGGTGTTTGTACAGGCTGCGATCCTCATCCTGCCTTGCGGACTGTGGCACCAATCTTCACCAGAATTCGAAACATTCTCTACATTGCACAGAAGTACAGCGGCAAGTCAGATGAGTGATCGGTATAATAATGGAGGCAAAATGGATCCGCCCATGGTCAAACCTGGTTCTGTTGCCAGAGCACGAATGCTGGCCGAGCAGCGGCAGCAAAGAGGGATACAAGATTCCGCTCCAGTATATCCTTCTACAGCGGGCGCAGCAGAGTCACCATCGTCCCCCGCTTCGAAAAACTTGAAGCAAAAAGGCATCGCACAGTATGAAGGGGGCGCTGGGAAAATGATATCCAGACCGACCCCGATGCCTCAATATCCGGCCCCCGAGACCCCATCTCCGACTGGCAATGCCGCCTCTCCCAGTTCATACCGACCTCCCGCCAACAGACCTCCGCAGGCACCCCAGCGACCTCCTCGACCAAGCCGAATACCTTCAATGGTTGACCAAGCCCGCCTGCAAGAACCCACCCCTCTTTTTATTGCGCCGGTACGGACGGCCAAAAGCCCGCAGGAAAGCATGTACAGTCAAATCTCGCCAAGCTCACACTACTCTTCTGTACAATATTCCCCTGACGCTGGCTATATAACGGAACTTCCTTCCAGCAATGCTATGAATCAGGCGAGTCAACAGAAAAAGGGCGTCATTCTCGGACCTCCACCATCCAGTCGGAGAGGTGCGTCGTCTTTCTACTCTAACGCCTCATTTGTCTCTCCCATCATTGAAGAGAATCCCCATTCGAGGTCTCACGGCTCGTATGCCTCTAGTGCTGCGATGCCCGAAAACTGGGGATCTACTGCCGAGAACAACCGCAACAAGAATGCAGAAACATTTTATGAAGAATCCATGACAGATGTCAGCCCTGAGTCAGTTGACGGGGATTTTGGTGACGAAAGCCGTTTGGTGCAACCGGTTGAGCTAGATTCTGCCGCAATTCCTGTCGGTCCGCATCAACAACAACCTGCCTATATGACTCGGCTGCAAGGTACGGGAGGCAACGATAAGAGGACGTCTCGGAATGTCTTGGGCACTGCGAGACGAATGTCAGAGCAGCCTTCTACGACAATCGACGACCGACCCGGTCAGGACGATATTCTTCATGCATATGCTGCAGGAAGTTCTGGAAATTCCACAGAGTTTCGCATGGGCCAGAGCGCATCAGCAAAAAACACTCGCAATTCGGCCATGAAACGAGGACTGCGCATCGATATGGATGCGGTGAGAGAAGCCGAATCACGCGGTAGCCTTACTAGCCTACCAGATCTTATCCGCAGAGCAACGAAACTTGCTGCCATGATTGATAAAGGCAAACGGCCAACCAGTCGAATGGATAATTTGAGTGATTTTCTGGGTGAAAAGCAACTGAACGCAGAGGGTCGTGGAGATACTCGAGGTGAATATTTTCGTCGTTCAACCCCGCGTCTCGAATGTTATGCTAACGTCTTCACGTTTAGGTGGCCGACCGGGCTCTGGACTCTCTGACATGCTCGCGGCGTTTCCACCACCAGTATCGACACCTCAATTCAACAACGGACCCAACCGATCTTCGTGGCTCGGACAAGGTGGTTGGCCGTTGAAGTCTGGCCCAAAGGGTAGAGCTGAGAAAGCAAATACGGGTAGCAGATCCAAGCGCCGTTGCTGCGGGCTGCCACTCTGGGCGTTTATTGTGGCCACGATTCTGCTTCTCTGCATCATCGTCGCCGCTATCGTCGTACCTCTTGAGCTTTTCGTTTTCAACAAGAATACATCACAAAGCGATAGCAACGGGATCGATATGTGCCGAAAAGATCTCATTTGTCTCAACGGCGGTACCAACGTTGTTTCGCGCGGGACTTGTTCTTGCATATGCAGTGGCGGTTTCACTGGCCCAGATTGCGGTACTGCCGGTTCAGTTGGGTGCACGACAACCGATTTGGTATCCACGGACAAGACATCGACCATAAAGAATGTGACTCTTGGTCAATCGGTCCCGAGGCTCGTCGCCGAAGCGAACGCCAACTTTTCGGTCCCACTCTCAGGCACTTCAATACTGGCCAAGATCAATGCCAGCGGTCTCTCCTGCATTGCGCAAAACTCGCTCGTTACGTTCAATGGTCGCTCTTCTCGGTCAAACTCGGAAACGCAGGCGATTCCAAAAGCGAAAAGGGCTCCACGACAAGCCAGTGCTGTATGGACCTCCCAGATCACCAATGAGGGCTTTGGATCCGATGCCACCCTATCGAACCCACAACTCGCCAGCCCGGAAATTGTTACTGGTATGGTTCGCACCCGCGACAACGATAAAGAGCCTTTCAATGTTACCGACACTGTTATTGACTTCTGCCGGGTGTCTGTGCTATTTGTTCTTCAAGAGCAAGGCGTGAACACTGCGCAAGATGCACAGAGTGATGTGCAAACTTTCCTCACAAAAATTACTACAGCGAACTCTGGTACTGGGCCAAAAATTACTCAAAAGGAAGCTTCTAATATTACTATTGGTAATGGTGGCTCTATTAACCTCGTCGGTTTTAGTATTGACCTTGGGAATGGGCTTGTTGGAGGGACAGGAGGAGCTAAAGCTGGGTGAGAGTTTGCAATGGGCAAATGCACTCGCGGAAGATACCCCGTATTATGATGCAAACTGCGAATGGACATGAAAAGACGAACTCTTGTATAAGGATTGGAATGTACTGTTTTTATTTCGTTTCTGCCATGATTTGTTTTATAGCCGCGCAAGCGATGATAGCACTGACGTTGACTAGCTTCAGGCAAGATACCACTACACTTGTCGCACAATATCAGAAGATAGTCCACATTGTTCACACTGCATGTTGCTCTTGATTTCTGATCGCACTCAATTTGCACAATGCATCCCCGCCTCTGAAGCATCTGGTAAGATACCGGGCCTGCTCTTGCGGTCGTACGGCTGTTGACCGATCCTTGCCGGACGAATTTCGTCTTAATTGTTGCTGTTTTTTCTTCTTGGTCTATTCGTGGTATTTACATTCTGAAGACGCCGAATTTGGTATCTCCAGCCTTGATTTCGTTTCTACCGCCCATAGCAGCCTTGAGACCGAGTCCAAGGTAATGTCTGGTATGTTGCGGGGGAATAATCCCGTCATCCTATAGCAACAAAGTCAGCGAATGTTGGGTAGGGAGGAGGGGCCGATGACTGTGAGTTTCTTCATCAAACTTACCCAAAGACGAGCAGAAGAGAATGTTGCATCACTCTCGCGATCGATTCTTGCTCGGAGTTCTGGGTCTGCCTTTTGCCCAACGGTTTCCATGACAGCAGTCAACTGCTCGCCGCCCATGACACCGACACGAGCGTTGGGCCACATCCACAGGAATCTAGGGCTGTAAGCGCGGCCGCACATGCCATAGTTGCCCGCACCGTAGCTGCCGCCGACGACAACGGTGAACTTGGGCACATCGGCGCAGGCAACAGCAGTCACAAGCTTGGCGCCGTGCTTGGCAATACCCTCACGCTCGGAAGCAGAGCCCACCATGAAGCCAGAGATGTTTTGCAGGAAGACGAGAGGGATACCACGCTGCGTGCAAAGCTCGACGAAGTGGGCGCCCTTCACGGAGGAAGACGCAAAGAGAATACCGTCGTTGGCGATGATGCCGACCTTTTGACCGTAGATTTCAGCGAAGCCAGTCACCAGGGTCGTGCCGTAGTCTCTCTTAAATTCGGAAAATTCCGAGCCATCGACGACGCGTGCAATGATCTCGCGAATTGGCATAGGCTTGCGGAGGTTGGTCGTGGCGATGCCGAGGAGCTCCTCGGGGTCGTAGAGGGGTTCGGAGAAGGTCTTGGCGGGCGCGTTGGTAGCGGCGGAACGTTTGGGCCAATTCAGGTTACTGACGCTGCGCCGGGCGAGAACAATGGCGTGGGCGTCGTCGACAGCGAGGTAGTCGGTGACACCAGAGACAGAAGAGTGCATCTTACCGCCACCAAGGTCCTCGTGGCTAACCACCTCACCAGTGGCGGCCTTGACCAGGGGAGGGCCAGCAAGGAAGATGTGGCCTTGTTCCTGAACGATGATGCTCTCATCACTCATGGCGGGGACATAGGCGCCTCCAGCGGTACAGGGGCCCATGACGACGGCGATCTGGGGGATGCCTTGGGAGCTCATGCGGGCTTGGTTATAGAAGATGCGACCAAAGTGGTCGCGGTCGGGGAAGACGTCAGCCTGGTGAGGTAGGTTGGCACCACCGCTGTCGACAAGGTAGATGCAACTATGGATGCAGCAAGTGTAAGCGCGATTGAGTGGCCAACAACAGGTGAATGCGAGCACGAATAATTTACTTACGGGAGCTTGTTTTCTTGAGCTACAGCCTGAGCACGAAGGTGCTTTTTGACGGTGATAGGGTAGTATGTGCCGCCCTTGACAGTGCTGTCGTTGGCGACGATGACACAGGTGACACCCTCGACAACGCCAACACCGGTGATGATACCACCAGCGGGGACCTCGGCCTCGGGATAGAGCTCATAGCCAGCCATTGGCGACAGCTCCATGAACGTTGTGCCGGGATCTATGAGCGCAGTGACTCTGTCCCGGGGCAGCATCTTCTTTCGAGCGAGGTGTTTGGCGCGTGCCTTTTCCGAGCCCCCCAGCTGGATCTTGGCGGAGAGGTCCTGCATCTGTGTCATGACTTCGGCCATTTGCTTCTGGTTCTCCTTGTACTCGTCTGACGAGATGTCGACATTGCTCTGAATTCTCGAAATAGCGGCTGCCTGGTGCGGCGAGCTGAGGTTGGCGACGCTGCGCGCCTGGCGGTTGAGTCTGGCGGCGGCGGCGGCGGCGGGCTGACGGGTGATCTGACGGCCGAGGCGCATCGCCGCCTGTTGCGAGGGTCGCGCGAGGGACATTGTTCGTGTGGTGATGCAGAAGAAGAGAGGAAATTTGAGGACGCAGATGAATTGCTTCGTAAGGAAGCCCTTTTACTCGGCTGATGCACCGGCGTCGTCCTTGTGCTGCGCTTTTTGGGAAATTGAACCGAGCGAGGGAGAGGAAATTGTAGTGTTTCGCACGCAAACGGGGACGCAGCTTCTAGTAAGAGGCTCCTTAAGCCGAACCCATCGCGGTCGTGAAACCTGGGGTAGCCGGGCCGCCGCTACAAGCCGCATTAAGCCGACACGTGAGCCGCGTGAACGCACTCGGCCGCCATAATCCGGGGAACTGACAGTTTTCTGCTGGCCAAGCTTGCCTGGATCTGGTGTTTCCCCTTCACATTGCATTTTTTTCCGACGTGTTTTTTCTTCTTCCTAGCTCAGCTGCCTTTTGAGAGTCGCCTCTTTCATTGAATTCAAAACCCGACCGCACGAGTCTACAATGTCCAGCTTGAAGGCCCTCAGAGTGTTGGCGCGTCCTGTCGCCAGGCAGTTACGTCCTACTGTCACAGTGACATCAATGCAGTCCCGCCTGCACTCGTCTAAGCACCCCAAGGGCTTCGAGGCGCCTACCACGGAAGATCTGGAGGAGCTCCGCGAACGTGTCCAAGAATTCACCCGTCGCGAGATCTCGGAGGAGGTCGCTGCGCACACGGACAAGTCCAACGCCTTCCCGAATGAAATGTGGCAGAAGCTGGGTGAGGCTGGCTTCCTGGGCATCACAGCTGACGAGGAAGTCGGTGGACTGGGATTGGGCTACCAGGCTCACTGCATCGTCATGGAGGAGCTCTCGCGCGCATCCGGATCGATTGCGCTGAGTTACGCTGCGCACTCCCAGCTCTGCGTCAACCAGCTGCAGCTCAACGGCTCGCCGGAACAAAAAGAAAAGTACCTGCCAGGTCTTATTGCCGGCACCAGCATCGGTGGCCTGGCCATGTCCGAGTCGGGCTCTGGCAGCGACGTGGTCAGCATGCGAACGACTGCCAAGGAGGCTGATGGCGGCTATGTCCTGAACGGCTCCAAGATGTGGATTACTAACGGCCCCGATGCTAATGTCATTGTCGTCTATGCCAAGACGGAACCTGAGAAGGGCTCCAAGGGCATGACCGCCTTCATTGTCGACACCACCGCCAAGGGCTTCAGCTGCGCGCGCAAGCTCGACAAGATGGGTATGCGCGGAAGCAACACTGGCGAGCTCATGTTTGACAACGTGTTTGTGCCCAAGGAGAATGTCCTCGGGAACATCAACGGCGGCGTGCGCGTACTGATGGAGGGTCTCGATCTGGAGCGTCTAGTGCTCAGCGCCGGCCCCCTGGGCCTCATGCAGGCCTCGCTTGACGTTGCTCTGCCTTTCAGCCACCAGCGCAAGCAGTTTGGTCAGCCGATTGCCCACAACCAGCTTGTTCAGGGCAAACTGGCCGATATGCACACGAAGCTCCAGGCTTCGAGAGCGTACACGTACGCGACGGCACGTGCTGTCGATGAGCAGGGCAAGATCCGCACCGAGGACTGCGCTGGTGCTATTCTCTACGCCGCCGAGCGTGCTACGGAGTGCTCTCTGGACTGTATCCAGCTTCTTGGCGGTATGGGATATGTGGAGGAAATGCCGGCGTCGCGCCTGCTACGAGAGTAAGTGCTTCATCCATCTCGAAATGCTTGACTCGTGACCTTTTGGCTAATAATTGCTCTCTTTTAGTGCCAAGCTGTACGAGATTGGCGCGGGTACATCGGAGATTCGACGCATGGTCATTGGTCGCGCTTTCAATAAGCAGTACGCCAATGTTTAAGGAATAGAGCAACAGGCGAGATTTGGGGTTCTGGGTAGTGGCACACTGGCCCATGCACTAGAATACACTTTATAGAGGATATCATCATGACTGGCGTACAACGGGGGCAGAAATGATCTGTATGTATACTTTTTTTTTGTTTCGAATGACGCATTTAAAAAAGACGAATTTTATTTTAGAGCTACACTGTCTTTGTCGACCACACGTATGGGTTGGGCAGATATATGATAGGGACGGGGAGAAACTTGCCAGTCCCCGAGAAACAAGGATTAGTCTAAAAGGTCCAGTACAAGCCACCAGAGTCAGCTTCTGCGATTTAATTCTGCTGCCTGGAAAAGTGGAATGTCGGTACGTGGGAGTCGGCGATGGTGGCGCGCCTCGGCAGAGCAGATACAGTAGTTGGAGCCGCAGTCACCAGGCTGGAACCCAGAGCGAGCTGAGTCTATGAAACTGAAGGCATCGTGAAGGCTTCGTCTCTGACAGACTAGGCCATTCGGCATGTTAGCCAGACTGCAGATGCAGACTATGTCGTCGTCAGCTGGCGCAAAATTATGCTGGCGGATTTCTAAATAAAGTGGCAGATGTAGTGGAGTTGCACGATCTTCGGAAGCCTATTTGCTCTGCAATTCATCGGCGGTGGTGGCTGAGATCAGCGCTGACAATTCTGACAAGCACTAATCATTGCCCACAATTGCTGCACAAGCTTGGCTCGGCAACAGGATAATTTGTGGATGAATATATGGATAGCTAAGTCATTGGCGATGATTCGTCGGACACACCAGTAGAGCTGGTTGGGCCGTGAGCATACGTCAGGGCACATCTCGATGCTAGGCCTGTGGTACAGAACACCAGAGAATCATAGATCTGCTCTGCAGCCTAGCCCGACGTAGTTATCAAGTGACTACTCCGTAGGTTCTAGGCATGTTGATTGCCAAGGGCTTTGTCTGCTCAGCCTCTGGAAAGCAAGCCGATGTTGCCATGTCGGTACAGAGTACTGGAGTGTCCATCCCAACTGTCTCAATTCGTATCCACACAAACATGGCTCCGTGGTCTCTTCGGAATACCATAATGGGATTCCCACCACATTGTCGGCCAGACTGATCGGTGGCAAGAGAAGAGAATTTAACCCGTAAAGCAAGTTTGTCGTATACTTCTTTATTGCTCACTGACTTGATTCCCTTTTTGCATTGGGCAGTGCCACTGAGGAAAGCTTCCTATAACATGCTGTATGCCTCGTTGAAGCTGGAAGCTCCAGTCACATCTTTGCAGATCAGCACACACTTGACACCGAACCCGCCCAAAATCAGAAAGATTTCAAGAGGCGGCAGGGTGCCCCTCACCCCTTTGCCTCCGCCCTGGGCCTCCTTTTGCGGAGCGAACTACCCACCAGAGGGGCGTGTGCACCAGATATACAGAAGAGCTCTAGGCGTGCAGCTCATCAAAACTCCACAATAAAAGCTCTCATCGTGGACTGGAGGGTACGGAGGGCACGGAGGGGTAGACGAAGCAAGATGCTGACCCCAGTACACGCTGCATCCTGTCAAGTTTTTTCCTCTCTGCGACTAGTTACGAGGGCAAGCGGTCATCGGAGCCCTTGACATGGAGAACATGTACGGATCTCTCGAAGGCCTTTTTCTGGGGCCTGGCAAATGCATGCGTAACTATAATTGTCGCCAGTCAGTCCTACTTCGCTTCTGGGTTTCCTCTCTTCCTCTCTTCCTCTCCCTCGTTTTCTCCCTCTCAATTAAAATTACATGCTTTTTTGTCGTCGCCATACATCGAGTATCATTTGCGTTGTTCGCTCTTCGTCCCCCCGCCGACCGCTCCCGCGCGTCCTCGTCGTCAACTATCTGCGCTAGTCTTACTAGAGGTGCCTGCTGATTCACCCCTCTAGCTCTGCGTTGAGCACAACACAATACGTCGAATTGGATCAGTTCGGGCGTCTTGCTGCTAGATTGACAGTTGACCCCAGATTTCAATTACACACAATGGCCTCTCGCTTCACACCGCTCGTGCGCAGCGCAGCACGCCGCCACGCCGTGGCCCGCCCGCTGCTGGTGAGCCAGACGCCTGTTGCCCTTCGAGCCCTGCACGACGGGCCATCTCGTCGCAACAAGCCTGGCAGCCATTCCCAGACCGATTCGGACATTGAAATCCCCTTTCCTCCCGAAGATGAGCTCCCGAGCGAGCCCGTCCGCCGTGCGGGCGGTCAGTACGTGAAGCCGACTCTCCAAACCTTTTCCCTCGATAAGAATGTCGGTCTCGTCACTGGAGGTGCCCGAGGTTTGGGTCTCGTCATCGCCCAGGGCATGGTGTATTCTGGCGCTGATGTCGCCCTGGTTGACATGAACAGTAAGTCGGCACCCGAGCTAATCCATTGCCCTGCGCAAAGTATTTGTTTTCCTCTGCGCAGTCTCGCTGACACATCTGTAGAGGAGGAAGCCGAGAAGCAGACTAAGATCCTGGTCGAGGCTTTCATGAGGGAGAATCCCAATGCGGAGCGGTAAGTTCTGTTTCCCTATTCTAGAGTACTCTCAAGTCTTCCTGCAGATCACTCGTGCTGACAAAAGAGGGCACAGAGTTCCCAAAGTCACGGCTCACTTCTCAGACGTCTCCGACCCCGCCTCTGTCGACGCTTGTATCGCCGAAGTCATCGAACAGCATGGCAAGATCGACAACCTTGTTACATCTGCCGGCTTCACTGAAAACTACGAGGCCGTCAACTATCCTATTGATCGCCTGCGCAAACTGTGGGCTGTCAATGTCGACGGCACTTACTTGTTTGCTACCTCTGTCGCGCGCCATCTCATGGAGCGCAAGGCACCCGGAAGCATGGTCCTCATTGGCAGCATGTCTGGCTCCATTGTCAACGTTCCCCAGCCTCAGACGTAAGACACGCCTTGTGGATATCAACGAAACGCCTGTGGACTAACAGGATACTACCAGACCCTACAACGTGTCCAAGGCTGGTGTTCGCCACCTCGCATCTTCTCTGGCAGTTGAATGGGCTGATGCCAACATCCGAGTCAACTGTCTGAGCCCTGGCTACATGATGACTGCATTGTGAGTTTTTTGTTTACTCTCTAGAGGAACGGGTGAGCAACGAATTTGATTTCTAACACGAGGTCAACTACAGGACGGCAAAGATTCTCGACGAGAACCCGGAGCTCAAGAAGAAATGGGTGTCTCTGATTCCCATGGGCAAGATGGGTGATCCCAGCGACTTGATGGGACCGGTCATCTTTTTGCTCTCAGAGAACAGCAAATACGTCAATGGCATTGACCTCCGAGTGGACGGAGGTTATACGCTCACGTAAATGGGAGTCTCTGCCGAACAAGAGGCGTCTTGGATTATCGTTGCTAGAGATGGTAATTACCATCATCAAAGTGGAAGGAATATACGTCTCTGCCACTGAAAATGCTATCTATGCCGGCGCACGGAGACACGACTGATATTTGAAACACGCAAATCTGTGAGAAAAGAGATGCACAATACAAGGTCTTATACGTGACATGTAGGACGATGAAAAGCACAACTGAATTACGGATACTGGTTTCGGCGACCGAGGTTAGTAAGGCTCTGCGCCTGTTTATGTTTCCGCCACACCCAGCATCCAAGTGCCTGGACCCCTCCCCACGCTCCGTAGTAACACAGAATGGATATATGGGACATTCTTCTAGAAGAATGCGACAATGTCTTTGTCATATGACGTGGCATTCGATTTACCAAGTTGGTCAGCGGCAGCTGCAAGCGGATGTAAGTGATCAGGCTATTTGATGAGGGCCCGTAGAGCGGCGGGACAAGGATACTCTCCCGAGAATCATGGCGCTGCTGAAAGCAGAAATAGGCGTGGAGGCTTTCCGGCCAACTTTTCGTCACGAGGTAGACGCCCGCCCAACCCCTGCGTATCCCCTGGCCTGAAAAGTGCCGCGTGATTCCACCAACATGGTATTTTTGTTGGCCAGGGGCAGCTGAGGATGATGTTTGAGCGAAGCCTGCCCGCACGAGTGAATGGCGAAGGAAATTGAGGCCAGATTACGGATGGTACGTGCCATCTAGTTATTTGCTCATACGGCGGTCTTCATGTTGGAAGTGTCGAGTGACCCTATCCGGGTGCTTCTCTGCTAACTAACCAGTGTGCCAGGTAAGTACCTAGGTAGGTAGGGAGGGTATGGAGTGCACACACTGCGTTGGTGATGCCTAAGTACCTACCTAAGTACGTGGTACCTACCTAGCAACCTAGGTAGGTACTCACCAGTATCCGTTTCAGTGCATTAGCAGGTACGTAGTCACCCATTCGGGGCACTATTTTAGCGCGCTTGGCCGCTGTAGCACATGCCCTGTCAAGCTTTTCTCCCTCCCTGGGTCCAGGCCGAGCATGTGCTGGGGCCGATTGCGAGTCTCAATCTACCTACCTACGGCTGGCTCGACTGGTCCTTGTTTCCTGCGCCGTTCCGCCATCGTACCTGCCTGTCCGTGTTGCAGTGCTTCACTTGATAAGTAGTTACGTTAGTTATTTAGTGTCAGCGCCGCCCCCAACGCTGTCAAGTCTCCACCCACTCTTGCTCGGATTGCCAGTTTGCCAGTTGGCCAGCTCCTCTCCAACTTCGCCCTCTCCGGCCGCGGCCGTTGACCCTTGACTTTTGGCACTCGCTCACTCGCTTCAACCTGCCCATTCCAACACCCAATTGGCCAGATTTGATTGGGTTCAATCTCCTTCACACATTTCCCCCGCCGACGTCGTGTGCTCCGGGCAAGACTGCACAAGCAATTCTATCATCACATTCGCACTGCACCGTATTGGTCGCTGGTCGTCGTATCCTGGTCCCGTCCAAAAAAAAGCCTGCTGCTGCTAGGGTTATCCTATCTTGGACCTTGTGCTGCGCCGACTCTCTCCTTCCTTGGGCTCAACACTCGAGGCCGGCCAGGCCGCAAAATCCTGAATCATTGCTATTATCTTCCGCGGAAATGATCATTCAAATGTTGGCCACCTTGAAATCGAGACTGTTGTAACAATGCCTCTCTGTCGAGCATAAATTGACACTCGCAACTCACAGGGTATCTGGACCTGCGCTTAAACCAGCTGCTTCACAACAGCACGGCGGTGCCGTCCGACCCCGGTCCGCCGGCGGCTTGAGACTGAATTCAGTACTCCCTTCTCTTTTTGCTTCCACTCACATATACTTCGACGCTGCATCTTCCTCGCCATGGATCCCCTCGGTCCAATGTTGCTCCCCAAGGGCATCCTGACCAACTCCAGCACCGTTTACGACGAAGTAGCTGGCTATCCTACCTTGCCAGCAGACAAGGTGCGCCAATACTGGCACGGTGAGCTATATTCTCGGCACAATCGCCATACAGCCACGTACTTACATACTTGTGTCAAGTATACACCACGACGAACAAGAAGCTCAACGACCCCACCGCTCGTCGTCTGGAGAATTTTTGGTGGCATGTCTGGGGCAGTGACCGATCCAAACTTAGTGGCCGTGTTCTTGCCCGAATTTTTGAGGACATTTCGCTTGGCCCGACCGTTGTCCCATTAAGAGGACCTCCAAATCGATGGGAAGGACCAGACGTAAGTTGTGCCATGAATCGCTTTTCACCCCGCCGGACCTCCAGCTGATTTGAGCGCAGGTCCCTCCCTTAACAATTAATCTGATTGTGGCTCATTTGCAGAGCAATCTTCCCGTCAAGACGAAAAATGTCGGTGCATCGACGACACAAAACCGTGGAGCATCTGCACAAGTATCCTCTGCGACCACTTCCCGTCCATCTCAGCTACCTCCTATTCTCAAGAAGGTGAACAGCTCGTCCTCAAACATTGCCAAGCATACCGCTCGCTTCATTTCTCCCCATGAGTCTGCAGAAGAAGACGGCGTAGAGAGCAATATTCCATCTTCAGGAAGTACGTTGGCTAATGGCTTTGGTATCTCCGGGCATGTATTCGACAACACTCAGGCAAATGTGCGGGGAAACGTCATCTCTCTGGAGCCACAGTCGACCGCCTCGACCCTTGAACTGGTTTCCAAGACATCTACGATAGGAAAGCAGCCCACTCGTACAGAATCCTCTTGTCTGCCAACACGGCAAGTGCGGAGTGGTGGTCAACACGACACCGAGATTGGCGATGCTGGCCGCTTGCAGACGAATATAGCATCCTGTGCGGACAGTGTAGCACAAAGCGACCACAAAACGTCATCAAAATTTTCAGCTCGTGAAAAAGTTGGCCTTCGCAAGCAACCAATGATGCCACGGTCGCAGTCGAGTACTGAGCCGCAACGACCCCGGGAGCTGTTCATGGCCAAGCCAAAACGCTTTCTGTTTACCGAGGCGACTTCTTCGACCACCAATGTGGCCGCGCAGGGAACCATCATCGACCAGGCTGGAAGCACAAGGCAATTACCTCAAATATCAACCTCCAGCCTTGTTCAAGACGATCAGATGAACCCACACGGAGGTTCTTCAGCACCCTCTTTACTGGAAACTCGCTTGACGCCAACGCAGCCAAGCAGCTCTGCTGTTCTACCCTTGGGGCGTACGAAAAGCCAGCTCACCCTGCTCCTGGAACGTGAAAAAGAAAGATCGCGCAGCTGAGGTCGCACGACTCCAAGGCCACGCCCGATCGACCACTGAATGCCAATGGGTTTTGGCTCCAAGCCATGCCGCTTCGCTTACGGACGAAATCTACAGCATTTACGTAAATCTCTCCATTGCAGACAAAGTAGTATATAAATGGATTGGAAAACAGGACGGAATGCATCAATGCGGCGTTTACATGAATATTACAAATCTGGTTCGTCATCTACAAAGCTGGCATCCCCAGTCAACTATGAGCTGAAGTCCGTCCATTGCACGTGCAGTAGGCCGGAGCGAGTTTATTCGGCCGTATTGCAGTATTACACAGAATAACATTAAGCTGCTATGGCAAACTAAAAAGTCGAAAATAATCCAACTGGTCTCAGACATCCGTGAGTTAGTATATATTAGATGGATCCTCAAGAACAAACACTGCTCAAAACAAGCCTCTCCTGCGTGTGCGCGATCCGAGCACTTAAAACGAGACAAAGGCCGAATTTAGACGATTTAGACGATAATTCAACCGTCTCTTTAACAAAGAGCTTCAACAAACCAGACAAAAAAAAGCGCCAATTGTGCTATCCCGGGAAAAAATGCAAGCCAACTTTTGTCTTATTACAAAAAAGACTTTTTTCGAAAATTTGATTCATGGCACACCGCAAGAGATGACGATGTATGTGCATATCAACAGGGTGATATATGAAAGAACGACAGATGGTGAAAAAGGAGTTCAGCATTAGGAAACGGCGTCCAATGACTGCTTGCTGGAGCAATACTCGAGAAATGCAAGGATGAGCAAAGAAAGGAGAAGTGGATGTATGTTGTAGGAGTGGCCGCTCGTGTCAGTGTTCATTCTGTGGCAGTGGTTGGTTGCAACGCTGTTCAGCAGCAGACGACAGGTCTCTAGTCATGCAGTCCAAACATCTTACGGAGTGCGCCAAACTTCTTCTTCTTCTGCGGCACAGCATCTGTGATCAGGTCCGCGTCCATGTCGGCGGTGTCGGCTGGCATCATGCCCTGTGATGCGCTACGTCGTCGCATAAACTTGGATTTGCTGGAGCTGGTGCTGACAATGGCTCCTCCTGCAGTGGATGGGCGTTCTGGCGAGTGCTGGTCAGCTCCGAGCCCAGTAGCCTCGGGCTCGGGAAGTGGCCAGCTTGGGCCGCGCTTGTGCAATGGAGTGTTGCGAAGCGCATCAAGTTCCTCTGGACTGCGTTCAAGGGTCGTGTCTTGACGAGCAGCGCTCTCCGATAGCTCGCGGGTAATTTTGCTGGAAGGATCCTTCTTCCGCCTCAACAGCGAAATGAAGCTGCCGCGTCTGGAGTGCCGGGGACGGGATGACTCGTCATTATCATCAGTGTGTGACAACGGTAACAGGGGTCCGCGACCAGAGCCTGGTTGATGCAGCGGGCTTCCAACAGCCTGTGCTCGTTTGGGCTGACTGACAACGGAATTGTCAAATGGGGGAGATTCGCGTCCGCCACGAGCGAAGGGCAGATCGACGGCACTTGAGGTGGCACGAGCATTTGGCTTTGCACGTAGCGACTTGGGTAGGCCTTTTCCCTTGGACTTCGTTAGCGGTTCGTCGTCCTCAGAGCTGGAATCGGCAAAGCGGCTCTTGAAAATGTTCATGCTCGTGGGCCTCTCGTCCTCATCACTCGAGTCACCAAATCGACTAGCACTCTTTCCCTTCTTCGACTTAGTGGAGGTCGATTTCCCAAATCCAGGCATGCGTCTCCTGGTTGGCGGGTCGGCCGACTCGCCGCGAAGAGACTGGCGCATGCGGCCTGCGCCAAAACTGGCGCCTGAAGGGAGAGATGAGACGGAGTCTCGTCTTGCTCCCAAAGCAGGTGGCGGTAGTGGCCGCATACTATCGGACGTGGCTCGTGGCTCGCGCATGCTGTCTCGCATTGACTTACGGAACTCATGTGCGCCAGAAGAGCCGGTCCGCGCACGTGTGAAGCTACTTTCGCTTGAATCCGAGCCATGGCGGCGCAAAGATGTCTTCATTCCCGCCCCGCGCGCCGCAGAAGCTGCAGAAGGGAAACCATTCGCTCGCAGACTTTGCGTGTGCCTCGTGGAAGAAAGAGGGTCTGTGGGCGCGTGGTATGAGGCAGGCCGATTGTTCACATTCAGCGAGGGGCGGACTTCTGAGCTACTCAAATCCATCGAATTGTGGCGGAGTGACCGTTTCATGCGGGGAGCAGAGTTTGGAGACGAGGTCTCGGCGAAAGGTTGGGAACTCGATTTTGCGCCAGCGGAAAGCGGGCGCTCTGGTCGCATAGACTTTCGAAGGCTGCTACCGAGCTTTCGGGGATCCGATTTCGTCGCTTCGCTATACTGGGTATCTCTCATTGATTTTCGCATACTGCTGCCGTTTGCGTCGGTTGGTGTAGAGCCAGGAGTGCTATCGTATGGCTGAACCGTGCCTGGCGCGATTTGGTACGATCGATCTTTTGCAGGCGTCGTAGTTTGTGCGTCTGCATTAAGAGACTTAAGCCTGTCAATTTTCATTGCCCTAGACTGATTTTCGTGCTCGTCTTCGCCTTCTTCCATGGCCTCTTGTTCCAGCTGTCGCCGTTTTGCAGATGAGAGACTCTTCCAATAGGTCTTTGCTTTCTCCCAGTCATCGGGGAGCTCACTTCCAAGGTTGGGCCCGGCAGCTTTGGGCCCGGCAGCTTCAGGTTCCTTTTCTTCGACTACGAGCTTGTTGTTCGCGCTCTTCGCTCTGGGCGAGCTAGCTGGGCTTTCCAGGACAGCGTCCAAGGACAAGAAACCATCGCCATCTGGCTCCGTTATCTCTTCGTAGGCATCGCTGTACATGTCCGCTTCTTCCTCCTCTTCCTTGATATCATCCATCTGTAAGCTAGCGCCATGGGCATGAGCGTCCATCATGTCCAGTTCTTCGCTGCCCGAGGAGCTATCATAATCATTCGTACTGACGGCTGCCAAGTTCTCGTGCTGTTCGGCTTGCGGCTGGCGAGGGCTGGCATGTAATACAGCTATTTCTGGCACTTGGCTTTCGGAGGTCTCGTTGCTGTTGGTCGCGGCACCATTAACACCAGTGTGGGCAGCGTCTGCTCGAGAATCCGAGTCCTCATCCGATGTATCTTCCATGAGGCCGTCTTCTGAGCTTGAAACTTCCTCCTCCTTCTCCGCGACTGACCCTGAAGATGGCAAGGGCTCTCGCTGTTTCGAAGTGTTAGGCTCAGCAGGAGATGATGTTGGAGCTGATCCAGCAGCTGCCGAAGTTTCCGCCTGGGCAACATGCTCAGGACGAACCAGTGGTCTTTCTTCTTGCTCTTTTGGCTTTTTCTCCCGCACACTTCCGAAGCTGGGAAGAATGGGTCTAGGAGACATAGTTTCCTCTTTTTCAACCGGAATAACTTCTTTTTTGCTTGCCTTTCCAACGATGCTGTGCCACTTCTTCTTATTCTGCGGACTGGAGCTGGCTGCCTGTTCGGCCGCATGTTCCGCTTTAGGCTCGCTCACGACAACCGTACTGCGATCATCCCAGCTGACTCGAAAATTTTTCTTGCGACTTTCATCATTCGGGACCAGGGAGCCAGGGACTCCCGAGGCATCTGATCCGTCATCAGAAGGCGACACGGCTCTAGTAGGGCTGGCATACTTCAGGGCAGATTTTCGAGGGGAAAGTGATCGTGGTGGTGGCTCATGTCGCACGAGCAGTTGGTCTGTTGAGGCTGCAAATCTGGCTGATCGAGCGGGGCTCTCTGAAGGTTCTCTGGAGGCCACAACTTTTACTTTGGATTTCGTATCTGGCGAAGCAGTGGCGCCATTCGCGTTATCAAAAGACCTTGTAGTCTTTGTCGCAATAGATGGTTGAGTATTTCTGATTTCTGGGGTTGCAGAAAATTGCTCCGCAATCGTCTCTGCCGAAACACAGTTGCTGGTGCCCTCCGTTGGCGCCAACCCAGGTGCTCGTGAGGTTATCGGCTGGTTTTGTGCCTTCTTCTTCTTCTTCTTCGATTTTGGCTTCGGCAGTACAGCACCAGCATCAGGTCCAATTTCCTGACTCAGGTCCGACTCAGGTACTGTATTAGATGCCAGCTGGTACTCTGCTGCGCCAGCTTCTAAAGCCGGTGCTTTCGTTCTCGCAACAGTGCCACGCGAGAGATGCGAGCCTGCCCTCGACAGACGAGGCTGCTTCGGCTCTTTCGGCTGCTTTGGCTGCTTCTTGCTCTGGGTCCGTTCTCCGACTTGGTCAAAGTCTTCTTCGTGGATGGCTTGGGATCGGGCTTCCAGTTGCAGTCTCGGCACCATGCGCCGAGAATTTGGGTCGTATACCAGTGTTTGCTCCTCAAGTTGGAGAGATCTTAGACTGCCGGTGGGCGAGCGCAACCTTGCGCGAGGATACGAAAAGTTGATTGATGGGCTGACGCTCCCAGGTCTTGGTTCGGATGGCGCGCGGACAGAAGAGAGTTGAAGCTCCGAGGCCGTCCGGCGCACCGTGTGCAAATCGTGGGCAGTAGCAGCGCCAAACCATGAGCCTTTCTGGCCATCTCTCATTTTCTCGCTTGCTGTGCGAAAGTTTTGGGTTTGCAGACCGGCGCCGCCTTTGCGCGAGGAGCTGGTAGGTCGAGACGAAGGCTTATAGTTGTCGGTGTTGGGTATACTCGGGACAGGGGGAGCATCACGAGGCACTGGCGCCGGACTGCGGCCAGGCGAGGGCGACCGAAACGTGCGCTCCATCATCGAGCCAACACTCGGCGTCCGTGTCAACTCGAGTCGCTTGCCCGTGGCGGAGGATACAGATGGGCTTCGCCGCGAGAGTCGTTTTGATTGCACGTCGGCCACATTTGTTGGACTTGTCGGTCGCGACCTGAGCGCAGCAGCGGCCGCTGCGGAAGAAAGGGAGGCATCGGAAGCGCGACGCATGAAGGCCGAAGCGGCGGCGGTCGCAGCATTGGCATTGGCAGTCTCCTTGGTCAACGGCTGCGGCGAACGAACAATATACATGATTAGCGATACGCGGTGGTTCTGCAAGTGATGATGCTGGGTGGAAGATCAAATCCGGCAAGCTAGGAAAGATCGGTGACGATTCAATGGCAGCCGGTACACCAGAAAAGTTTAAATTCCAAGGAGGTGCTAGACAGGCAGGGAACTTACCTGCACTGGGGCAGCATGTTTGCGCTTACCAAACATGACGAGCAACTTTGCCGCACGGGAGGAGCCTTGGGCGGTTTAGATGCAGACGAGCATCCAGAAGATGAAAAATCTCGATCGACGGGACTCTGAGGGAGGTGGTGATGGAGCGAAGGGGATATCGGTATCTGGGCTTACCGAGGAGCGCGCACTGCTGGGCCAGTCAAGGATGGAGCTTTGCCCAGTTTTCCGGGGACAAATTGAAAACCACTGAAACTCAGGCAGGGGGGGCGCGCCAAAGCCCGATGACGACACACAGCCTCCCAGATTCTAGACCTGGCACCTGGGTAGCTGGGCTGGGTACGTGCCAACGTGGGTACCTACCTAGGGTGCTAGGTTGCTAACTACCTAGGCAGGCACACAAGCACGGTAGGTACCCTGTAAACCACCGACCACTAGGTACCTACCTAGGTAGGTAAATACCCAGGTAGGCACGCAGTGGCACGGTAGCTAATAACCAGTAAAAGGTACCCACCTAACTATCCACGCACCACTCACGGTGCCACGCACACACGGAGCCACGGTACCTAGGCGTGCTAGTTGCTAGGCACCTACTTAGGCTAGGTAAGCAGGCGTGCTCGGTACCGCCCACGCCGCCCTAGGCAAGATTTCTGGTCCACTTTGGAGTTGGCTCGCCCGCGAACTTACGCCGCAAACCAGGGAATGCTGCCAACTTTTCCAAGGCCATGTCTCAAACAAGACTGGTTCGCTCGACTGTATCAACTTAGCTTTTGTCCTCCGTCGCTTTTAAACGTTAGTGTGCCAGCTAGCTTCGTGGCTTCTCACCAGCATACCTGCCCGTGCAGCCTACCTGACCAAGCCTTGGCATTGCCTCGGTCGTTCGCATCCCCCTAAGTCGTCTACGCGTCCTGGTGTCCTAACGCGCTTCTTTGAATACACAGCTCGCTAGTCGCCGTTATCTCTTTGTAAAACTGTACCTTAATTTGGCAATTCGGGGGACGAGCTCGCAAGTCTTTGCTCACCCTCTGCACGTTCTCGGCAGCATTGTGAGGAGCTGAGAGCATACTCGGTCCATACACGCGTAGTAAGGCAAGAGCTTCCCGGGCCAACTTGATGCAGCTGTTTCGTTTGTCTCATTGCTTCCATTGCGTGAAGTTTTTAGTCTGAGAGGCCAACTTTCTACCATACACCATAGTTCCCTGGTTGCGTAAGCCTCTGGCACACAATTGCTCAACGATAAACCAAAACCTCAGATTGAGTGTCTACGAATTCGAGTCGCACTTCCCACCAAGCCGGCTCGCTTTGTCCACACGAGACACGGTCAAGCTCAGGATATAGGAAATCCTTCTGACAGTGAGCCTTTCTCATGCAGCTCCAGTATGTCAGGAGGGTCTCGAGCCCGGTGGTCACCAACATTCTTTTCATAGCCGCCTTCCGACTGCGTAGAGTGACTGTGGCTAGCCTCCATAACGGTGGCCTCTGCTACAGCGTGGCCTTCTGGCAATTGATCTTGGCTTTGAGATTGCATCCCCTTGATCGCTTTAGTACCTTTTCTTCCTTTCCGACTCTTTGCTTTGGCTTTTTCCAGTAGTCGTCGCCTGTCCGCCTCTTCTTGCCGAAGTCGGCGGTCTTTCAACTCGTACTCACGTATCAATGCCTTCGGGGGCCTGCCGAATATACGGTCATATTCGCAAAACTCGCATATCCAGATGTCTTCTAGCCTCGGTGGGTCGTGACGGTAAGCTTTTGAAGCGGCTTGTCGGCGAGTGTGAGCAGCTAGCATGAGATCCTTCTCCAGCTGGCGGCGGCTTTGAGTTCGTGAATTCCTTCGATCTCCTCCAGCGGCTTTGCTTTTTGATATCGCATCTGCTGGCGTACTTTTACCATGAGTCAGGGGCTCTGGTCGCGGACACTCGGCAGAGTCGCCCGACGCTGAGGGATCTTGAAACCAGAGAGTCAGTATTTGGCGCTACCGCAGCATCTAACAGAACGTACCATGCCATGATGCCGTCCCAGTCACCTGTGATCCACAAGTGAAAGTGAACTTGGAGGCTATTGGTGAATTCTTTTCAAATTCAGAATGGTGTCGGAGCAAGCTCTCCGCATTCTCCTGGCCAGAAGGGGCCAGCCGTTCGGCGTTGGCTATAGCATTTGAAATGATGCCACTCGTTCCATGACCTGAAAAAAACACTGTCAACTCTTGTTCCAGGAATCAAGGCTCATATTTAGAAGACAACTTGAGAAGTCATATGTGGCAATGCGTACCGTTGCCTGATTTATGAAGTCCCTTCTTCAGTGGCCGACCCGGCCATGAATTATTTCCGTCGGAGAGAGTCCTTAATGGACTCCTGGTATGCAGTGTGCGACCTAGTCTACCGCGACCAGAACCAGATATTCCATCACTGTGCATAGACAGTGATCCTGACACATCGAAGGCACATGCCGTCGCTTGGTTTCCAGCAATTATTCCACTTCCTAGCTCCAACATCTCAACAGACCCAGTGCTGACGACAAAAGAACCTTGTGATGTAGTGTCGGAAGCTGACGGGATTTTCCGTTTCTTTTTGTTGTTCGTGTTCTCGAGTAAGTCGTAGCCATCAATTGACGAGGCAGCCGAAGCGGTTCGGCCCACAGTGACTTCCTTATCGGATGATTTGTGGTTTTTGGTGTCGTCTGGCGGTGTAGTCTGCAGCTGATTCTCTATCGTGGAAGCAGTAAGCGCCGTAGAAGCCATGGGCAATGGATCGTGCTTGTAAGAATGGGGTAAGCCCTGATTCTCAGACGTTTCGTTTGAATGCTTATGGTGCTCCCTGTTGGCTTTCTGTAAGTCGTACAGTGGCCCTCCCGCGTTATGAGTTGGGTAGTAGAACAATGGAATGGTATTAACAGTTGCAGTGGAGTGTTCAGTCGTCTGGACAGCTCCGGACGACAACCTCTCACGAAGCTTTCGTTTGGGGAGCGGCCGAATGGGCCTCTCAGGGAGGACAGACGGTACTCCGTCGGATTGCATGCTTTGAGATGTTCTTCCTACTATATATTGTACCTGTTAGCATGAACGGGCCGCCAGAATACGCCAAACCAAGCAAGAAATTTGCCCTCTTGAGTGCCGGAACATCTCTAGAATGCCTCATCGCAAAGGCACTATCATAGTGCTAGCTACGTAAATTCCGGGGAAATTGTGTTTCTTGCGAAAGTGGCTTTCGTTGGTATTCTCGTGGAGATCTTACCTTGCAAACATCGTAGGTATTAAGTAGCAAGCTTGGTGTCTGGACGCAAGCGCCGCAGCAAAGCTGGGCTATTTGGCGTCAGAGCCCGTCAAGCGCCCTTTTGACCGGCAACAGTACTTTCTCGGTCCTTTTCTAGGAGAATATGCTCGCATCGATCGAAAGTCGTAGCCTTCGTGTTCGCCAAACAGCAAGTCTTGATATGCTAAGCTTGCACTGTGAATAGTTAGATGCAGGCTTCGTCTCTAGCGAGACTGATCTGCATTTGCAGCCGCGAAAGCAGTAACCGACATTTCAGGTTCGCAATTTTGTCTGCAAGTGATCCAAAATGGTGGACGTTACCTATTTGGTTACTTAAAAGAGTATTTATCGGATTTGAACGGCGTAGCGCCAGGTACGCTATTTATCGACTGTCGGCCATATGATTCGGAATATGCTGCTAGCACAAGTTGTCTAGAGGTTATGGTGCCACAAAGGGCGTCGACGTCGTAGTTTCTATACAAAGAGAGAAGGGCAAAGCTTCGACTGCCTTTTCTGTGCGGCGCTCTCTGTTGAATGTTCTCTTGAATGTAGTGGTTAGGCATACCTGCTGCCACAAGCTTGTGGATAAGGAGGTGTACCGCCGGCAGGATAAACACTCGAAATTAGGTAAGCAGCCTGATACTTACAAGTATTAGCGGCTTTCAAACTATCCCTGAGGTAAATGTCAACCCTTGCTAATTTTGATGTTGGGCAACATTCTTGTCTCCTTACGATTTATTCGAGTCTCCATGTTGGTTGCTGGCTTCATGGGTAGGCGAGCACCTGTCGTTTGTGTCAGTCTGTGGAAGCCGAGTTGCGCTAGTGCAGTGAACGATGTGAAATATCTGAGTTGCCGTGAGGTGCGCCAGCTTTGCAGTCTGCAGAACTAATTCTGGATCTAAGTTGCAGATTAAACAAATAATGTGTCCTTTATGCCAGCCTAATATTCGTATATTGGGTTCTGTAGAAATGTAGATGAGTCTAGCTATTCCGGTTGAGGGAGATGCCGCAACTGTGTGGTGTAGTAGATTTACTGGCACGCCTACTTTGAGAGGTGAGGTACGTACCAAGTGCAAAGCACCCTGTATTTTATAAGCGAGGTACCTAGGTCGCTCCCTTGTGGTGTCTCCGCGACCCCGCAGTGCAAGTTGGCTGATGGCTGGCTGGAGGCATGGAGGTTCTAACCTTACCTTGAGCAAGGGGACAAAAAGCATCGCCGGTCAAGGCCAGGCGACTGTAGCTGCCAGCTACCCCTCTTACAGCTAGCCCTTATTCGACATGGACTGAACTTCTAAAATGATTTTAGAGTGTAGATATTTTATTGGTGTTTTTGAACTATTTTATCTACTTGTGAATGGCCGTAAAGAGCTGTCTTTAGTAGGTAGATGCCTCGACCGGTGGTGCTTTTTGCCCCCAGATGCTTACCAGGTGGATACCGTAGTGGACAGTGTGGGAGGTACCGGTCACGCCGGTACGTACCTGGGCAGGACTAAGGTGCAAGGTAATAAGCTAACGTTAGAAGCAGATACAGAACAGGCGCGCCGTCTTCTGCGCCTCAGCCAATTCTTCACCCTCCAACACCTTTTGTTCCTACAGCGTGAGCCACTCCGTTGCTTCCACGACAGCCGCGATGATATTGTGCTATGAGGAAAATCTACATTGATTGAAAAACATCCTCTACAACAGTCCTTCGAAAACTCCGCAATAGCGCAACCCCGATATTTGCCGTCCGGCGACCGCCACAACACGGCACAACCGCGAGTCGCTCACAACATAGCACCCATTCAGTCGACACACGAAGGGTTCTGCATTGGACAGCTGCCTACCGCGCTTGACTCATATTGCACTTGGCACAGTGGCCTCATTACTTGGTTTACCTGCCAGTGCGCGCGACAGCTTCTTGTGTTTTCAATGGCGCCTCCGTCCCCGAGACGGTCCTCTCGAGCTCGCGCCGCCCACCCCCAGTCACAGCAATCCTCCTCTTCCGGCATATCTGTCCGTTCAGAGAGGAATACGCGATCTCTCCAACGGCCCTCGTCGGATAAGTCTACTCCGAGCGCTTCTCTATCTTCGGAGCCACTAGAAGATCTTGAAGAGGGCCCGATGCCTCGCCGCCGAAGACGCGGACTCGACGACGGTCCAGACAAAGCGTTACAAAGCGATATCATGGACGGCATGGCCAATGCGAGCGACGACATGCAAGATGAAGAGGATGAGGCTGTCCGATGCATATGTGGCTCAGAAGACTACCCAGGGCGGCCGCCAGTGGACGGCCCTGATGCAGAACTATTTGCATCAGTAGACCTTACTGCGGAGGATGTGACGGGCTTCTTTGTTCAATGCGACATTTGCAAAGTTTGGCAGCATGGTGCCTGTGTGGGAATATTCAGCGCCGAGAGCTCGCCTGATGAGTACTTTTGTGAGCAATGCCGACAAGATCTTCACAAGGTCACTATTGCAAATAACGGGTATGTTGTGATTCTTGATTTTGTCTATGCCTGAACACTGCCATGGGCACGTCTCTCGTCATTAGGCCAGTGCCTGAACCACGATTGCCAGGTGAACACGGGCACCAGTGATCGTCACAAGGTCGCCAATTTTTTTTACTAATCACACTTCTTTAGACAGCCATACTCGAAGTATCTGCCTTTGCACCGACAATCACGGCCGACTTCTCGTGCAACTTCAGTGCTCAAAGACGGCGCAAAGTCTCCCAAGCTTTCCAGCAAAGCCACACGTGCCGAACTAGCTCTTCAAGCTTCCAAGAGACGCTCTACAATGAATAGCCGCGACGCGGCATACGATGATGAACAGCTTCTGCGGGCGATCGAAGCGAGCAGGGAACAAGCACCCCAAGATGGCGAAGCGGGAAGTCGCCGGGCAAAGCGTGGTCGGAGTGACAGTGAAGAGTGAGACGACCCGTCTAGGCTTCTTCAATATGTGGCTAATAACTCTAGCAGCAACCAAGCAAGCGTGAAGCGCCAGCGTACCACGTCGCGGTCTGCATCTCCAGTACTGGAAACTGCGGCCGATCACAGCAGGGATGGTTCCGATGATGACACAAGCACAAGAAACGAGGCCAAAAGCAGCCGTTCACAAAGATCAACTAAGGAGAAGTCGGAAAAGGACGAAAGAGAACGCCAAAGGCAGGAGGCTGCGAACAAACGAAACAATCGCGCTGAACGACGCCGTGCTGAAGGTAGGGCAATTGTGGCACAAGTAGGCATCTGCGTATGCTAACTTATCGTCAGACTCCGATATTTCAGAAGAGATGTCTTTGGCTCCGACTAAATCGGCGGCGCCGAAGGATAGTGAGCCTCCATCAGCTTCTGAGGCAACCCCTACCATCGTCAATGCACCAGGAACGCCTCCACCAACAGCTGCCTCGATCAGCAGCTCACATAAAAGAACAGCAAAGAGCCAACAGAGACGAATTAGAGGCAAAAACCAGTATACGAAAGATCGCGATGAGAATGAGGCATCGCCTGCTCGCTCGGTATCTCGGGACATCCAGCGCACCGCAGAAGATTTACATCCTAAGTCCCCACCGAGCGACACGAGACAGAGCTCCAAACCTAAATCTGCCGCTGCGAGTAAAATGACGATGCTAGATATGAGAAGAAGAGTTGCTGCGATTATGGAGTTCATATCCCGCACACAGGTTGATCTTGCAGCAGAAGCAGCCTGTCAGACGAGTTCAAGTTCTGGTGAGGCCAGTCAAGAGAAGGCATCGGTGGACGCTGAAAGTAGTGCAAAGGGTAGTGGTCGTGCATTGAGTGAATTCGCGGACGGCTCTGTAACTGACAAGGAGTTCCGGGACTTGACGTGCGTGGAAATGATGGATGTTTTGACCAGGGATATGGTCAGATGGCAAAACCACTATACATAGTGGAACATGCACGGTTGGTTTCTTCTCCTGGTCTTTCATGGATTTGCGTTAGTCTATACCTGCCTTGATACATCTGCAACACCGGAGTAGTCTTCCTGTATGAAAGAATCACGAGAAGCCATTGGAAAATCATCTCTTTCCAGGGCTTTTCCTCATATGATTATCTTTCTCCAGTTGAGAGGGGCATTACAGTTTGCTTTTCTTGATCTTTCTTTCATACTGGGCGTCGTGCATGCACATGGAGCGAGAGAATACACAATATATTACAGTTTCCATGACTCAAAACATCGGAAGCCGGGGTATCTTCTATGCTCTATAATGTGGCATCGTGCCTTGCACACTACGTTGTTTCTCTTGCCTGTTTTCTTTCCATCTTCTGCTGCTTCTTGGCCTGGCTCACGCTTTGAGTTGGCTGCTCAATGTTTGCTTGGTGACTCAAAATGCTAGTTTCGGAAAGATCGTCCAGGACATAGCGCCCGAGTTTTCCTTCACGCCACTGTGAAAGTACTCTCGCAGCTGCTTCGGGTATGTTTGGGATGCCTCCTGTTCTTAGCTTCCCGTCCTTCTTTGCAACGGCAGTGAGAAACTCGTTAATGTCGTTTGTTGGCTCACAGTAACGCTTGTAGAGTGTAGTGCTCCGCCGATTCATGGTATAGAGAAGGTAGTCTGCCAGGATTTCATCGTGTATGAGTCCTTTCTTGATACCATGAGCCAAGGCGACTTTGATCATGGTCTCCCCGTCCTCGACATAAGGTTGAAAAATACCCGGGGAATCCATTAAAAAGACTCCGCCACCAACGCCCCCTTTATCTTCCGACGGGACAATACGGACTGCGGTCCCTATCTTGCGTGTAACCCCAGCCTGGTCGCCCGTCTTCGCAGCTTTGGCCACTCTGCCCGATATACCGACATTGCGAAGGGAGTTCAGAAGTGTGCTCTTGCCTACGTTTGGCATGCCGACGACTAAAGCCCGCAGGCCGACCAAGGAGTCAACTGCGCGCGCGGAGTCTTTGAGTCTCTCGAGTAGCGCAGTGGTTGTGGCCGGCTTCTGTTTGTCCCAGAATATAGCATTGTCTCCATATATCCTCCTCAGAGTCTGACGCGCAGTGGTGCTGTCGGTACCAAGGTCCGTTTTTGTGTAGACTACAATGCGCTGCCGTCCTGCAATTGCTCTCTCGAGGCTTGGATTTTGTGTAGACAGCGGGAGCCTAAAATCTCGGCATTCCAATACGATGGATATATTCGGGAGGATGGTTTTGATCTTGTTGGCTCCAGCATGATGATGACCCAGGAAATATGTTTTTGGGATGGTTCCAGGAATTTGGAAAGAGGACCTTGGTATGAATTGTGCCATGCTATGGCTGGTATGGTAACAGTATGGAACCTTTTTTTTATCAAAATCCCATGTCGGAATCGTGTTCAAGTATTGGTGTGCTCTGGTAAGTTCAGGGTGCCGTTTCTACTCCCAGTGAGCGTGCTCGGTGAGGGTCTGCTGCCAGGAGACAACGGCTCTGGAGCGACGCCACGTGCCGATAAGATTGGTTCCCACTTCATCATGAGACTACTGGTAACAAGAATGGTACGTCACGACCTACCTGATAAATAGCTTGTCCACTAGTTACCAGTACACAGATTTGCTGACAGAAATCCTGGCTATGAATGTACAGGTTGCAGAAGAAAATTGTGTGACTCGAAATTTTTCAGAGATCACTATGTTCCGTTGATTTGAGTTGCTAGCTTGTTTAAAGGACTGTTAAATCATCCCTATTGTGAAAGGCCTCGACGAACATTCCTGACTATGGTTAGCCGCGTCACCTGAACCTCGAAAACTTGGTTTTTGCGGTGTGGCGCGCCGTGGTTCTACTAGAGGCCGCTTCAACAAAATTAGTAACTCAACGCTTGGCGAGTTGGTGCTGCACTTCGCCTCAAGCATGCCTTCGCTAAGCAACCTAAATTTATGTTCCTTATTACACATTCGCAAGAACTTCGTCCACCTCGAAAATGGCACGGCAGGGCGATTTCCAAGCTGCTACCCGCTCTGCTACAGCACTGAGCAGTGGTAATGAATCTGTCTCGGGGGAGTTTGGCACTGGTGGGGTACTCGAGCGCCGAAGGCTTGAACAAGATGTTACACCACCAGCTGCGTCGCGAGCCCAATATTTCGCCAAGGGCGGCCGCCTGCGTCCCTTCAGGCTCCTGAAGGTCGATTTCCGGAACCTGAGGAGTAGATATGCATCAGACTGGACAATATTTAACCAGCAGGTTGTCGCCAGTGCCATATATATTTTCTTCACCAACATTCTGCCGGGTATCACTTTTGCCAGTGATCTGTACGTCCTCACTGGCAAGTCATGGGGAACAATCGAGGTTGTTTTCAGCACTGGGTTGTGCGGCCTTGCCTTCGCCTTGTAAGGCTTCTGGGCTGCTTCGAAACATACCACATAGGTACTAACGATGGCTCAAACAGATTTGGTGCACAGCCGCTGTGCATCCTAGGCGTTACAGGGCCGTTTTCTGTTCTCGCAGAGAACATATACAAGCTGTGCAACGAGCACTTCCACGTACGCCACATCGCGCGGAACCGTTACTGCAACCCCGAAACTAAATCCCAGAGCAGGTCGATTTTCTGTCCGTTATGGCCTGGTCGCTTATCCACGCTGGCTGGATGCACTTCATCCTGGCCACCTTCAATGCACACGACTGGACCATGCAATATGTAACGCATTTCAGCGCCGACATATTCTCGCTGCTAAACAGTGTCATCTACTTCCATAAAGCAGCTCTCGAGCTGAAGCGCACACATTCCCAGGCATCTCTGGCAGCCTTCCTCTATGCGGTGATCGGCGCGTTTGGAACCTGCATTCTAGCCATCCTCCTCTCGACGGCAAACTCATGGCGGCCCTTATTTCACCGCTACGTCCGACTAGGGCTGTCCGAATACGCTGCAGCAATCTCAATCATCCTATGGATAGGCATTCCGCGCATCGGGGAGCTTGCCTCTCTGGATCACGAACGCCTGGAAATACAGACAAGCTTCCGACCAACTAACCCAGATCGCACAACGTTCTTCGTCGAATTTTGGAAACTTCCTGTGTCGTGGATTTTTCTCTCCATCATCCCAGGAGCTATTATAACAGTGCTTTTCTATTTTGACCATGAAATTAGCAGCATCATATGTACTGTCGAGCGTTACGGTACTCGAAAGCCCGGTGGCTTTGCATGGGATATTGCTCTGCTGGGCATCACAACGATGCTCTGTGGGATCCTAGGAATCCCGCCTGCCAATGGGCTTCTACCGCAAGCACCATTGCATTCGGAATCATTGATGCACTACGTTGAGGTCGAAAATGACGATGCGCCTCAAGGAGACAACAACACGCCAGTCAAGGTCTCCAGGACATATGAGCAGCGTTTCTCTCCCTTTCTACAGGCAGCTTTCATCATGTTATTCGTTTCTCCACCGTTTCAGAGAGTCTTAGGATTGACCCCGACGTCTGTGCTGGCAGGCCTTTTTATGTTCATGGGCTACCAAAGCCTCACCGTCAACCCGATACTCCAAAGGATTGGCTATTTGCTAACGCCGCCGACCGAATTAGCACCTCTTGCTACCAATGTGAATTGGTTGGGAGTGCATTCCTATACGGTCGCGCAGATCGTTCTCACGGGCATTATTTTTGGTGTCACATTGACAGTGGCGGCTCCAGCGTTTCCGCTTATAATCATTGCGCTGGTCCCATTACGACTCACACTCATGAATAATATATGGTCCAGAGAAACTCTGCGCGCGGTGGATGGCTGGGCTTGCCGCCCCGGAAAACCTGAGGACTCGGGTGACAGCCAAATTGTGCCAATTGATGAAAAATCCAGACCCTAGTGTGCAGTTATCCGCTTAGGCACTTCTTGTGTTCAAAGACGAGCACACGACGATCGAGACCAGTGAGTAAATAGAAAACGAGCACCAGCACTTGCTTGTCAGATTATATTATATACATAGAATCTTATCACGCGGGGCTATTGAGCATGTGCTGCCGCCGTGGCATTGTGAGGTCAAGCTTCTCTTCGATCAGGAAGATGGCTAATATCGTCCAATCTCATACATGTCGCTTCAGCCAAGTCTCCAATTATTTGACTGCCGTCTCGAAGTATTTGCGTGGGTAAAAAGCGGATTTGCTGGTAAGCAGATAGATAAATGAACGTGGAGGGCCGGTATTACCCTGCATAGAAAAGGCAGGACATAAAAGAGCAAAGAGAGACAATATAAAAAATATGATTCGGATGCTGGCGAACAAACAGGCTTCGAATGGGCGGGGTATCGTAATCGGACACTGCGGCTGTGATACTTGAGCCGTTGGCTCTTAATTGGCAGCAAAGAGCAAAGCTGAATTTATCCAAGAGGTTCACTGGACGCCCGCTTCTCTGCGCGGGCAGAATTCTTGCACCCGCTTCAAACAGGCATGTTGGATGCCTTTATAAATGGTCGTACCGCGGAGTTATTATTTTATGTTTCGAAAGATGTCGGAACCGAGGCTACCTTCGTCCTTTTCCAGTTCTCGGAGTTCAGGGATCATTGGTGGTGGTGGTTCAAGCTGCTTGGCAGCAGGCAAATTGCTGGAGCTACCACCAAAGAGAAAGCTCGAGCGTCTCGACGCCGAAGGCTGGTCGCCGCCTCGAAATCTTTTGAACCAGCCACTGCTGCGTTTCGATTTTCGATCGCCCATCAAACTAAAACCGCCACGGCTCTGTGGCCGGGCGACGCCGTCCAGTGCCGGCGCGCTTTGGCTGACAGGCAGCTGGCTTTCTGCAGCCGTGTTATTCAAGGTGCGTTTGCTTAACATGCGCCGGAGTGTGCCCTTTCGAGCGGACGAGATCGGGCTCAATAGGACATGCTCCTCGGGGTAGTAAGTACCAGTATTGAGACCATTGACTCTATTCGCATCGACTGAGCCATTGGTCCGATCGTCCTTGGTCTCAAGCCGCGGAGGCGTTTGTGGCGGCGTCGGCACCTTTGGTGATGGCAGCGGCGGCGGTATGTTGGTGCCATCCGTGATACTGCCGAAGTTGAGATTAAGTGCGGGCAGTTCGAACTGTTGCTTTACAACTGTGTCTTTAGACCGATGTGACATTGTGAGAGCGGACATCGTCAGATAACTCGAGAGGTGGCAAAGGGATACGACGTAGACGCGAGGCCGCAACGGTATCCGGACGGAGGCAGAGGGCCAGTAGCCTGATAGCTCGGTGTCTGGCTGCTCCTGAAGATCTCTTTCGCGACAAAGGAAAGAAATGGAGGGAGTAATCAAATTGGCAAGATTACCGCGTTCGGGAATCGAGTAGTGAAGGTGCAGAAAGGAGGTCGGTCGCGCAAGGCCAAGGGTCGAAGCAAAATTGGAGCTCTCAGGTGGCTGGCCGTTTGCAAGGACAAGGGTACCTACCTAGGTATGTTGGTACTGGGTGGCGTTGGTATCCTCCAACTAGTGGCTCTTGACGAGATTGCTAGCCAAACCCAATGTGCCAACGTGCCAACTCAGGCGGGCGACTTTTTCTTTTCTTTTAATGAATGGGACTGTTGACCTACAGGGGGGATACTGACGAGGTAGTGAGGGTATTGCCACAATGGCAGACATTGCTGGGGAGAAAATGGGGAAATAGCATCGGGTACGAGAACATCTCCAAGACGGGCAGAGACTGAGCCAAGACCTACATCGCTAGGGCTACCTGTCAGATGGTGAGGTGGCACGCCGGTTGGCCGGCAACTGGCTCGGTATCAAGTTACGAATCACTCACTATCAGCTGTGTCAGTGTGATGGACCATTAGTTCGCTCATTAGCCTGCGGCCATATGGAGGAATGGCAGAGATGGACTGACTAACTACCTAGGTACCTATTCCCCTCACTAGCACGGGTTGCATAGGAACTAACGCATCTACAACCACATGTGTGGCATTACAAAGCTACATACATACTAATCCAGACAAGGCCTGCCAGGCAACAGAATCTCTTCCGCGCATATATAATTCCCGCTGTTTCACTTCATTCAACATGACGGCCCGGATTGTGCGAATGTTTGCGAGCGCCGGCAACCCGCCAAGACTTGACAGAAAGCCTCGGCCCTGAGCTTGCTGTGGCCGCATGAGTTTGGGTGTTACGGACTGTCATTTGTCAGTAGCCGTATTCGTAGATGGAAAAAGTAATTCCTTTTACGTGCCGACTGTTTCTTGCGACATTGCCACCTGTCATGCGCTGAGACAGCTACACCTCATCATTAATGTTTGTAGGCAAAAGCAACACGAAGATCATTTACAAGAGATTTTGGTCTCGTTCCCGGCCATAGCTGGGAAAAGTCGAATGCCCATTAGCTAGCACCTTTTTGGCACTCATCGAGGCAATGTAGCTGCAGCGCATTGTGAACGAGGGAAATTTCGCTATAGTCACAATTGCGACTTAAGATCGGAAATATTCCATACGACAATAATAATGTTTCGCTTGCGTAGCCCTGGGATCCTCCGGCAGTCTCTCAAGGACCCCGCAAAGCAGGTATCCAAACAAAAGTTGGTGGTGCCCCGCAACGTCATGGGTGATCAAACTAATAATGCTACGTGCTCTCTCCATTACTAATAATTGAGTTTCAAAGAACCACCCTAACTACACTGCCAACCTCAACGCAAGGCGAACCATCGCAACGACAGCTGGTCATGGCATGCGCAATAACGCGGCCACGCGCAGCTGCCCTTTTGTCACAGACGCTACGATCATCCATAGCTGCCAATGCGTCTCGACCTCCCTTTGCTGGTAGACGATGCAAGTCCGGTCCCTACGGCTACACTCAAGCCAAGGCGCTCGTCTTCTCCAAATATGGGGAGCCGTCCGATGTTCTCAAGTACTGATTCCACTAGGTCGATTCTTCTCTAGCTTCCAGCTAACCAGCTGCGTCGGGCAGGCTTCACACTCATTCTATTTCTCCTTCAATCTCGCAGTCTGCCATCCTCGTCCGTTCCCTCGCCGCTCCGATCAACCCAGCCGATATAAATACAATACAAGGCACATATGGCTCTAAACCGGCCTTCACATCGCTGATTGGCACTGCCGAGCCATCAATCACGCCAGGAAATGAAGGGGTTTTCGAGGTTGTCTCAATTGGTAGTGCTTCTAGTGAGCTCCGAAAAGGCGATTGGGTCATTCCGGCTGTCTCGCAGATAGGAACATGGCGGACTCATGCTGTATTTGACTCAAGTCAGCTCCTCAAGGTTGCCAAGGACGGATTGACAGCAACTCAGGTGGCAACTGTGAGTGTCAACCCGTGCTCTGCTTACAAGATGCTCCGCTGCTATGGGCCCAGCGCCGGGCTCAAAGCTGGACTGCCAATGAGACCCCTCGATGTTGGCAGTGGGCAGTGGTTCATCCAAAACGGTGCAAATTCTGGCGTCGGTAGGGCTGCAATCCAGTTCGGTAAACTATGGGGCCTGAGGAGCATCAACGTTGTCCGCGACAGGGAATCTCCCGAAGAGACCGAAGCTCTAAAGTTGGAACTTCAACAACTGGGAGCTGATGTGGTTGTTGCAGAGTCTCAATTTCTCTCACGCCAGTGGAAAGAACAACTTGCTGAGATTACGCGCAATGGACGCGACAGCATCGGCCTTGCTCTGAACTGTGTAGGGGGCAAATCCGCCACGACACTTGCAAGGGCTCTGGGCGACGGCGGTACTTTGGTTTCTTATGGTGGGATGTCAAGGCAGCCAGTCTCCCTGCCCGTTGGTCTTTTGATTTTTAAGGACATTCGGTTTGTCGGGTTTTGGCTTTCCAACTGGAATGAGCGCGATGCGCTGGGCAAGAAGCACATGGTTGATGATATCCTCGATATGATGCGGCGGGGTAAATTCAACGATGTCCCAATAGAAGAGGTCCCATGGAGTTGGGATACTGAGGAAGAACAACTTCGGGAAGCTGTGCAGTCTGGACTCGCAGGATTTAGATCCGGGAAAGGCGTCTTCTTATTTGGTGAAACATGAGCCAAATCGACAGAATGTGCATTAAAATTATCTAAGCAGCTCAATTCCTCAAAGCCTGAGCCCATTCATGCAACTTGTCAATGACTACTGGGGCATACGACGCCAAAGCATCGTCAATGACCCTGCCGAGCGACACCATTGCCTCTTCCTCGTTCAACTCTAAATGAAAGCGCTCGCGAACTTTCAGCACAGCCTTGTCCGGCTCAAGTCGAATGTCAGGGATGTTGGCGTCGATCATCAAGCTAAAGAGGTTCAATATCAAGTTGGAGGACTTCCGTAGAGCAGCATAGGCCAAGAAGCAGTACTGCCGAAACTGTTTGTAGTGTTCTGATTGCACACCGCCCATACAATCGACCATCTCCTTGGATAGTTTCATCAGAGGCGCAAATGGCTTCGGGTCGCGGCCGAGAATATACCCGAAATCCGCATGGAAGAAATGGCCATCAGGTGCCAACAAGAGATTGTCCAAGTGACGGTCACCTACACCAAGAATGTAGGTAATAACGCAGTACCCAGCGCAAGAACGAATATAAGTGTCAAGTGCCTCTTGACGAACTCCCAAAGGCTGCGTATTATCCGGGTTATGATATTTCAAGTAAGCCAGAGCCGGGTTACCTTTAAACTTGCCCACAATACTAGAGAGACTTTGCGATTGCACAAATTGTGAGGCACCTGCAGCCGTACTTGTGGCCAGAATCTTGTATGGGAGGAGCTTGAGGTCCAAATTCTCCTTCTGGAGCAGCTGGTCCATCAAGGTGATGATTTGTATAACAAGCTGGTCTTGACGAAGGTCATCTCCAACTTTGAATATAATTGGATAAGTCTGGCCATCAACAGTTCTGAATGTGCATTTGATAGGGCTTAGTGACGACTTGAAAACCGTAACTTGATCGGGGATAATACCGGTTATCTCAATAGAGGGATCCAAAGGTAGCGGCAGTGGGGGGTCAATAACGATGAGTTCGTTGCTCGGGTCCGCGAAGAAGTCTTTCACTTTATCAGCTCTCTTAGACATGGATTCGCCAGAGGTTCTCACATCGATGGCGATTTTTGAGAGAACAGCAACGAGCTCCGCCTGTCGAAGTAGCGTCTTCCTCTCGTCGTTGCCATTTGGCTGCCTGGTCAAACTTCGCATGAAGTCATATGCGACTTTGCCATAGATGTCGCGGCTCTGCGTCCCCTGCTCCGGGCTGTTGTCGTCGCATTCCACCATGAGGTACCAGTAGAAGTAGTTGCCAAGCAGAAAATTCGCAGCCGCTCGCTGTATCAAGAAACGTGCCAGCGACGAGTCTTCGAGAGAGCCTTCTACGAACTCTGTGGAGATGTGCTCATATTTCAATGCTTGTACAAGCTGTAGCAAATATAGCAACAGCTCATGGTCGTCAGCCTTACGCAAACGGTCCACAGCGTATGACCGTACCGCAGGGTTACTGAATGACGACCCAAGCAGCTCAAGAGCATCGTCAACGTCAATTTCCGTCCACCTTCCGAGAACTTGGATAGCCTGTTTCGATTCACTTTGGTCGTTCCAATTCACAGACTTGGCAAACTTGGTGAGGGCTCTCTTATCCCTTGTCAGATGATATCTGAATTTCCAAACGAGATCCATCTCTTCCGGAGATAAATTGTGGGTTGGAGAATAGTTCATGATCGTGTTAAGTTCATCACGAACTTTTGCGTTGGGCTTCAGGTCCTTATCCAATATGCCATGGCGATGGGAGCTTCTGAAAAGCCGCCTGTGCTTGGTTTCTGCAGGGTTATCTCTCTGGCCGACTTCTGGGTCGTACACTTTGGCTATCCTGGCGCCTATTGCTGACATAGTGTCATCCATAGCATTGATCCCAGGCCCGAATTGGACCTCGGGGGCTTGATGCCGATCTTGACCGGCCTGATGCATGTGCACGGATGCCAGGGAAGATATTGGGGGAGTATCATATTCATGGTCCGCAAAGACGACTGGAAAGTCAAATCTTGGGAGCTCCACGTTCAGGACGAACGCAGGTGGGCTCGAGTAGTCGCTCGGTAGGCCTGGCATGTCGTCTGTGGCCTCGCTCTTGAGGTTGTCGAGTCGCCGTCGCCGCTCCAGCATCTTCAAAGATGATTCCGCTGCTTTGAGGCCGCGAGTCTCAAAGTCTCGGAATACGAGTTGATCGAGCCAGTCGACCCTAGGAATATCGCCCATTTCATGCTTCTTGAAAAGAGTCTCCATTCGCTCCAATTCTTCCGCATCTCGAGCAGCCTGGACGCCAACCTCTCCGGCCATGGCCTTTCTTTTAGATGTGAATATGGCCGGTGTTGCCATTCTTATAGTCCCATCTGCAATTTTGTGCCTGTGTACCAGACACTTTTGGCGTCCTTTCTGGATCTGGTTCTCGGCATCGAACATGGGTAGTGTCGTTCCACCAAACGGGATAGCATGTCCCTGAGAGTCTTCTCCACCACTTGGAGAAACGTCCCAAATAGTGATGGCGAGACACGAATCTGCCGGAAGGGATCTATAGGAGATGGGCAGTTGCAGCCATTCATTCCAACTATCATGGCAATTAGTACCATTTAACAAAGCGCGAGAGTCGAGTACCATACCGTCTCTCTGTACGAGAATGCTTATATGATGTCTGCACTGGAACTGTAAGAGGCTTCGAGCAGGTCCACACTTGAGCCGTGACATACAGATCCGAATGGACACTATATCACATTAGCTACATTGCGTGCAAACTTGAGGTGGGCATACACGTACCTCATGTTAGACCCAATATGACGCATATCAGGGCAGTTTAGTAAGGTGGATTGTTTCGGAAGTGGCCCTTCTCCTTCCAAGCTCATACTGCGAAAGATTAGCCTATGCTTCCCGATGTTGCGGCATTGCTAAACTTGCATTCGGATGCTGACGGCATGGTCAACGTCATTCGAGCCAGCGAATGAGAAAGGCTCCATCTTCCCGTAGTCTGCCATTTTCTACAGGGGGCTAGTGACATAGTCCGGAGACGTGTGCTGATCGATGAAAGAGCTTGAAATGTTGGCAGGGGTTGCCTCATGAAGGCAAAGCTCCCAAATGCAAGGCGACAGTCAGTGACAGGGCGGAGTGGGGCAAACTGGCTACCTGCTACCTCAGTTGCTCAGTTGCTCAGGTACCCAGCCGCCAGCCACCGAGCTTGCGCCACTCACTGGCCGCGTTGACAGGCAGCCTGGAAGAGTGCAATCAAACTCAGCTGGTCAAGATAATAGTAGCTAGATGCACCAGAAAAATCTCGCAAGACTCATCATGATAATATTGGCCAGATGATTCGGTGGAGTATTATTTATGCCCCGATGGTCCGCCTCAATTTACTTCATCGCCGTTGATCGTATAGCTGCCATCAGGCTGCCTACCTAGTCATGGCAAGATCAAAATGTCACAAGGGTATAACGCTCCTACACCTACACGCCGTTTGCTCCCCCAAACTCCCGACAAAGATCAGCCACAAAGGCTGGTGCGAATTGAAACACGCAGTTGTCGTGGTTATCGCCGACCGTCCATCCATCAACGAGGTGGCTACTTTTTGCCGTCCAAGTGCCAGTTGAATACCTTGTCGAAAACTTCCTTTGCATTGCCTTCGATGACATCACCGTGGCAAGGAATAAGGGTATTAAAATCCCAACCACCTATAACCTTGAGACTATCGTTGTAGCTCGGCCTATCCTTGGCAAGAACGTACCAGTTGAACCTTTTGATCCATTTGCCTTCGCCCTCGGTGCTTTGAAGCTTTGCAAACAACTTGTCCACGACACCTGACGCCTGACGCTCGCTCTCTGGCACTTTGCTGTACTGCTCAGTGGCCGGCAGGTTGAACAACAGATCGGCTTCAATCAGCACCTTTTCCGGCTTGTAGCAGAACACAAGCTCGCGATTGGCATGTCCATCGACGTATTCGTAGTCGAAATCGGCATCAAACTCGTCGCTGATCTTGGTCCCGCGTTTCTTCTCTGGTGTAAACACGACTGCGAATTCCTCTTTGCCGATTTTTGAGTCGTGCTGCTGGGCTCGCTTCTCCGGTAGGCCGTGGGGACCAATAATTTGTGCATCGGGATACTCTTTTGCCCATTCTGATAAGAATATGTGATGCTCAATGTCTAGTGCGACCAAGTAACTGACTTTGCCACCCATTTCCGTAACTTTGGTCTTGGTCGCGTCCGTCAGCGCAACAGGGGAAAAGGCAGCCAGGGAACCCGAAGTCAATTTCACTATTTACAACAAATTAATACACAATCCCCAACCCTATGACAGTCGCGTAGTGTAGCGCTAAGCCCTGAAGATTTACTTACCCAGCGTTCCTCTGCCACCGATTTTGGCCTTGCCAAATCTGGCGAACGGGACTGAAAATGTCACGATATTGGGCGTGACATTGCGTATAACCATGACATCCGACGGATTGGAAGGGATCAATTCGCTCGACATTGTGTGGAATAAAGATCTCTGAGTATGGACCAGTTTTTTTTGTGTAGCAATAGAACGAAGATTGGCGATTCGAAACATTGGAGTGAAAGGTCCAATGTGCGGCCGGTATCTTTTAAGTATTGGAAGGCTGGCGGATCCAGGCCGGCCTCTATTGCGTCAGAAGCTTACCACTAGCGCTAAAAATTGCATGTGTCATCAGCGGATCACCAAAACCGCTTTGTCCGGTCTGCTTCCATTATTAAGCTCCGTCTTCACCAATTCCAAATAGCATTTATCCAATATTGGCTGTTCGATCAGGTGGGTGTTGGCGGGTTCGGCGCACCTCGGTACGGCGATCGATGGTCCGAGAAAAAGTTAGCTGCATTCTTCATTGCTTTGATTGCCACCAATCATTACCACCGCATTCTCAGCGAACATCAGCTTTACCCAGTTGGGCCGTGTCGCATCCCTGCAAAAGTCCGACGGCATTATGGAGAATAGGCCAAGTAGTGAAGGTGGCAAAAAGACATCGCTTGGTGTGCTATTTGTATGCAGGGAAAACTATGAACAACGAAGAAATAATGTATTGAGAAGTTCAGGCACAAGAAAAAAAAGGAAGGATCATTCATCCAACTCAAGCGGCGTCTTCTCTTCCATGCACGTGGTGACTTGGCATAAGGGCGCCTTTGGGCGCTAAATAAATAACTAGAAGTTGCCTCTTGGAATGTCAGTTAAAAGAAAATGGCACTATCTGGCGGATATTCTAGGGGAAATATTCCGATCATCAACCACCAAACTTCGTCCGATTCGTCCGCTGCACTCCAGGGGTCAATCTATCAAACATTTGAACTAGTCAACGTATCCGGGAGGGGCTTTCGCGAGCATGTAGTCTCTAGTAAGCCCATTCGCCTCAAACCATAGATTTCGCTCAATTTTCGCCTTCTGCAGGTACAAGCATGCTGTGATCGTCATCCCTATGCCAACAGCCATGAGAACAATGCAAAGTATCCATGCCAGAAGCCGAGGACAGAGGGCTGGAAAGCGAAGGCGGTCATTTCGCTCATTGACGTTGCAAATTGCCTCGCTGTCGCGCCTTTTGTCAACCGGCGTCATTTCGATTTGCTCCGGCGTCCTGCTTCGACGGGCTATTTTTTCTTCGGCGCCGAAACCGTTGTAACTTTCTCTCTGTCGGGCCCGATGTGTCAGTTCGGGAGAGCCTGTAATGGGGGAGCCTGTGACGAGGAAGCTTGTGTTGGCGGCTTCTGCAAGGCTCGCAGACGGCAACACGGGAGTGCTTCTCCCTGTGTATTGCTCCTCGTCTTCCGTGTCACTTTCGTAGGCCATTCGCATTTCTTCATCCAGTGATCTCTCATATTGACCATGTTCTGTCGTCTCGGTGGCGATCTCCATGATCTCATCGCTATGGGAGGGTAATGCGTCGCCGGGCGCAGTTGCTCCTCCATGCATATTGCTCGACTTGATCTTCTTTTGAATTTTGGCGATCATGTAAACATTTTGCATCAGCAAACGGCTCATTTTACCTTTGTATCTCTGCTTTTCGGCTTGGAGGGCTTGTTTTTCCTCACTCAGTAATTGTTTTGCTTGTTCCAGCTCGAGCCTAAGAGCGTCGACTTTCTCCCGTTCTTCCTCAAAGGCCTCCTTCTTCTTGGATTTTCTATTCCTCTTGAGTCCATTTTGCAGTCTTCCGTCTTTTTCTGTCGAATCTCGGTCACCGAGTCGTTGTTGTTTTCCGTTAGTCTCTGTCTCAGCCTCCCGTAACTCTTCCACTTCCTTCTCCGCCAGTACCAGTTTTTTTTTCAGCTGCTTTATAGTAGAAGTCAGTTCTCTGTTTCTTCTGGATTGTTCGATGTGGTTGGATATCTCATCATTTCCATCGTAGCTTCTCTCTGTGCCGTGCCTCGGATTGTGCGAGTCTACACCGCCACTCATTGTGACTCGGTTGGACAACAGGATGAACGCGTGCTTTTCTGCTGTGGTTTTGATGCAGCTGCATGAAATTCAAGCTCAAGTATTGAAAGATGTACTGGTCAAAAGCTTGAATTTCTATATATATGCTGGGGAAACCAGCATTGTGCCAGCGAATGGGAAGGCTTCACCGATTCCCGAAATAGAATCAATGCATGCGTGTATCGTCTTTTTTTCCTATGCTCGGTCACGGCATGACCCATTGTGCTTTATTTGCCTGTGCCGCCTTGTATAAAGACGACGCTTTGCGCCGTCACAGGTGAAAGACCTACAGGCCGGCTGGCGGTCCGTTCTTTGTGAGCTCTTTTGTGGCCGTTTCAGATGGCACAAAGATATAAACAGCAGTAACAAAAGAGAGCATTTAGGCTTCAAACAGCTTTTTGTTTTGATTCTGTGCATCGACCACGTACACATCTAGCTATGTGCTTTTCAGTTTTAGCTATACCAGCCTCTTGCCCCTGGACCACTATTCACAACTTCTGGCCGATGCTCAATCATCGGCTCTTTGATTTGAAGAGTCTCGACTATGTCTTCCCAGGCTTCCATGTCAATGGACAACACTGCTTGATACTTTGCTGAGCCCTGGCGCGCTGAATCATTCTCGTGGTCTTCACGAACGACAGGTGCTATTTTTGGCGTTAGCTGCTGTCTTGGGCAATGCGAGGACATTAAAATTACCTAGGGCAGGGAGGTCGTATTCGTCATACTCGATCTCGATTCTTCCATCCCGAATCAAGAAGCTGACGTAGAATATATTTTCAACCGTCTGCCCGAACGATTTTGGATTGACCACAAATCTCATGAGGTCTATACCGCCGGTTCGCCGGAGCCCATGTTTGTGCATTATGTCGATCTTTTCTTCGTCACTCATCTCGTTCTCTATGGCCTCTGCTACGGCCTCTTGGACCTGTTCTTGTACGTTTTGAAGTTGCTGGAATATTTTGCCGCATATGGCAGTGAGGTCGTTTTCTTTCTTAGCCAGGTCGTCGATGTTGAGGATTTCTGGTCTCGTTTCGGCAAGGTTGTTTGGTCTGAATGGAGCGCCGCGTTTGATGACTCTTCGTATTTTTCTCTCAACGGATAGTGGACCAAGAAGCAACCCAGACAAAGCCGGTCTTCTTGAGTGCGGAAGGCACGCAAATTTACCCAAGTGGCCCCAGTTCATCATGTCACCGTCTCTGTCCTCTGAGTCGTCGATCTCGTTGGGAGAATTTCCTCTCCTGCGTCTTTGCTGTGTTGGCGTGTTGTCTTCTTCTCCATCCTCTTCTCCTTCCTCCGAGTTTCCACGCTCTTGGCGCATAAATGATATGCATTTGGAGACAAGCTCGTCCACGTCCACGCCTTGGGAGAGACTGCCCTGCGTGAGACGTAGCGTCTTTCGGTACGAAAGATCTGTTGTGCTGACAAGCAGCCGTGAATCTATCGTAGCTTCCGTAGTTTGACGAACTTGTTTTGTAAGCTCATTTGCTTTTATTATAGTGTCGTATAGTCCATGCGAGCCAGACTGGAGGTACTCCTCTGAGTTTTCTGTCACGTCACGCAGGAGTTCTCTGAAGCTCTTCTGTACTTTTCGACGTTCTGCTAGCGGTTGGTCTGGGTCATACACATCCTCGTCGTAGCTATCTGCGCTTTCTGGTGTTGTGCTTCGCCTCGCTGTGTTTGATTCCTCCGCCGCACTTCCATGGTCTCGCTTTCGTTTGGAGCTGGGTGTGCCGCGCCGCGCACCTCGACCTGCGTCCCGTTGCGCACTGGGTGGGGAGTTTCCAACCTCTCGTTGAGTTGGCGGGCTTTCTTCCATCTTATCGCTGGTGCGGCGGAGTTTCGTCCTTTGGGTGCGGACAAGTTGACCTTGTCGCAGGCTTGTCGACGGTGAGTTGAGTCCAGTGTGGGGTGGCTGAGACGCGTTAAGTTGCCCCAAACGCGTGTCATGGTCGCTACCCTATACGTCGTTGACTAATTGAAAGTCATTTGTCCACATCGCCTCTACAGGCGTTCTATAATATGTCATGTTACTCCCTGTACTGTTTAATATATATTTAGCGTTCTTTTTGTTTGCATATTTATTTCCTCGCAGTGGTGGTGCTCTTGGCGGTCCAGCATCAGCCGCACAAGTCGCCAAAAGTAGATAGCTGTGCCCGTAACACTGCCATTTATGTAACTACCGAAACACGAAGTGACGACATTATGGCATGTACACATTTGCACCGACTAGGAAACCCATGATAGCGGTTGAATAAATATGCCAATGACGTATCTATTAATACACGCGTGGGTAGTTGATGGACGATGGCCCTTAGGCTCATCAACCCGGCAGACCCGGCCGACGGAAGCAATCACACGTGGAGACACCGATGAACGTGTGGCGAGGGGTGAAACCCCAAGAAATTATGCTACCTAATCACCTCATCAATACATATCTAGGGTGAGGCCTCAAGTAGAGACTACACACATAGGAAAGCGTCGGCCCAGGAGTAAAACCGTAGTCCTGCGAAGTGCAAGCGATTTACTGCAGCCACCGTACCGCCAGTTGTCTCGGACAGGCTTTTCATATACTGTGCTGTGGCTGAAGCCGTTCACCACCATGACGCTTGACGTGGCGGGGTCGCGTGCCGACGCCCAATTCCTGCCGCACCTGCAGTGTGCAGTGTGCAGTACCAAAGTTCCATAGCTCCGTCGCACGGCAGCGGAGCTATCTCCTCACGGACAGTATGCAGATAAAACTCACGAAGCCCCCTCCTCCTCGCCAAAGGAAGACCACCAGCAGAGACCTGAACCACATTTACCCATCACCCAAAGCCATACAAACTGGCATCTAGCAGCGTACACATCCGCCTACCACAGTGACGCCAAATAAAGAGTGAATATGACAGGGACAAGCATGGCGCCAAGATACAGCACCGAGGATCTAGAAACAGCCTCCATCAAATCGGCAGCCCCGTCATACGGTGAGTGAAGAGGATGCTGTGTTGAAGGCAGACGATCAACCGGGACCACAATAAAATTATATCGCACAGCATATTAATAGAGACCGTAGTATCCGACGCGCCATCATACCACTCCACCGTCCCGCACACAGATGCAGCACCGCTCTACACGCCCAGAAGGCCTCCCAACTCTGCTCATAGCACCATCGCCGCAGGAACAGATTTGTCCAACGGCCAAAGTCGCCAAGAGCCCGCTCGACTAGAAACGATCGGCCTCCCACCCGTGCCATCGCGCCCGCTGACCAGGATACCGCCGCATTTCAGCTTTCCGATGTGGTCAGCTACTGACACCCCAACCACTAGACACTACCGAAATGTAGCCGAGCGTCGTGTAGTCGACGGAAGATACCAAACAGCTGCCTCACCAGAGCGCCAAAGAACATCAAGACTGCTCCAAGAGCATAATGCTGCCAACGACGAGGCCTTTCGACCACTGGAAGACCCATACTTGGTGGGCGAGCAAGCTGCCGCCGAAGCCAAGAGAGAAAGACTGGCCAGAGAAGGAACAAATACAACACTCCAGCAAGAAGAACGGCAGTGGGACTGGTTGATTGGTCAGTATAAAACATGCCATACTCAGTCAACACGCAAAAGCCATCACTAATGCCACGGGAGTAGCCCAGATGAGGGGCTGGGAAGAGCGCGAACGCAGTTGGACTAGAATCCGTGGAGAGGCTGATGCTTTGCAACGAAGACGGCTGTCCCGTCGAGTTGGCCAGCGCATATTATCAATGCCTTGACATCGCACCGAGAGCTGATATAGTGCACGTGGATTCCCAATAGTCAGGACAAGACCATTTCATATGTCACGCAAATTTCAATGTGTACTATGCCTTGGCATTCCCTCGTGTTGTGCAGATTCCGTCGTGTCGTGCAGGCCGGGAACATCGCTCAATTGATATCGATATGGCAGACAGACTGCATAGAACCCACTCTAACGCCAAATATATATATAGTACAACACAGACTGCTAGAGCACGCGTCTGTATACTGGCAACTCCCACAGCAGGTCCAGTTGACGGTCAACCAGGATGGTTGTTGTTATTAACCTTTGCTTTGAGTGTTGAGGAGCAGCGCGACGATGAGCCTGTTTTCAAGTCAGCATGTAATGCACATAGTATTGCGCGTCAATTACCCATAAAGCCCAAGAACCTCCCCGAAGATCAAAATCAGTACCATGCCGACAAATACCCTCGACTGCTCCATATATGCTCGGACGCCAGCTTCACCGACAACGCCGATGCAATAGCCCGCGGCTAGACCGGTCATTCCCACAGCTATACCGCATCCCAGGTGTAGGAATCCGCTGTTAAACGTTAGCCCACATTCGAGAGCTGCTTTTGTGCACTATGCCGCACGTGAAGCGGCACTTACGCAAACAAACTGTAGCTTCCTACAGACGGCGGTGTTAAGTCTTCTGCTATCAGCACCGAGATGACCAGAGAATAAACAGCTATGATACCCGACATGACGACAGGAATGAGACACTGGAAAAGTTAGCGGCTCAAGTCACGGAGAGAAAAGTAGCATTAGCTATAACCTGCCTTCATGATCAGGTCAGGACGAAAAGTGCCCACGCCGGCGATGCCGATGCCAGATTTCGCGGTTCCATATGCGGCGCCGATTGCTGTAGAATATCAGCCACGGACGAATTTCTCTGATGTCACTTCGTCCGGGTCGGGAAGATCGCTCGTACATCCAAATACCATTGCTGCAGCAATGCCGCCCTGGGCAAACGTGTCAGAGGCGTCCAGTGATGAGTTTTTATCCGAATTCTTACCATGCCAATAAAGGGCGCGAACTTCGGCGCAACCTCTGAATCCATAATGAGCGTCTGTATGTCAGATAGTGCTCTGGGGTGTGTGCTTTGATGCTGCTCTCTGAAGTGTAGAGGAAGCTCTGTCCGGTCCCTAGCGGTCGCAATTGGAGCCTACCTACGCTAAGGCGCCCATCTGCATGCACGTGACTAACGGCAAGAAATCGGGGAAGCAACTCCCGACCGATTTCTTCTTTATCCCAGACTAGAAATTAAGCCCAGCCAGATGAGTACGAAAATGGACCAATATCGGTAATTTACAGCGAATTTTCTTTCATGTTCAGCTGCCACCGAAGTACCTGTTCCGTCGTACTCGCCTTTGCCCAACCGGTCACCAGCCACTTCTACGCCACAGCTGTGTGGCGTGTTTAACGACGCGAGGATTGTCTAAGCCACATGAGAAGGCAATTGACAGGTCGCAACCAATCCCTCACAGCGTCTACAAAGCTCAAGGCGCGACTCGCCCGAGATACACTGCATCCGCACGACGAGGGCGGAGAAACGTGTGGTCAGCTGCAAAAAGGTACGCTTCGGGTTTACACATCAATGCTACCGTCTTGATCTGTGCTCACCCTGCGGCCGCCCCCTCGATCGACACCCAACACGCAGAAACGGGTCTTCCGTAGCGTTCACAGCTTTCCAGGGGCTGCGAAGGCTGATCAGCGTCATCAGTTTGATTTGCGCAGAAGACGACCACCACGTTACTATTTTGGTCGGAATTTTGAAGAAGTCTGGCCTCTGCGTTGAAATTGCCTCGGAGATTCGCCAACCTGTGTGCCTCGGCTGCGCCCGAATCACCACAAAGGTACATCGACCCTTTCCGCTCCATCATGAGATATGTCGAAATCTGACACATATAGCTATGTCGGACTATCCTTACGACTCGAGACCCCCACCGCGGCCGCGAGGCTATCCGGATAACAACTCACAGCGCGATGCAGCCTTTTCAAATATATTCGGCGCCGCGCCTCCACCGGGCAGGTCGCAAACCATGACCTCATCTACAATGCCTCCAATGATGGATCAGGGAAGAGGGCCAGGGAATGCTTCCCGACCCCCCCCTCAGCAACGACCGCCTCAAGGGTACTATGGGGATTACGAGCATCCGACCTCCGCCGGCAGCCGCATCTCGGAAGGTAGCATGCCTGCTGGCTATTACCAAGGGCAACGATCTACTTCTGGCGGCCAGTATCCCTCTAATCAATACATGCCTCAGGGACGGCGCCAGCATCCAAACTCGGGCGGGCCTATACCACCTAGGATGGAGTCTAGAGGAGGCGTTCCGCCCCAAGCGGCAGGCGCCAGGCATCCCGGACATAGGATGTATCAGATACCACCCGGAGCGGCCTCGAATACTGACCCCTATCGATCTCAGTCCCTCGCCTCAACTGCTCGACCTCAGATGTACCCACAGTCACAACATGCCTATCAACAGTCGCCGGCGAACCAGTCTCGACAGGCCCCCTATTCGCAGCAGTATTCTGCAAGAACCACTGCGCAGGGGCGCGTGGTACCCGAAAGACATGAGGATCGATCCATGTCAATGACCGGCCCATATCGTATGCAGGATAGGGACGCCCATCAAACGATGAGTGGCCGCGTCATTCCCAACCGACGAACGCCATCGGATCTACAAACCGCGAATGGATATGTGCCGCACGGTGGTGCGTATACGAATTCGTCCATTGTTCAAGGTAGAACCACGAGCATGGTTTCTTCGACAAGCACCTACGAGCATTCTCGAACTATGTCCATGGCGTCCAGTATTGCGCCGACGATTACACCTTCAGAGTCGGATAGTGCGACGCTTGTGCAACGGCCGTCTCGAAGTAAATCTGTCGAGAGCGAGCGCCCCCAAACGGCTTCAAAAATACGCCCCCCTCTTGTCTATCCGGCGTTACTCTCTCGAGTGGCTGAGTGCTTTAGAACAAAGATTTACGTCGGAGATCGCACGAAGAACGAACTCACGTACAAAAACGCTTTCAGCGGCTCCGAGGCTGTCGATGTTTTATCGTATATCATCAGGACAACCGATAGGAATCTTGCACTGCTTCTTGGCCGTGCGTTGGATGCGCAGAAGTTCTTTCACGATGTAACCTACGAGCATCGCCTGCGAGATTCGCAGTCGGAGATGTATCAGTTCAGAGAGACTTTGATGGATGAGCCTGAAGAAAAATCGTCCGTTAATGGTGTTTTTGTCTTGCTTTCCGAATGTTACTCGCCGACTTGCACGCGAGAGCAGCTCTGCTATTCAATCGCATGTCCTCGCAGGCTGGAGCAAGTGTCACGACTGAATTTAAAGATCAATCCTGGACTCCGGAAGGATGACGCAACGAACCTGCACGATGATGAAGCAGATCAAACGGATGAGCAAAAGCTCTGGATCAACTCGGTACCGAAAGAGGTCGCAGATGCTGTCAGTGAGCGAGAGAAAAAAAGGCAGGAAGTTATCTCCGAGATCTGCTATACGGAAAGAGACTTTGTCAAGGACCTGGAGTATTTGCGCGACTTCTGGATTCTTCCTCTTCGGTCAAAACAATCCCCCATCCCCCCCCAGCGTCGTGAAAAGGTTGTCAAAACAATCTTCAGCAACATTATTGACCACCCTAGCATCCATACTGTTAGCTCGAGATTTGCTTCATCTCTTACTACCCGTCAAGGGAAGGATCCGATCGTCCATAGCATCGGTGACATCTTCTTGGAATTTGTACCTCAATTTGAACCTTTCATCTGGTACGGGTCCAAGCAGCTTGAGGGTAAATTTGGATACGAGAACGAGCGCTCAGTGAACCCTCACTTTGCCACTTTTGTCGATGAAATTGAAAGAAAGAGAGAATCTCGCAAGCTCGAACTCAACGGGTATCTGACGAAGCCTACTACCCGATTGGCTCGGTACCCTCTGCTGCTTGAAAACGTTCTCAAGTACACGGAGGATGACGATCCTGACAAGCAAGACATACCGAAAGTGCTCACCATGATCCGAGATCTCCTTGGCCGCGTAAACGCGGAATCCGGCAAGGCAGAGAATCGCTTCAATCTTAGGCGCTTGCACGAATCGCTGCGCTTTAAGCCTAACGAAAGGGTAGATCTTCGATTGACCGAGGAAGGACGCGAGCTGGTATTCAAGAGCCAATTCAAAAAGTCGCCAACAGATCCGGCCGAGATTACCGCTTATCTCTTCGATCATGCCGTGTTGCTAGTTCGTATCAAGCAAAAGGGAAAGACTGAAGAAACTGTGGCATACAGGCGGCCGATACCGCTGGAGCTGCTTGCAATCCGCGAGATGGACGAGGTCATCCCTTTGCAGGGTTCTATTAAACGATCATCCTCGAGCCTTATTCCGTCTATCCGAACGACTGCTTCCGATGCCAAGAAGGGCGAAGGCTGGCCTATCACATTTCGCCATCTAGGAAAAGCCGGCTATGAGCAGACTCTTTATGCCTCCAATCAGGCCGCACGAAAGAAATGGCTCGAGTTCATCGACAATGCTCAGCAGCGTCTTCGCGCTCGCGCTGACTTCTTCAACACCGCCTCGATCTCGAGCAACTTTTTTGGAGGCACCAATCAGGTGAATTGTGTCACGCCTTTTGGTAAGAAGATTTCGGTCTATGATTCAGCCAACCTTTCACTGACTTGCTATAGACGGTGGTAGGAAGTTACTGTACGGCACTGACAATGGCATATATGTGTCGGATCGCAAGCTGAAAGAGCAAATACCAAGAAGAGTCCTCGAAACGCCCAGCGTCACGCAGATCGACATACTGGAGGAATATCAGTTACTCCTTGTCTTGTCAAACAAGACGCTACAGTCATATGCCTTATCAGCACTGAACCCCGACGAACCAGCCTTGGCCAAGAGACCGAAGAAGATACAGAATCACTGCAGTTTCTTTAAGACTGGTATATGCTTAGGCAGGCATCTTGTTTGCTGCGTGAAGTCAACAGCGCTATCGACCACCATCAAGGTTTTTGAGCCCAACGACGCGATGACGAAGGCGAAGAAACAAAAGGGACTTGGCAAGTTTATCAGCAGTGGCCATGACGAACTTCGACCCTTCAAAGAGTTTTACATTCCCACAGAATCTACTTCTGTTCACTTTCTCAAGTCGGTTCTCTGCGTTGCATGTGCAAGAGGATTTGAGGTTGTGTCCTTGCAAACGCTTGAGACGCAATCACTTCTTGACCAAGCTGATACTTCGCTCGATTTTGTTGCTCGGAGGGAAGGGGTGCGGCCCATTCACATAGAGCGACTGAACGGAGAGTTCTTACTGAATTACTCGGAATTCTCATTCTTTGTTAACCGCAATGGTTGGAGAGCCCGCCCGGAGTGGCGAATCGATTGGGAAGGCGCGCCTCAGAGTTTTGCGTTGAGCTATCCGTTCATTCTCGCCTTTGAACCCAACTTCATAGAATTGCGCAACATTGAAAATGGCACCGTCCACATCGTTCCGCACAAGAGTATCAGAATGTTGCACAGCAGCACGCATGAGGTATTTGGACGCCCCACTCCCTGACAATAGTCGAAGCTGACCATTTATTCAGATTTTATATGCATACGAGGACGAAAAGGGCGAAGATGTCGTGGAGGCAATTGACTTTTGGAAGAACAATAGACGGTCCGACGTTCCCGGCTCAACTTCACCTTAGATACATGAGGCCTCTGTTTATCGTCTTCGGCAAACGAGGTGCAACACAACTTGTCTGTCGGTCAAGTCATTATTTTGGAAGCGAAATTGAGCGAAGTATTATTTTGCACTTTTGATCATCGCAGGTGCTCCGCATCCTTGGCAGCAGGTGATTGACTTCTGGATGTCCTTTTCTAGCAATGTAGGCGGTGAAGCTCATATCAAGTGTCGCAGGTCCTGAATGCAAAGGGCATGACTTTGCGATATACAAAACAATTCCTCCGCCTAAGCTTTTTCATGAAAGATCCGTGCTCGGGCTGTGATAGGATAAACACGTCTTGGGCACACGTCTTGGGCACACGTCTTGGGCACACGTCTTGGGCGAAATTCACCTCATCAACGCAATTTTAATTAACAGAGCCCACCGACCATCCCATCAATGTACGGATTAGCGACTAAACTAGTTTGGAAATGCTCGCTCCTCGGCTGCGGCATGGGTCAATGCCCACAAACATCAACAATTCGCTGGTGAGATATATTCAGGACAGCCCATCTTTGTTCGCGATGATGTTTACAATCATGGAGTGAACCTAAGTTGTCTTGCAGAACCTCTACTAAGGTAGGGGAGTGGCTCTGACAGTCAGTTTTGGTCGACCCTGCAGCGTTTCCAATGCTGCAAAGCGAACCAGCTTGATGATCCGATATATCTGTGCAGAGGATATGCAAATCAAGAAATTGGCTGAAGACAGCACCAAAGCTTGGTCGTGAAGGCTTCAGGCCGCGCAACGAAGAAGATATCGACCGAAACGTAGTTTCTGCGCCCTTGTTGCCTGAGATTGGGTTGCTGAAATCCGTATTTGACTCGTACTTGTTGCTGACCTCCTCGATGGTGGAATTGACTAACAATATCAGTGGATTCGTGCTTGTAGAGCTAGAAAGCCCTCGCAACCGCGCTCTCAAGAGTGCTAATGATTTATGTGCTGCCGTCTTCTCTCGTCGAGCAAACAATGACATCAAAAGAGTAGAAAAATGAGTCACGACGATAATTTCTGGTGAGCACCTGGCCGCAGAGCTGTCGTCCTGAGCGTCATGTGACGGCGCCCTTGATTCATTTTGATACTTGATGCGATTGTGTCCGATGGGATATGGTAGATCTTCATCCTCGCTATCTTGAGTTTCAGCGGCGGATATATATTGATTGGGTTTGTGGTTGCTTGTGACTCCTCCTTCGAGAGCAATGGAGGGAGACGCAACTGCGACGCCGGTCTGCAGAAGCTCAGATATCGTGGGCCATATGCCATCTATATCGAACACAACCGACAGCATGACGCGATCCAAGCTGACACGGCATTTTTCTTCAATTTGGGTATGATCAAGTCCGGATCTTGATAGCTGGGACTTCATAATATCCATAATCAATTTGGATATCGATGCCAGAGGCTTTGGTGTGATGACCAAGACGCGGCTGGCTGAGCTGTCCAAGATCGCCCTTATTGTGCCTTGCAATCCCATCTGACCACTTCAGCGTCCAGTACAGGGGAGCTAGAAGCGAAACGTACCAGCAAGCCAAAGCCATCCGTATTGTCAGCGCTGACACCTACAACAGAGCCTCTTTGTAGGCCGCCAAGTAGGACGATGCCGTCCAGCTCCTTACATCCATATTGTACTGGCTGAAATCTGGCAAGACGATCTTGCAGTCTGGCTTCTTTGCTGGCGAGCGTCGACGCGCAAACAGGTTCAGGCTGGATACCAATGTCTTCTATGACATCGGGCAGAGGAGCCTCCATCTTCGTGGAGGTACATGTAGATGGGCTGGACAGTTGGCCGATTACCCGCTCTCTACGACTTGAGACCCAGACTGCCCCACCAAGATCAGGTGGCAAGATATAGTAAAGCTGCCATACCATACAAACACGCGAAGAGATTTTAGCTATGCATGCTGAACCTCCGGCTTTATAATCGATTTTTAGTTCAGTCACTATAGCTACTTCTGCGCCTGCAGATAAAAATACCAATGTCGCCATCAGCTGATGCATCGCCGTAGGACGATCACGATCGCCAACCAAACACAGCCTTGCTACATTCCTGGTGGCGTAAACTTTTTGGACCCTAAACTATTTCAGCTAATAAGAAATTTGGTGGTTCCCAAATCAAACTGGTCCATTCTTCTGGTACAACTCGGAACGTACGCCGCATAAGTAGCGCAGAATGCTTCCGTTACGATCGGAAGGCGACATACCCTTGAGAGCCTGCGCAACTTGGGCTATTGTGCCTGTGGCGAATATCCATCGCTTTGGCTTCCCTGCCCCTCTCTTCTCTCGCCGGAGATTCAGCCCTGGTTCGCTGAAGCATTATTGACACCGTCTACATTTCTGGGCTTCCTGCCACCCTTCAAGCTCTTCATTCTTCCGAGAAGGCTGTTTGGCTTCGCGGAGGTCTCTTCTGACGGGCTGGTGGCATCTGTTGTGGCTCGCCTCTCGAGAGCTGCGCCGGAACCACGTCTAGGAACAGGTGGCGGGCTAACAGGGGAAAGAGTGCCATCTCGACGCTTGACCGTTATGCTGTCTTCGCCTTTGCCAAACTCGGAGAAGTAGCCCTGACTGGGCTCGGAGCCGTCGATAGGCCGCGAGGGCATTGCGTCAGGAGAATACTGCCCGGCGCCGTGATATTCACGAGGACCTTTGTTCATGTGCCGAATACGGTGCGCCAGAGACTTCTTTCGCTGGATTCCCACTGTCGTTGCCTCTTGAGCCTCCTCAGCTTGACGTCGAGCGATAGCAGCCCGAGCGGCTGGGGTCCCCTCCAAGAACGTTGAAGTGCCGAGGCCATGGCTTTCGTCACCATGAATTATATCGCCCCGGGATACGGGATTAAAGATTGCGGCGTTTTTGGCTCGGGCGCCCGCCGCGAAGTCTCGGAAGGCCTCGGCAGTTTCCCCCATGAAGGTTGAATGGTCTGCTTGTTGGTTTAGGGGACCCGAGCCACCAAGAGAGTTGTTGAGCGAGTCTTTCGGAAATGCTTGCATGGGGGCGCGGCGGCTGCTCTGCCGGTTGCGGTGCGGGTTCAGTGCATCGAAAGGGCCGTCATGATGGAATACTTGTGGGCCAGTCAGCAACGAGGATTTGGCCGGAGAGCATTGAAAGTACTTACGCCCGGTTCCGTATATGCTTGTCGCATCGAGCTGGTCAATGATATCAATTCGACGGCTAGGTCTCCCCGATCGGCCTTTGTCCTTTCCATCCCGACCCTCGCGCCGCAGCTTGTCCTTTTCGCGGCGCTTCTCTTCAATCATCTTCCGCTCTTCGTCTGTAATGTGTTTGATGTCGAAATCCATGATCGAAGACTCGGAGTTGCGTCGCGGTCGGCGTTGAGGCTTTCTTTGAGGAGATCGCGATGATCCAGGCTGTGAGCCTTGCGCGTGCCTCCTTGCTTTGAGGGCCTCCTCTTGGGACTTTGTTGGTCTGTGCTTCTGCATATTGGGTACAGGCTGAGCTCCTGGCTTCTCGCCGGGACGGGGATGTGGTACGCGTCGCTCCATAGGTCGCTTCGCATTCGGTAGAGATGATGGCTGAAAATCTACAGGCTTGCTATCGTCTAGAGTCAAAGAGTTCTGCACAAAGTTACCTGTCAGTGGCGTTCACCGGATGAGAGTGGCACAATTCGGGAAGGAGGGACCCAAGCACGATGGTGTGGAAGCAGCGTTAGGCGCAACAATGGCGGGCAGCGGCCGACTGCTGTACGTACAAATATATCTTCGGCTGATAAGCTCTGCGAGTCGGAATGGGTCGATGTTACGCCAGGCGAGCGCACAGCAGGAGGTTGGTCGAGAAATGGATTGCGCGAAAGCGGTCGGGGAGGAGCAGGGTCGCCATACGGAGAAGTCGACAGACGTGCTGCACCAGTTTCGGCGTTCGATGGAGACGCAGCTCGGTTTCGGAAGGGATTGTTGGAGAGGAGATTCGCGGACAGATGCGTTCCCTTGGCCCCTTGTTGCCCTGCACGAGGGAGTTAGATGGATTCCAGGACGAGACAAGCCCGCCGCGAAACATTCGTCGTCAGGGCTTTGACGGCGGGGTCCAAGCGGCAAGCGTTGGAATCGTCTCGGGTCGTGAGCTCTTACCTGGAGGCTCAGAAGCGCTGGCGCTTGACATTGTAATCTGATCGTTGTGATAGGATACTGTTGGCTAATGGCTGTGAGGGACCTCGGAGGAGAATCAGGGTATTGCAAGCCCCCGGTGTTGCGTGTAGGGGGGGTGTTTGTCGAAGGGACTGGCTCGCACGCATCTAGTGTGGGTGTGGGGTGGCAGCGGCTTAAACCCCCAGCACCAAAAAGGGGCTCCCGGCGCCGGCACAGTGTCAACGTTGTTGTGCTAGGCCTGGGAACGACGGTTCTGTTACGCACAGCGCGGGATTGTCGCAGTTACTAGCGCTGTGCGTATGTTTGCCGTTCCAGGGAGGGAGTACTCACATTCTTGGCATGATTTGTGCATTAGTGACTTTCGTCATAAGTTAGACGCCAGCCAGGAGCGCCAGGTCGCAGGGTTGCTAGTTGGTGCCACCAACACCACCTATCCTTAGTGAACGAGAGGTCGCCGTGACATTAAGGGGCGCCATACTGCGCGTGCACTATCTAAGATATATCTATCCATAGTGACGGGTCAGATGTGAGTAATATGATGCCACTTGATAGTCTTGTGGATAACTAGAGATAGTAACAACTTGGCCTGCTGAGGGCTGCATCCTAGTTTGTACCAGTTAGGTCCTCCATAGCCAGCATGTACACACTACACCCTCTTAGAATACTTAACTCTGCCAAGCCTCGAGTTGAAAGCTCAGGCTAATCTCCTTAAGAAATTCAACACTGCTGGGAAATTACTAGTACGCGTGAATGCTAAAGCCCAGGTAGTAATTAATTAGTTGTATTTCACCGGTCACTTTAATGTAGTCGGTATTTCTCTGAGAGGCCAGCGAAATGGGCAGCAGAAAGAGTTTAAAAAAAAAAAAAAGTTGCTAGTCTAAATGTCCCGCAGTAGCGACGAGAATGGTAGAGAAGAAAGAAAAAAGCCCCAAAGATTACCAGATACCCTCCCAGATTAGAGAAAAAGGCTATAAAACGCCTTAAGAGCGCAAGAATTAGATCTCCTACAGCACACGCTGTTTATTTAAGAAAGCGTGCTTTCTAGGTTGTCTTTTTCCGACACTGGCTGATGAAAGTGCGTTGCCAGGAAAAAAAAAAAGGGCCGAAGCAACTTCCGCCAAACAAAAATGGCACAACATTCAGTTAATAATTTGATAATATTTCCCAGGACAACAAAAAGTAACAAGGCCTGCCTAACTTATTTGCCATCTGCGTTCAGCCTTGCGTAAATTAACACCAACTTCTGATCTTTTTGCGTACGAGGATATATGCAAATGGATTTATGTCGCGCTATATTATTTACCCCCCCATTTTCCTCAGTTTCCCCTATAGCATCCGTACGACGTTAGAGCCATTTTTTGTCGGTACAACCGAGCGCATGTTTATAACATACATAATATATAGCAAAAACACACATTGCAGGTATCAATCATGAAACTGGCAGTGACCGGCCGGAGTCTACTCGCCGGCGAGGAGTCATCACGAGTAGTCCTCCTAGATATCAGCTGTCGCCATTATGATCATACGGGGGATACGGGGGGGGGCGGTTGTTGCGATATAAGTATGTTGGAGATTATCCGCTCTAATGGTCGACTACCATCCAATCCATACACACCCCACGGTATCCTTCTAAAGCCTCCTTTATCACTATGGCGGAAACTACACCGCTAGCAATAGATAGCGATGGGACAAAAATATCACCCTCGGAAGACCAACACATCCAGAGCTTCATTCCAGCAGAGACTCTTATGATATCCTGCGGCTGTGTGCCGGTTGATTACATGAGAAAGAAGATTGCAATCATCTACGACTGCAACTCTGGGTATACACAATTGCCTAAAGGCCGTAAGAACATACATGAGGATCTTCATGCGACTGCCATTCGCGAAACGTGCGAAGAGACCGGATTGGAATTTTCTCCCTTACCGTTGAATAATGCTACCAGAGCGACGCCCACGGCCGATATGTGCAGGAATGGCACACTCACTGTTGGTCCCAACGGGCTCACGACGGGCTTAGTCAACTGCGAACCGTCCTCGGTATGCGTCTACCGGTGTCGGGACACGCAGGCTTTCAAACTAGTCTTCTGGTTCGCGGCACAAGGCGATTCCACAGCCAAGCCAGACGACAGCACAAGGGAGGCCTGGGAAGAAGGCTTTGAGGTAGAATGGGTCGAGGCGAGAGAGGCCGCAGCACGCATGAGCGCAGAGGCTGATGGGAGGGTGATAGAAAAGGTTTTGGCGGACATGCGCAACACGGGATACGACATATAGTAAACACGGCGATAGGCTGGGGCTACTAGGTTGATGCAACGTTTGAGCTGCTTTGTAGTGGATAGAAAACAATTGATCTAGATTTCAAAATGCCTTCATTATCATCAAGTATCAAACTCCACCACGCCTGCGCTTTCATGTGCCGCAGACTTCGCTACAGATCTTTCCTCCGTATCAATGTCCACCAGTCCCCCAACTTCCTTTGCCGCGGCGCCAGCGGAGGCATCAGCGCCGTCTAGCAAGTCTCGGTCGGAACTTCTCACGGAGCGGCGTTCGATGTCGGCACTTCGGCCAGATGCCAACTCAGCCCGCAGGGCCATATCGTCATCGTCATCATCATCATCGTCAGCGCGTTGGCCGGGAACGGCGTTCTTTTCCAGCTCTCTCTGTGCCTCTTCCATCCGCCGTCGCACTTCGGTAGCGACTCGCATGCCGTCGGTCACTATATTGTCCAGAACGCCGCGGAGACCCCGTCCAGCGCCAGGTGGGCCGACCTGTGGTGATATTTGGTGCCGTGCACCAAAGCCCAGGCTAGAAAATGTTGTGAGAGACCCAGGCGAAGCCAGAGCGTCGGGAACCCCTTCCACAATATGAAACGACAGGGGAAACGAGGTCTCAAAAAACTGCTCCAAGAGCTCATCAGCTAATACCACCATCCGGAACGTTGGCAGAGTAATGTGAAGTGGATGAGCGGGATCTAGCGCCGCATTGGCGGCTTCAGCCTTCGCCTTGCTGACGCTGCGGCTCGAGGTGACCTCGTCTTTTGCGGCAGTATCGGTGCTGGAACTCAGACCCGGCAGGTTGCCTGTTTTGTGTGCGGTTGACTCGGAGTCGTCCATGTCATCATCATCGTCATCATCACCTACAGTAAATGCGTCTGCACCCTTAAAGTCATGGCCATCGTCGATGGTGATAAGGTCTTCCCTTTCGTGCTTGTTCGTCGAACGGTCTGGATCTGCATACTCAAAACAGCGACGAATGAAGGCGCTAACGCTCCCGAGGAATCTTTCGTTTGTAGACGCACCAGCGACCTGGCCGTCTAGGGTTTCAGTGCTGCCATCGGCATTGGCGAGAAGTGATGGGCTCAAAGACCCCTCCAAGCCACGCCGTGACAGAAACAGGAGCGCCTCCGAGATGCGCAGAATGCCCTCTCGGTCAACCTTGCCATCTCCATCGTCGTCGTAAAGCTCGAAGAAGTACGTGATGGTTCCCATAATGTCCTTCTTACCCTTGATGCCCGCCAGACCGGACACAACGTTTTGCAGAGTGAGTGCCTGGTTGCCGTCAATATCCCATTTTTTGAATAGGCGCTCTAAGAACTCGTGCTGGGCCGGCTCAGGCCCGAAACCCCATGGGGAGTTGCCGCGGGAGGCACCCCAGCCGCCGTTGACCCTGCCGTGTCGCTCCGTCTCCGCCCCGTTGCTTCTCTTCAACTGGCCGGGAGAATCCGAGACCGCCCACCGAGACATGCTAGCGAGGAACTCGCGGAATGCGTCGTAGTCCATTAAGCTGGTGCTTGGCCCTAGCCCCACGCGGCCCTTTTCAACCTGATCCGGGGCGCCGGCGGCGAAGATTTCGGATGCGCGCATCCTGCTGGCTTTGGCACGGCGCTGCGCCTCCTCTTGCATCATGCAGTCTCGCTGCTGGCGCTCGTACAGCACATTATAGAACCTGTCGTAAAGAGAACCCAGCTCGTCGTTGGCGAGGAGCTTGCTGTCTGGGCCCAGGTTCCGGATGGCGGTTCTCTTGGCAAAGTTTTCGATGTTGTTGAGGACTGCATCCTTTTTCTGCAGCCGCAGCTCCGTGATGCTGCTATGGGTAATGCCCGAAAACTCTTTGAAAGCAACAACCATGAGTTCCTGGAACCGCGTCACGGCACGGAGCTTGGGATTTTCGGATTTGGGGTGGGCAGATTGGTCTAGGCGTGCAAAGTACGTCTTCAGGACTGATATAAAGGCGCCGTCATCTGCAGCATCGAGAAGCTCCTCTCCGTTGATGCGCAGAATGGCCAGGCCAACCTGAAACAACACCTTCGGGCCCTCGACGAAGAAGACGTCCAAGACGCGGAAGGCGAAGACGAGCGGCATGGAGTTGATATAGAGTGAAAGGAACCATGGCAGGGACACCACAGAAAGCTGGACATCACTCTTGACGAGATGCTCCCACAGTACAGGCATCGTGCGCTCGACGAGAGACTCGAAGACTTTCTGGTCCAGGAGAGTGCCGTACATGGTGGTGGAGTAATATCCGGGCACGAGTCTGTCGCACAGTGCAGAAAGCAGGAAGAAGGCCTGGGATTCGGACATGTATATGAGGAGAGCGGCCACGACAATGTTCATCGCTTGGCAGTAGCCGACATCCGTGTTGACCCAGCTGTAAGCAGTCAACACGCGGCGGAGTCGCCCAATACCATCTTCACTTTGGAAGCCAGGGTATTCTGGCAGGCTTCGATTGAGGTCTTTCTCGATCTCATCGATGGCAAGCGACTCCTGCCCCTCAAATTTGGCCAATGTGTCTGCATACAGGGCCGGAGACTCTAAGCGCAGGTACAATGAACCAGAGGTCAGCTCCCACATCTCACCTCGTAACCGGTTCGGCAAGCCGACCCGGATAAGCTTGTGAAAGGTGGGTTGCCGGATGAGCGTGGCGTCTCGGCCGTTGTCACGAAGGTACTCTGCCCAAAGTCGCATCTTGGCCCGGTCTCGCAGCTTCTTCGCGTCGCCAGGGTAGCGGAACGTCATGCCAAGTCCTGCGTCGGGAGGGGCGCTGTCTTTCTTCTCCTCGGGTCGCAAGAGGTATTCCGAATAGCATTCAGCGACGACCCGGCGCAGCTTGCCGACATTGCCTACGCCGGCTCGCAGGCCCTTCTTCAGGCCGTCGCAGAACCGCTCGCAAGCCTGTCTAGAGCCCGCAAGATGGATGGTTATGCGTTGTTCTTTGATGTCTTTATTGTCTTTCGTGCTGGAATCCTTGTCTTTTTGGCTCTCCGCGAGGAGTCCGTTCCAAGTCGTGATGGCAAGGGCAAACTACACACGCGCTGTTAGCTCAGGCCTCGCAGACTCTCCTGTTCCGCATACCTGAAAATTTTGGCTGTTGAGCCTTTCTACACGCCTGATGGCGCATAGGGGGAATGTGAACCCATTCCCGCTGGGCCCCCCGCCGTGCGTCTGGCCGGTGAAGGCGGACGAGGTGCTCGTGCTCGCCGACTGCAGGAAGCTCGTAGGCGTCGTCGAGAAGCAGATGAAGGCCTCGGACAGATGGAGCTTGCCTGCGTAGTGCCAGCCTCTATCGTGGTCCTTCTCGCCTCCAGTGGCATTCGACGGAGGGATAGTGAGCTCGGCAGTGATCTCGTAGAGGGGGCTCTGAGACGCTGGAAGCCGGAATTGGCTCTGGAATAGCGACGCTTTGGAGGGGTTCCGGTCAGAGCTGGAGAGGTTTAGTCCCTGTGTGGGATCAATGAGCTGTTGTGCCTTCTGCACTATGCTTGTAAAGTTGGAAAACATGATTTCAGCTTTCTGTCAGACGCGCATGGCGACGGAGCGTAGTCCCTTGTCGCCCCAGTCCTTGCAGCTGCGCGAGCACACCAGTCGTGTGTGCAGCGGCGGAGCGCGGCTGATAGATACAAGACTCGGCGTCTGCGGCACGTCTAATGGACTGGATAACCGTTCCGGCGTATTGTTCTCGGATGGCGTACGAGCTACGTCGGCACTGTCCGGCTTCGAGCGTGGATTGACTCCTCGTTTGCTTGTGTGGCTTCTCTCGACATATGTCATTGCCTTCCCAATCTCGAGTCAGTGGAGCTCCCTTCATGTACCAGTTGGTGGTGGGATGTGATGGGTCAAACGACGCAGGCAACAGGTAGGTAGCTAGTTAGGGGCTGAGGCCCGCAGCGCCACGGCTGCCCTTCGAGCTGTCAAGCCACAGTTTGCTCGGTCTGCCCCGCCTCTGGCACCTCCGCACCACGTAGCTGCCACTCCACCCCAAGTACCTCGCCGTGCCACAAGAGCTGTTCGGAGGTACCTGCTGTCGTGGGTGTACTTCCGTGCCCGCCGCTGCCCCACCTCATGCACTGGTGCGGGTGGATGTTGAGCATCATCTGTGATGTCGCGGTTGAAAGGATCGCCCGGCTTGAGACTCTGCACCGTATTACCTCGCATACATCTATCTCTAAGCAGCACTCGGTCGCAACCAAAAGGGCCACCTACGCAGAATCCATCCGAGAGCTGCTCAATCGGGAGCGAAAACGCACGATCAGCTTGTCATTTACCAGCCTAGTTGCGGCCATGGCTCACACCAATTTACAACATTGATCAATCGCCTGGCCGTGCTAGAAATAGCGTTTTGTACTCACAAGATCGGTGGCAGGCTTGCGGATGGAGACTGTTAGCCGTTGACCACAGCGCGGACGATAAGCCACATACTGGCCCGGCACCATGGCGTCTTCTTCTGTTGCCCAGCCCGCCGGCTATGGCATCACGGATGCGGAGCCCAACATGTCCCATAGCAGCAGCATAGTGCAGCCATTGCCATCTGTGCGCAATTTCAAATTGTCCAACTTCAAACTCGTCAGAACACTCGGCACAGGTTCGCGTGCTCTTCCTCTCTACCTGCGTTGCGCTCCCTTCTGCATCTTGCTGACAACCTCCAGGCACCTTTGCGCGAGTCTGCCTTGTTCGGCCGGCCAACGCAACCGTGGCCCTCGACCGGCAGGATGACCCAGAGGTATACGCGCTGAAAATCCTCCGAAAGACAGAAGTCATCAAGCTCAAGCAGATCGACCATGTGCGTCACGAGCGCGCAGTCCTTGCTGACGTGGCCGGCCACCCTTTCATTACGAACCTCATCGCCTCGTTTGCCGATACCGACTCCCTTTACATGCTTCTCGACTATGTGCCCGGTGGCGAACTCTTCAGTTACCTCAGAAAGTTTCGTCGCTTCGACGAGCCTGTCGCCCGATTTTATGCCGCGGAGATCGTTCTGGTACTCGAATACCTCCATGAGCAGCAGGGCGGCGTAGCTTACAGAGATCTCAAGCCTGAGAATTTACTTCTCGATAGGGACGGTCATATAAAGCTTGTAGATTTTGGTTTCGCCAAAAGGCTCGGGTATCACGATGACAGACCTGTCGAAACTTATACACTCTGCGGAACGCCAGAGTACTTGGCGCCGGAGGTGATACATAATAAGGGACACACCACAGCCGTGGACTGGTGGGCGCTCGGCATTCTACTGTACGAGTTTCTCACGGGCTATCCTCCATTTTGGCACCAAAATCCGCTCGAGATCTACAAACAGTGAGCAAAGCTCGATTATTGCGAAAGAAGCGTTTCTAATTCTCCTTACAGGATCGTAGAGAAACCCATCACCTTCCCAGCAGACGCGCCGATCTCCCACCAAGCCAGGGACATTATCTGCTCTTTCTGCACCGTCGATCGCTCGCGGAGACTGGGAAACATTAGTGGTGGAGCGGGCCGGGTCAAGTCGCACCCATTCTTCCGGGGTCTCAACTGGGATGATATATTGCATCGGCGAACTTCAGGGCCCATCATCCCGCCCGTCCGATATCCCGGCGATGCTCAGTGTTTTGATATATATCCGGAGGATGATGGTAAGCGGGACGCATATACGTTAGAAATGGCTCAGCAGTATGACCAGTACTTCAGAGACTTCTAGGTCTTGCATTTGCCAACATGGCGTTCTTCTTCATCCAAGGTTGATGGGCGGTTGACGAAGGATGGCGAACGAGCTGTAGCAGAAGAAGCATCCATGGTTTCCGGGAAAGATTTTGGACGCCACGAAAAGCGTGGCTACTACAGAGAGTTATTGCATCCACGAGACGGCTCAGTAAATATGGTATAATACAGTGCTAATGTTCCTATACCGAGCGATGAACCCAGTATCCGCCGATCGAAGCAATCAAAAGCGTAGCCAAGATGAGCGCTCCCTCTTTTGTACTCCAAAGGAACATGCTCCAGCCCACGAGAAGCTCGCGCCGTCTCGCCGCCACGCGACGTTCCCATGCCTCGGGGTCTAGCTCTGTCGGTAGCCGCACTCGGGGATCAGTAGAGGTGGCTAGCGACGCTACAGTCGGCATTAGGGCCGATGAACTGAGCAAGGGAGCTTCGATGCGAAGAAAAACCGGTCGGTGGTCGCTTGTGCGCATCAGCGGAAGAGCATCATACGCGTGGACCTTCATGCCGCCGCTGCCTTGCTCGGACATGGCCCAGCTGGGCAAGTCTAAATACAAAACACGGTCTGTCCAGCCAGGATAGCGGTGCGGAGCAAATTTCCATGGAACAGGGCTCATGTCATCCTCGTCCTTGCCGCCAGTCTCCAGCACGTCGTATTTGTACGTTGGCGGAAAGTGTACCGGGGCCTCGGTGAGCCCATGTAAAGTCCTGCCTGCTGCTTTTTCCCGCGTGAGCTGGTCTAGCTCAAAGAATTTGGGGTAATAATTATCTGACTCGGCATCTAGGCTGGGAAAGGCGGCGTCGGGAGGTGGAGAGCTAGTTGATATACGATAGTTGAGATCTCCCCCGACAAAGAGATGCGCCGTGGGCTTGAACAGTGATAGTTCGTGCAGTTTTTTCTGCAGAGCGTCTGTATCTGGGCGATTCTCGCCCTGCAGCAGTCCTGCGCTCTCTGCTTCCGTGTCGACGTCAGGGCTTCCGCCGCGTATCATCTCGAGCAGCGGCAGCGGGTCCCCGAATGTCATGCAACGCATGATAGAAGCCCAGTTAGCGTTGCGACGAGGTAAATTCCATTCCATGGCGGCCAGATGGGTCGCAACAAATGTCATTTCCGCAGAGCCACTCTCTCCTGCATCGTAAACGGTTCTGAGACCGACAGCACCCTTGTTTCCCATGTCCGCTGCGCCAAACCCAACTTCTGCCTCTTTGATACTCCGGATACAACTTGATTCCTTGGCAAACAACAGTATAGCCGTGTAGCCGACGTTTCTTGACTTCATAAGCTCGTAGTGTGTTCGCTGCGTCGCTCGTTCGGAATCGGATGATGCCGGGTTGTCCACACCGTGCTTTAAAGCATGCTGGGAAGCAGCTTGATTGACAGCAGTGCTGAAACGCTCGATGTACGGTCGAAGGAAGTAATCACCGATGAATGCATAGCTCAGGGGCGCAACTTCTTGGAGGGACCTTCAAAGCGAGTTAGCTCAGAGTTTGTCGCGAACGATGTGGCGTCGCACGCCTCAGTCTACATACAAGACAACCAGGTCCGGCAGGTCTGTGGCATTTCGTCCAAAAGCCCCCTCTAGATGATTGGCAAAGACTGTAGTATTGATCAATGTTTTCGCGCAGTTGAATGTGAGAAATAGCAGATCGACAGTCGACGGTGCCATTGTGCCTTGCTGCTCAGCGTGTGCACTTCAGGTCTGTGGATGCTGCTTGTCCTCGCACCAGACCTCCGTATTGCAACTGGAGAGGTGAAAGTTATGTGTTGGTGGACTGTGCACAGGGATGTTAGCGCAGTCTACAGCGCTGTCAGTGCCGCTTTTACGCACCTACCTGGTTGGGTAAGGTACCTAATGTACATATCAGTAGGTAACTACCTAGGTACCTAGGCCCCTAGTAACTCGCCTGTGTGCTTACAGCCAGTTGACGATCTCTGCCATCCTCTACCTTGCAAAGCCACAAACCTAAAGTTGAATATACTAGGACGTTTGATACAGGCGGCGTGATACGCATCTAGCCGCAGAACAGCACCGGGCAGTGTCGGGACGGCCGTTACATCCCGTGGCACGATGCTTCAGTGGACGCGAATGCCCATGTCACAGGCGCTTACAATAATCAACGTTTATATAACATGAATCGTCACAGCTAGACATTTGGCTGTCAGACTTTGTATGGAAGAATCAATCTGTTAACTATCATTGCGCAATCTATCAATGAATCAAAGGCTCCCTACATTGAGCGTCTGGAGGTGCACACTTTCCAGTAGCTTTCGCGCGATACCTAAATAAAGCCACCGACTTTAAACCCTCGAAGCAGTTTCCGTCGTTCCTCGGAAGTAGGCGTCCGTGAGGATTTCGTTCGCATTGTCGAGTGATGCGATGCGCTTGTCTCACGTCAGGTCCAGCGTGTTGTGACGCGCGGTTACTCGCCATCCTCCACCATTCTACCGCTCACATGATTGACCACTCTGCGACGTAACGTTTGTACTCGTTGGCATCGCGAGATGGCTTCGCCTCATAGCAAATTAGCTAGGCGACCAAGAAACCGGATCACCATTGAAAGATGAAATAAAAACAAGAACAGCAACATTATGAATAAGGAAAAATTGAATTCTGAACGCATCTTCCGCATCGACGAGCTGGATTTCGTAGGACCACAGGAGTGTGTAGTCTACCATGAGGAGAAGCCAGTAGGCTCCCATTTCTCAACGGTGTGACAGATGGTCCAGTGAGTTCGGGAATGTCCGCGAACATTCCCGGACATGCCTTTCCGATAAAACACTGACGGGGAAGCACAAGCAGACTGTAGACGAGCCTGACTTGCCAAGATTTCCCACGTACAATGCCATCCGAGCCATGGCTGAAGTCATGAATGTGTAATGCGTCGAAGAACAAGATAGTGTGATGCGTTGTTTGAGAATAGACTGGGGGCCGCTGTGTGCGAGCAGAGACGGCAATTTTGACAATAGCCATCGCGTGACAGCCACTGTGTTGCTGCAATCTGCTGGCCAGTACGATTGCAAATTTGTTCCAGGTACAGTCCCAAGAATATAGCAGTAGCTAGGCCATTGTCAACATCAATTGTGGGGGTGGCTACCAGAGGCGTATCCTGCTCCTTTTGAAGCAGAGCGAAGCCTGTTTATCGTCCACTGAGTCAGCCGCACTTGTCAGCAACTGTCTGTCCGGTGAAACGTTCGAATACGAATCCACATGATTGCAGATATGGTATCCGTCAAGAAATTAGGCTAGGCTTGATAAAGGAACTCACATCCTATCGCTTCCGCCGATGGCGCGGTTGGTATCGGGTGTCTCAACGCCAGCGCCAGAGCCACGCTCAAGCATCTTGCGGCGAGAGCTGGGGATAGCGCCAGGTTTGGCAGCGCCCGATGGGGTAGCAGCAGTGGCGTTGGCTCGCGAGGCGCGTGCCTTCTCGTCATCGTCGGCAGCCTGGCCGACGGCTTGGGCAATAGCCTGGGCATTCTTCTGGTACTTATACACGGTCCAGTCGAAGACATAATCGTACTGGAAGCCCTCTCTGACGAAGAGGTCCCGGAAGATCTTGCGTAAATAGCTGTAGTCCGGCTTATCGTCAAAGCGAAGAGAACGGGTGTAGTTCAGGTAGATGGCGAATTCATTGGGGAACCCTCGGCAAAGGACTTCGGTGGGGGTCGTCATCTTCTTCTCCATGATGCGGTCATACTTCTGCTTCTTGGTAGCAGCCTTGAGTCCCTGCCAGGGCAAAGAGCCGCGGCAGAAATAGAGCATGACGTATCCGAGGGACTCCATGTCATCTCTGCGAGACTGCTCCACGCCGAGATGGGTGTTAATGGAGGCGTAGCGAGCGGTACCCGTGAGGTTCTTGTTCTCGCGGTAAGGGATATGAAAGTGAGTCTTTGGGTCGCGATACTTCTTGGCGAGACCAAAATCAATGACGTTGACCTGATTTCCGCGCTTCCCGATGCCCATCAAGAAGTTGTCAGGCTTGATATCCCTGTGAATGAAGCTCTTGGCATGGATATACTCGATGCGGGATATGAGCTGATCGGCGAGGAGAAGGACCGTCTTCAGAGAGAATTTGCGGTTGCAAAAGTTGAAAAGATCCTCTAGACTGGGCCCAAGGAGGTCAAGAACCATGGCATTGTAGTCACATTCGGTTCCGAACCATCGGACAAATGGAATACCAACGCCGCCGGCAAGCGACTTGTACACACGCGCCTCGTATTCAAGCTGGGGGTGCTTTGCCTTCACAGACTCCAGTTTAATGGCAATTTCCTCTCCGGAGATGATGTTGGTGCCCAAATAAATGTCGCCGAACGAACCGGAGCCAATCTTTCGACCGATTCGGTATTTGTTACCGACACGGAGATCCTGTCCAGCATCGTCAGTACAAAATATTTCATCAGATTGCAGTTCGAGTGGCTGCCCAAAGGCTAGTAATCTCAAGGTCGTTGTGCTTTATCATACCATGGTCGTCATTTTGAGGAATAAAAATCTCGAATCGTTCCGTAGCTAAAATGCCAGATGGTGTTTCGTTGTCGAGGAAGGAGTCGTCGGAATGTCTAAGGCAAAGCAACTCACGTCAGTAAAATAACACAATCCCAAACGGCAACAGTATTGATAGGTACACCAAAGGTGTGATGGAAAATCGTCTCAATATCGGCAACGATCCCACGGAACGTGGCGTTCCATGAGCACAGCCAGAATCAGGTTGGTATTACCATCCAGCACAGCAAACGTTCAAGATGAAGGTGAAATAAAGGGTGTCGTTAATGCAACCGCTCGTAGTACTTACAAGCTGCTGCACGAAATGCAACGATGAATGGCGGAGATCAGTGTTGGATGGCGAGACTCGGGCGGTGACGGTTTTCGGCCCGATGGTGGCGGTAGCGAGAAATGCACGCAAAATCGGGTGACGGTTCCGGGGCACAAGGCTTCTCTGACCCGAGCCAGAAATCTCTAATGAAGAAACGGCGGCCTCGAAGAACAGATGCAAAGCGGGCGATGGAGAGGCTGGCGAGGGGCTTGGATGAAAGGACGATAGGTGGAAGTATGGTAGGGAGGAGAAGAGGGAGAAGCGTCTTATTTAGCAACAGGAGGAATTTCGGGGGGTTGCTGGGCTCGTGTCAGCCAACGAAGGGAAACGGGGCGGTGTTAGCGTGTTAGCGCTCTGTGGCCTGTGCAGCTGGTCTTTGTGTTGAGTTGAAGGGACCTTGTTTTTGCTGTGCAGTTGCAGCAGCTGCCCCGAACCAGAACCTGAGAGATGACTAAAATAGCCGCCACTCCAGCACTCTTCAGAACCCGTCTACATTCGTAGGTGTAGTTAGGCACCTCATTCATCAGACAAATTTAGATCTATGTGAGCCTGTGTGCACCAGCCCAAGGTGCTGAGTTGCCTCCCTGCCTGGCCAACTGGCGTTCCTGCTACGTAAGTACCTAGGTATGGAGCAATGTCTTTACTCAAAGCAAGGCAACGGTTCTCTCCCGACGCAAAGTGCGGGCATAGTAGGCAGGTAGGTAGCGGTCAAATTACGGCATTTTCGGCTTTTGCATGAAGGGATAATAACAGCTCAATAGGAATCGTACACGCAGCGTCAGAAATCATGTGGCGGCACTGAAAGCGGCCCCAGCTTGGGCTCCACGCCCTTCCCAGGTAATAAATAATAATTGGCGACGCATTGGGCGCGCCGATTCCTGGACCGCACACCATGCGGCGAGTCACGCGGGCGTCAGGTTTGCCTCAGACACCGCACAGGAGGCTCATGCAAAGGGTGTAGAGTTGTTGTAGCTATTTCTTGATTTAGAGTATCGTATCGGCGTTGAGTATTTGTACCGCCAGGCTGAAAAGAGTAGAGCACAAGCGTCTGATCTGCCCTACAAATCCTCTGAAGGCGCGCCCATCAAATCGCCACAAGCTTCGCCGTTCAACTCGAAAAAGCGACCGGCGCCTTGGCCAACTTCCTATTGTCGTTTGCTTTTCCATAATACCCTATAATTAAAACATTCTCCAAAACTCTCGTATACTCATCATCAGCAGATAAGTGAGCCAAGCAGGTGTTCGGCGGGCGCCCTCTTGACGCCGGGGTAGGAATCGCTCAAGATGGGATAACATGCTCCTAGTGAAAATTCGATGAAGCACTTTAGTGTGATTGTGCATACAAATATACCACAGCTAGGTGATGTGCCCATTGGGGCGAAGAACACCAGAAGCCAAGCCTACCAGCAGACGGCGTGTCGCATGAAAAGTCAACCAGTCTTACCAGATTTTCCACGTGACTTCATGTATTCTATCTTGCTCGTCATCGACCCTGGTCCTGAAGATGCGCAGATGACTGGGGGAAGTTGCGGTCGGGCTTTTGGGGAAGGCTGGTGTATGCGGGACGGCTGGGATGTCCTGCCGGGCCCTGCAGCACAGCTTCCAGCCTATCTTCTATTGCCCGGTTTGTTTTCGTTATCCATTTCTTCGCTGATGAGCTCCCCATAAATTTCGAAGGCAGATATGATGAAGAGGACGACGTTGCTGGTCGCTGCGGAAGGGGTGGCGGGCGACGTGCTGGAGGCACATTGTGCCTTTTTGGAGGAGGTGGGAAAGACACCTTGCTATGAGGCCCGTCGCTCAGCCCAACCACAGAAGCATTGTTTCTAGAAGGTCGCGGCGGCAAAGGTGGCGCCTCTGAACGAAGTCTGGGCTCCGGGCAGAATGGACGCCGCCGGACAGATGCATCAGCTGGAAGCACTGTTGTTGTCGGCTGTGCGACATCTGTTGTGTGTGGATACAGATTATGTCTTCGTTGATGAATTTCAACATCTTGGCTTTCGAATAAAACGGTTGCGGCTTCCTCGGCATACGGGGGTGGTAATTGGGAGTAAGAGCCTTCTGGCACCTGCGACGCTGGCTGAGAATGCTGAGGTTCGGTAGAGGCTTGGCTTTGTATTTGTTGATGAGGGGCCGAGTAAACAAAATGCAAATGCTCTCCTTGAATTCCAGCTGTTGCGCTGTCAAAGCCCGAGTGTGTCTCTGGTATAATGCCATTGTGTTCATTCACACGCGATGTGGAACTTTGAGCACCAGATGCGGCATGTCCTGGTTCTGGCTTGTCAGAAAATAGAGCTTAATCGTAATGGGTTTATACGTTGGGGATAATTTGCTTGGAAACATACTCAAGCTTTCAGGAGTGCCATCTCGGTGCACATTTAAAGATCCCAGGGGCCCAGGCGCTGTAATGGCAAGATTGTGCGACGATGGTTCCTGGGCAGGTGTGCTTGCTTGTCCGAGAGAGTGTGTTGGCGCCAGATTTTCACTCTCTGCTGGCTGAAAGGCTGTCCCAGCTAAACATGAAGCCGTTTGTACATGATTAGCGTTGAGGAGAGGCTTATGACTTTGCTCTGCGGCGATCCCATCCCACTCAATTGCATGATTTCCTTCGAGTAATTCTGCGCCTGGATCATGGGGCAATTCCTCATCTACGTCGCTGCTTGATATAGTCTCGTTCATGACATTGCTAGAATCCTCACTGTGCGTTGAAGAATTATCAATGTCAAGATTATCACTCTCAACGCCGTGATAAGGCCAGGGGTTGGCTGGTCCCTGGCTGATTCCACTTGTTTCGTTGCCGGGCGGTCGTATTGGGTAGACCAGCAAAGTGCCGGATGCATCATCCAGATGAAAAGGCCAGGGATTTGCTTGCGGTATATTATCGCTACCTGTCGGCACAGAAGCGGGTTGCTCACCTGACGGCATCAGCAATGACGACTCGCCAGGAAGCTCGAAGACCGCAGCACGCGGGCCGAAAACTTGCGTCGGCCTGGTTTGCAATGCTTCCAGCTCTGCCACGGAGCAGTCATGCTCATCGCTGTTCGTTGCTCGACGCAGGTTTGTCATCTCAGGCGCAGCTGTGTATTTTTGCGATCATGCTGTGGTGTTCATGGATGCCATTCAAATGCTGAGGCGAGAATGTCTGATGGCAGCGCTCGTGCGAACGTTAGCACGGGGTGGTGGCGCCAAAGCTGATAAAACCTACATAAGTAGTAGCCGCACAGATAACGCCACCAGCACAACTTCATACATTTTACCTGGTTTAAACTACGCACGCCATGAAAACTGCTAGCAGGTTTGACATGATTGCTAGCAGTTTTCATGGCAAACCATTCGACTATTTCCCTGGGAATAGAAAGCATAAGCGCGGCTTTGCATGGCTTTGAATTCTGATAGCAACGCTAAAGTGGACGGGTCACATTGGCCTTGCATGATTATATGGTGTCCAGTATGATGCCAACAATATTAAAGATCCAAAAAAAAAACCCACAGGCACATCCAGCATTAATACGGTAGTGATAATAACAAGAAAAAGACACTCTTTGAGCAGCCCCCAAAATCTTCGTACGGAAGGTAGACTAATGCTTCAGCACGAAGCACTGAGAGCAAAGTTCAGAAAAACGAACCACAAGTGATTGGGGCCTTTTCGTTGTGGGCTTACTGGGCAAGCCCTATTCATCAGTCTTTCTGTCGATGCCATGGCGAGTAGATTCCATCCATCTGCGTTTGCCTGTGCGTAACTCAAAGTGCGCGGCACTAGCCCGAACATCTTGCATGTTGCCCTCGATAGCTGCGCAAGTTTTCGTGCGGTAGCAGTCCACTGTGTCCATTTGTTAAACGTCGATCCATGAGTCTCTCCGCGAGGCCGTGATAGGGGCAGTCCTCGAACTTACAGGCGCGTTGCAAAAACAAGTTTCTGCCCGAAAAGACTCGACTCTGGAGCCAGGCCATACGATGGCCCATGTCGTTGAGCTTCAATTCCCTTGCACGTCTCAGCTTCTTCATCTTGGGAACCAAGATTTCACCGTCAGGTCTGCCCGGTAATGGTACTTTGACGAAGGTCGATGGGGTCCGTCGTGAGCCCCGTCGGCTAGCATCGCGTCCGTCGGTATCCTGAATGCCATCATCTGACGTATCATCTGAGAAGAACTGTGCTCCAAGGGCGTTCGGCGGTGGGTTTTGCATTTCTCGAGGGAAGAAGCTACGGGGGAAAACGCTAGCGCGCGTTCGGAAACTATCCGGGATCTCATTGGTATCGACACCGTCCAGCGTCACTCGCACGCGTAGGCGAGAGCCGCGCCTGCTATCCTCCACGAGGACGAACTTGCGCTTCCGCGCCTCGGGGAGGTCGGGGAAGAGGCCTTCCGGATCATCGCCGACACCACGGCTTCGCTGTTTCGCCGGTATCGCAGACCCCGTGCGAGGCGTGTGGGAGGATACAGCAACACCGGCTGTATTGTGACCGCCATAACCAGTAAAGACATGGGCGGTGCGTATGTCTTGTTGGCTCGGTGTGTTCTCTTCAACGTTCTGGTATTGCTGATCGCCTGCATGAGGGCTGGTATCAGCTACACAGGGTTGTTAGCTTACAGGTCGTCAGATTAGACCAGTGGAGAGTGCGAGAGCGTGAGCGGAGCGCGAGAAAAGACTATCAGGCTTGAGATAGAACATCGCGCCAATCAGGGGATCGAACAGCGCGACCAAGAATGCTCTTCAGTGTGTCATTGATAGTCCAGAGACTCCGAGAGCTCGTCTAAAGATCAACCAACACCTAGTAGCGCATTCCAGCAGAAACATGAAAAACAGCTGCAGCCTGAGATTATGGTTTTAAGACAGTAATGTACAGGTTTGCGCGCGAAGAGAAACAAATGACAGACGACAACTCAGTTTCGCAACAGCCCCTTGCCTGCGAGGCGGTGATGTGTAAAGAAGAAGAACAAAAGCAATAACCCGACTCGAATTCCCGACATATGAAACAAAACGCAGCAATCACAAATGGAAAACAGCCTGGAACGGAAACAAGCTCTCACCGAGAACTCTTGTAGTGAGCCTCAGACAGCAAGCAAATAAAGAGCGGAGGATCCAAGAGCTGGGAGGGCTTGGAAAGACAAAGCAAAACAAAATCAACTGCATGGGTCCAAAAATGAAACAAGGAGGAGTAATCGGTGCAAACTTTTTTCCCTTGGGGATGATATATGGCAGAAAATAGGTGGTATCATCAAATCAGAACGCATAATGGCGATAAAATGCGGCCAGGTGCAGCGGGGGCAATGCGATGATGTATCAAGAACAAAACAAGGCAAATGTGTGGCAGATGGAGGATCTATGCAGGGTATCACATCTGGTGGAACATACCGACTTCATCTCCTCCTCCAGTGGCGGTTCCTGGATGTCCGCCGGCATGATGATGATGCATCGGCTGGCTCATGCTTGCGAGGCTAGGCTTGCTCTCCATCGTCGGTGTAGGACTGGGTCCCATGGATCCGGGGCCATTTGCCAAACCAGGAGGCGGCCCATGGCTAGGCATGTGGGCAGCAGCAGGCGGATGGGCAGGACCCTGCGACTGCTTGCGGTTGTTCATCTTCGCCATCCTGCGAACTCTGCGGCTCCGTAGGCGCGGGTCCTGGTTGCTGTTGCGCCAGCTGTCAACTGCCCTTTGGATCAAACCTCGTTTGCCACGAAGCGGCGCGTTCAGCTGGGCCAAGGCCCAGCCAACACGGTTGCAGTCCGTCTCGTACATCAGCCGGTTGCCACGATACTGATCCTTGGGACAGCAGGCGCGAGGGTAAACACAGTTTTCTTGCTTGAAGTCGGCCGATAGCTCATCTGTATTCACAGATTCAACGTCGCAGCGGATAGTATATTCCATCTTGACCCGATCGCGCGAGTACTCAAAAGCGATCCACTGAACACCGTTGCCGTCCTGTCTCACGACGAGTGGTGTTGTAGCAGGAATAGGACCAGGAGCGGCATTAGGGTTGACCGCTGCATTGTGGCTGCCAGGGCTCTGCATTTGAGGTGGCTGCTGCTGGTGATTTGCTTGGGGCATCGGGGACCCCTGAGGCTGTTTTTGCATTTGCAGGGGAACTTGTGGCTCAATCTTGGGCCTGGGGCTGCTGGTCATGCCACTTTGTGTGTGCTGAGGGGCATGCTGCTGCATTTGGTTCGGCGCGGCTGTGTGAGACATCATCAAGTTGGCTTGCGTAGTCATCGGCTGTTGAGTATGGTGGGCATGATGGCCGTAAGGTGAGTGAGCGGCCTGGGGCGGCATAGATTGGTACGGCGGTTGCGGCTGGTAATACATAGATTGAGGCATGTGTTGCGGAGGCCCTTGGCCATAGATGCTTCGGTGTTGATCATGCTGAGAAGGCGACGCAACGGAAGCAGGGGAGTTGGATTGAGGTGTATGGTACGACATCGGCGGATAGGGCGGTCGGGGCATCTGCGCTGCGGCCATCATGTCGGAAGTGTCTGCAAGTTCGAGCGCCGTCAGTTATTAAGCTCGGTCCAAATCCTCGGTGAGAGTTGCGAGAAGGCGAGGCTTGTTACACAAGGCGAGGCATATCGAGTGTAATGAGGAGTACTTACCGGCGGAAGTATATCCGCTCGTCGCACCAGGTGTGCTGTATGGACTGGGGTGATTGTAATAGTTTAAATTGTCCTGCGTGTTTCCGGGCTGATTACCCTGCTGATACGCAGAAGGAAGGGATTGTGCTGGCGGGTGGTAACCGCTATGATGACCGGATTGCTGCTGTTGGTGAGCTGGGCCGGGATGCTGTTGATGAACTATGCTGGGCGGCCGAGAGTGATGCAGATGCTGCGTAGGTGGAGGACCTTGCTGTTGCTGGTGGGGAGGATGCTGCATAGAGAGGAGACCCATCAGTAAGACATTCGCATCAAAGAAGAAAAGAGGAAGAAAAAAAAGTCCCCTAAACAACGCGCGAAAGAAACCAAAGGGTTGTTGTGAAGCAGACGGTGGTGGTGTTTTATTTGGCCCCTTGACGCTGTCAAGAAAAAAAAAGGTCTGGGGAGGCGTGTAGCGGAGCCGGTAGTCCCTGAAGCCAGACTAGGATACCACGGGTGAGGCGTGCTAGGCCTAGAAAGGGGGCTGATTAAAGCAAACCGGGCCCTGATGCAGGTTGTTTGCCAGTCACCCAGTGAAGAAGAAGACGCTTGGGGGGTGGCGGCGACAACGTGGGGAAGTAGCACCACGCCAGCTTGGGCAAAAAGAGCTAACTAGGCGACACCAGCAGGGGTTGTTCTGTATCGAACAACCGGGCCATGCGGTAGGCACTTGCTAGAGCCGACAGGGATTTGCCGCATACTGGTACATGCAGACATGGTGCTGGATCAAGGGGAACCGGTCGCTTGGGAAAGGGGCACAAGCAAGATCAACCCATCCCAGCAGACCGCGGCTGGGAGGGCTGGGACTTGGCTGGCCCGTCGAGGCCAAGTGGCCAAATGAGCCAGTCCAGCAGACGGCAAGTATCCAGACAGGGTAGAGGGGAAAAGGAGGGAAGGCCAAAGTAGGAACTGAAGTGGGTAACGAAAATGAGCTGATAAGTGTACTTTGGCGCTCGAAATGACTAGGAGCGGGGTGGTGGAAGGGGAATATGCCAGCTTGGGAGGTGATTGGCAAGAAACGGCGCCGTCATTGTGCTGGAAAATAAGCCTGAGTAAAACTGAGTAGCACTGCTCATCAGCGTTGTCAGACTAATGCCCAGAGAGGCAAGAGAGGGTAAGGCCTGAAAAGGAGCGCGAGCAGAGGCACTAGCCAGTTTCTTTTCTGTTCTCCATCTCTTCCAAAGGTGATTCGAGAGCAGAGGGAACATTGATCGAGTTTTGCATAGATGGTGCATTGTCCTCGTCTTCTGCTTTCTTTTTCCTTGTATTGTCCCTTTCTCGACGGCCTGCTCTCTGCACCAGCTTTGCAACAAGGGGATGGGTGGATGGAGCCATTGCCGGGGCCTGTGTGAAGCGCTCATGCACCGTCGGGGGGTGGATACCGCAATGTACGAGTCCAGTGCTAGCCCTCTCTGGTTGGAGATGGCGTTTGCTGCAGCGAAGCATGGGCCCGAAGGACAGCGAGCAGGGATCAGCCAGCAACGCTTGGAGCCACGGCAACAGGGGGCAGAGTCCCGGCTTTGATTAGATGACCAATTGCAAAGTCTGGCAGTGACAAGGTGGTAATTAAACCTGCCCAATAAGTCACCCCTGCGACGCGGCGACTAACCAACGACCACACAGGCACTAGGCACCGACAGCGGTGTGCAGGTCACAGGAGGGGCCTGCCGCGGGGGTGCACCACGTCTTCCCCAATCCCCATGCCCAGGTCCTCGTCAACAAGCAAGCAAGTAGGGAACGGCCGGGCTTGAACTCGGGAAGGCTGGCCCTCAATCGCAGCCGGCCTTGATCATGATGGAGAACATCCACGTCACTCCCCACCGGTCGCGAATGCCACGAGGCGCAAGCAAGCGGTTCAGAGTGCTGAGTACACGGCTGCTCTCATCTGCGCCCCAATTCGATAAGCGTTCGCTTTCAGCCCTTGGCTCTGGCAGAACTGGTCGAATGCGATACGTTCATGGCGCGGACGGCAGCTCCGCGAGCCTGAATCAAGGCTCGGCCACTTGGCTGGCGTGGAGTGGCGCAACTCTCGTTGTGTCTTCAGATAGCTGCCCACAAGTGCTGTGTGGCGTTCGCACGCTAGCCGGGACTTGAGCTTTCTCTCGCCCATGTTTGTGCCATTTGACAGCAACTTGTTCTTGCCATCGGATAAGCCCCTTTAGCGGGCCCACAGGAGCGTGTTTCTGTGCAGCCACTGGGCTGCTGGCGCGGCCTTAGGGAAATCAGTGTCCCACCGAGCCTACCGAGGCCCTTCATTTCCAGGTATGTGTCTTCGAATTGTTGCCGGAACACCCAAGCTCTGCGCCACGCCCGTTTTGGAGCAGCTAACGCAACTTCCTTTCGCCATCATGCATCAGAGGTTGCGACTTCGCAGCACCTGCATTGACGGGCGGGCTCCACATTTTGCCCGTTGGCAGCGCGGCTTGGCTTTCAGGCACAGCCGCCAATTGCCCGTCGCTGGACACAGACCAGCGGCGCCGGAATTCTGCCACTAGACGAAACGCGCCGAAGTCATCTGAGCCTTGCGAAATAAATTGCTCGATGTAGAGTGTGCGAAATAGGCACAGTTGGCATCGAGTTGCTCGCTTTCAACTTGCGATCATGGCTGCGTAGACACACAACCGCTTGGATGGTGCCGAATTGGTCGATGGCCGCAACCCCGATCTGCCTTCCGTCGAAATGGTATTGTTCTTTTGCTCTTGCAAAAGAACGAGACAAGAAAGAACGTCGATCAACTTACCAATTCATCTTTGAAGTGGTTGCGGACATGCTGATGCGTAGCCATGGTCGCAATGCTCGACATGGGTGTTTTGTTAAGGCTAATTCATCATCAGCATGGATTTCAAATGACGTCGCGCATACAGGCATGGGCATGTCTGCGCTTCGGTTTTATCGAAAGTCTTTATGAGGTCGCAGTGTGAAGCTGCAAGAGCATCCTGCCTCGCCCTGTGCTCTCGACATCCCCTGCCAACGACCAGAAAACAACTTACTTGGATCCGATCTTAGTGTAGGCAAGTGGTCGCGTTCCCGGATTGAACAAGGCTCGCTGTTTGAGTCGGCCGTGGGTGTCGCGTAAGAAAGCTTACACGAAAACTATGCAGGCAGAGCAACTAGTGCTAGTTCACGTCAGTGTTGTCATGATTTGGTAGGGGATATGGAGCATCATTCATTTGATTTTCGGGGAACGTCTCTATGAAATCTCGCTCGCACTATCGTTGTCTTACCTGACACCTGAATTTGGGGGAAATGCGAGCGTATTCCCAGTTGCCGTTCAATGGAACACGGTTTGCAACTTTTGGCGATGTTCAACGGTAAAGTTCAGCGGAACGGTTGTGGTAAAGGTGGGGCCAGTGACTGGGTCAGCACTAGAAGCCCCTGTCGTAGACTGAGGACGTAGTGTGTGCTACCTGGGTCACTTGGAGCTCCGTGACGGTGGTAAAATGCAGTATTGTATTCGTCGAGGCAGTTGTTGCGGTCTCCGGAAGGAGTCAAGAAGTATCCTTTTCGAGTGTGTTGTTCGGAAATATCCAAAGCCCGCGACAGAGTAAGAAGTCAACGCAGAAACGCAGAAGCTGTCTCGGTGGTTTCGCGCCGGTCGACACTAAATGCTGTAGCTCAATTCCGTGTCGAGAGTATAGAAACGAATTGTTGCGCGCACCGAATCGAGAATATGTCGCACGAGTAGGAATTCCAAGCCAGTTCAGAATGCAATGTCGCTGGCAGAGGATATATCGACAAATAGGGCGAGCGACAACCGAAGCAAACTCTGACAGCAGGCTTGGCCAGAGATTGCAGCGAAGATTGTCGACTGCCGGGCTATCGCGCTAGACTTGGACTCGGTAGAGGCTGACGAAATTCACAGCACTATCGTCCTAGAGCCTTCTCTTCCACCGGCATCGATTTGAGAACCGGCTTGTCGCGATGAATGCACAGATCACGCTCGAGATGCCAGATGTAGCACTTGAAAACTGCGAGAATAGTGAAGAAGTTGGAGAAGAACGGTTGGCGCAGGACAAGGTCAGGGTGGAAAGGGATAGCGGGTCAACAAGGCTGCCCCTGTTTTCAAGAGGAAGGTCCTCGCAGAGCCGTTGGATCAGAGGCACAGACTTGAGCTGGGCGTGTCATTGCCAGTGGCTCGGGGCGAGGAGCTTTGGGACAGCTCTCTAACTAATAAACCTCATCACTAACCGAACAACTGGACTAACGACCTGCCGGCATACTGGTACTTGTTATTACCAGCGTGCCAGCTAACCAAAATATCAAGCCCAGTGGGCCTGGATAGGGGGGAACAACAAGAGTCTCACCTCGGACGATATTAATAGCGCGTAGTCCTCATCCGAAACATCTGCCATGACAATTGTAATTTGCCTTGCGAATCTACAGCCAACATGTGCATGCACTCTATTTGATTGCATGGACGCATACTTATGCCAGTAAAATGTCTCCCGCACAATCATGATACTTTGGTGACTTTGCTTCACGCACGGAGAAGTTGGGTCCCCCTCTCCAATCCGTCCCGTCATATTCAAGGCATGCATGGATGAATCCACCCTACTGGATTTTTTTTTCTACAACTAGTTAGCGACGGCTTCTGCTAGTAGTTGGACCAAGCGTTGGACATCAACCTTTCGGGACAAAAACCGGAAGGCTTGGCGCAATGGGAGTCGCTGGAAATGGGGCGCTGGCGGATTCGACGAAATTGGCGTGGGACAGCCTGCACACGCCCCACGAAACTAGCGGCCTTCTTTGGTGGTGCTCGCTCGCTACCAGTATTTGCTTCCGAAGTGGCGCTGTTGCTGCCTCGTCTTACCAGGGCATCACGTACCTACTGGTAATAGCATTTATCTTGAATTGATAATACTGATGGTATCATGCTATGTACTGTATATCTACTTTATAGGTGGCATTATCTCTGTGCAAAGCTGAATGCAAAGCACGGCACCACACAACATGCCGATGGTAATTGCTATTGTCCGCGCGGGATGAGGTAATTGTCTCCTCAAAGCCCCGTTGCAAGTTGGCCAGTGTACCCGTAGCGTAGCGTAGGGCTGGATCAACTCGAGTCGGGCATCGTACGTACCTAGGTAGGCTTTAGTTATAACTTCTGGAGGCAGAGCGCAATAGCTCTGGCTGCATTTTATTCAGCAGCAATTGCTGTGTGTCTTCTCTTCCTACACCCTTGTACAATCTACCGCCTCAACCCTATCGACTAATAAAGAATTGCCTCCGGTCAAAAGCCTGGCGGATGGGTGAACCGGTGGTACGGTTCAAGCTAAGGCGCAATCAAACTTGGACTGACCGTTCATGATGGGCGGGTGGCATGTGTGTGACTTGGCTGCCGCCGGCTTGCTGTGCGTCGACTCACGCTAACTAGCTCGTCACTTTGCAAAAGGCTCGTTAGTACTGGTAGTCAAGCAGTGGCAGCCAATGCTACGGAGTACTGTCATCGAGACTCCTCAACTGATCAACCTGCTGGGTCTTCCCGTCCTTCCCCTCCCTCGGGTGCACCAGAAAAAGTTGCAGGGTTCTCTCTGGATCGTGTACTCAACCTGGTAACGCGCCACGATCACTCCAAAGCAAACATCCCCGAGATGTGTACATGGGCGGAGCATGCAAGTGGATTAACGGCATATGGCGGTTGCCACATTAGTTAGTTATTGGACTGCTGCCATCCACGGACGGCCGTTGTTATCTTGAAGGGCAAGCACTCAAGTTCCAACGCAGGCTGTAAGTTAACATTAGTGAGCTACCGAGGCGAGGCCAGTCGCCGCAGAGAGATCCGCCCAGGGTGATAGGGGTGGGTGGGCGTCATTGCTCACGACGTGACGTCATGTTTTTTTTTCAGTCGCATCTAACGTCCCCGGTGGCTTTCACCAGCCAATGCTAACGCTGAGCTGGTCCTTGGGCCTATCATACGGATAGGCCAGGTCGGGTCTCATCTTTGAGGACGCAGCCGTTGTGGTACATCGTTACCAGTATTCGTTCGGATGTCCGTACGGGGTACGAAAGGCCGGCATGTATCCGTACTCCGTGACGTTATTAGTCGAGGCAAAGGCTCCCGCTTAAAAAAAAAAGTTAACTTACAGGACACTGGCACACTGACTGGTAGGTTGTGGCACAGGGGTCAGTCAGGCAATCCTGCATGGGCTAACTAATAATGAATTGTTAGTGGGCTGGCCCAGCGTCTGCTCACACCCTCCATGTCTGCGGCGCCAATGCGGGAGGCTGGCAGGGCATCCGCTGCAATACCTACAAAACTACGGATACTTCGTACTCCGTAACTTTATTCCAGATCTGGGGCAGAAACGCTAGAATCCTCAACGGGGCAAAGGTCTGGTGCGGCGCAGAAGAGCTAAGAATAATAGTAGAATTTCGCCGTGAAGCGAATCGGTATGTACGCTACTTACCTGTACAGAATACTTGCTGCTTGCCTTTTTGATCACGATAGCAATTCGAGCACCTATGATAAATCTGTAGTTTATAACCCGGGCTTAGTGTTATCTATGCGAGAACTGTACATCCGGGGCCGGCATTTTACTTCTTACTGATTGGCGGACTTTTCTAAGCTTACTTTGCCTTGAACCAACTTGTTCTGCCAAATTCGGCTCCCGTTGCAGTCGTGCATGAATAGCCTGCGTTACAAATTGAGCCTCATTGCGTACGCACTTGTTCTTTCTCGGCGGGCTGCGTGGTACTGTACAATAGGCAAGGTTTATTGGTCACGCAGCTCCTCGCTACTTGACTGTTTGACAGCCGGTAGCGCTCGGTGACTGGTAACACGGTGCTCTGCAATATATATATCTATCGATGCTTACGATCCATGCTCTCTGCCGCGGGGGTATACCGTGTAAGCTTGTGTGGTTACTCAGTGATAAAAGCGTTCGCGACATGCTCGGCCTAGGCACGCACTACCTAACTAGGTACCTACCTAGCGTGCCTAGGTAGCAGATCAGTGCCTATCGGCTTTCGGCATGGGGGAAGGAGTCGCACAAGGGCGCGCCCAGGTGGTGGCTACCTGTCTGGCTGGCAAAGGTTGCTTGCCCGGCTCCCAGTCAGCCAACACTGTGTTGTCTGCTTGGTGCAGAAAAGGTGGCGCTGTTGGACTGTTGAAAAGCCCACCCCTGATGAAACGTCGCCTGCGAGACCAACATTTGTCGCGCGTTTTCGAGCACAATTCGCCTGAGCATCGTGGGTATTGAGGATCGACTCTCGCTATTATAGACTTGTCGTGAATCAATGACTTGTATTTTTCATGTACCTAAAAACAATGTCGAAGCTGTAGGCGTTGCAAGGTAGCACAGGGGCGGGTGAATTGCCAAGGCGCAGTGCCAGTGGTCCTACTATCTGTACGGAGTACACGGTCAGACGGTGTGCCTCGAATTTCCCTCGGCCTTGCAGCCAACTGCCATCCCAATCCTTCTGCTTGGTTGGTTGGGGCTGAGAGTGGGTTTTGGTCACACGGAACGCAGCCTCCGTGGGGCCTATGAGCAGAGACTGAATCGCGTGCGTCGCCGTTGATCACTTCTCAGCAGCATGGCAACCGGCTCCTGCGTCGTCGCTTGCTGATCAGCTTGTCAGCTAAGAAATAAATTAGTGCGCCAGTCGTGAGAACCACACCAAATGTATCTTAAATGTGGGTGATGTGTCGCAATAGATTTTTCGGGGCGACAACAGGCCGATTCAGCGGCATCTGCCGCTCCCGTGGCACTTGGTTGTGAGCTGGGCACTTGCAACGAAATTGGCGCAGTGATAATGGAGCTAATAATAAGCTAGACACATTGCTGCGCCTACGAATCTTCACCGAGTAATCTTATTGTTCCAAAGCGGCGGCCACACCCCGTTGGGCAGTTGGGCCGCCGTGTCTGGCAGCCTCTCGATCCTTCTTTCCTCTGCCGGAACCCGTTCTTGCCGTTGTCGTAGAGCGGCTGCAACTGTCAGCCAATGGTGGCAGATCCTGTGGCGCGTTCTCGCCGCGAGGTGATGGGATGTGATAACTAATGGCTGGCAGCACTCACAGTAGTCAGTTGTCAGCTCGCAAGTGCCGTCCCCACTACTCTGTTTCAGGCCGTCGTCACTGCGGAAGACATACGCGGTTGTCACGTTCAGTCTCGGGGGCGTTGCTTCGCTTTATTTTTATTCGACTCTATTCACGTCTAGATCCTTTTTTGTGTGGTTCGTTTTTTTACGCGTCTCTGTGTACCCTCGCTGCCTCGGAACTCAGATGTACTACTTGCATATTGCGTTTTGTTTCTATAAATGGGCAGTTTAATCTTAAACTAGTGGCACTGTATACGAGGTCGGCAACCGTCGCCTCACTGGTACTTTCGCTATGAATTCGGTAAGTAACTACTGAGAAGGGGCGTGGCGTGTCCTCGCTAGTCTTTTGTTCACTGTTGCTCCTCTTACTGACTTTACCAGTGGTACCCATCGCGCGTTGTGCGAGATGGCCACCATCGCCGTGTAAGTTGCCCGGGCCATGTAATTTCGTGTCGCGTGGTGCTATGAACCGTAATTTGGCAAGCCGTCCGCTGTCATGGATTTTGCTAGTAATTTGCCCTTTGCCAGACATGGCATGAGAAATGCCTTTCGACCTCTCACATCCTGGTCCCGTATCGTGTCTTGTATAAGACTATTGGTGACTGCTTGCTGTGGCTCGGTCAGATGCCCGCTCCGAGGTAGAGGGGTTCACTGACTCCATCAGATTACAGTACTCCTCTCTGCTGGTGATGGTTAACTCGAGCGCGTGGTGTACTCAGTGCAATGGGCGTTGTTCAACTGCCAGCAACCATTGCAAGTACCTGATGGCCGAATTTTACAACAGCAGCGTGGCGTTGTGAGCACGACAGCTGCCCAGCACTCACTCCCCGTTGTGTGGCAACGCCGAGGCATACCGTGGGTTCTTCAGTACAACTACAGTTTTCATCGCGGCAATGAGGTGACTCGAGCCCCACCCAAGTCGACCATCGTGCTTTTTGAGCACCTACCCTGTAGCTAGCCAAGCCGGGTGACCATCACTGCGATTGCTGCGGTAACCTAAACATTACTACGCCGTGTTGTTGTCCGCGTCTTATCGTCTGACTAAAGCGGTATTGTTTTATTATCGTCGTCGTCGAATTCATGTCGACGCAGAAATGCACGTACACGGGCCATCACTAGCGCCGCTTCAACGATGTCATTGCCTAGTTTGATGGATGGTGCTGCAGAAATTCAACAGGACAACTACCATGTCGTAATTCCCGGAACTATATACACGGATAATACCAAGGAATCGACGACGGTGTCGTACCCATACGAGTGACGCATGATAGATCGACTATATTGAAGACATACACTCAGGTAACTCTAGGGAGAATATTTGTCACCATGGCTGCGTTGCTGCTCACGCTCTGCGTCACTGTCCTTTTCAACATGCCCCCAACGATCAATATCCCCATCCCCATCGTCGCCATGGTTTCTGTCTCGTCCCCCCCCACCAGTTTCACCATCCCGAGCACCTCGCTTTGACCGCCTCGACTCTTCATTGTCCTTCCCAGCCCCCCCTCTCGAAGCGCCGGAACTGTCACTCCCCTCATCTTGCGCACCTCCCTGCTTCTCATGATCACCTAGGCCCAACCCACGACCCTGCGCCTCACTGTCAACGTCAATGTCGTGATCACCCTCGGCGACATGGTGACGATGTCGGCGATGAGGCTGAGAACTGTCGTCATCATGATGACGCCTGCGCTCCTGCTCACGATCTGGATCCTCCCGCTCACGCCGTCTTTCTATTGCCAATGTCAGCACCCATACGTACCCAAAGATCGCAGAATAAGCATACCTCGAAGAACCTGAGTTGCGGCAGCATATGCTTGTATCTCCTCCTTGCTGAGAACTCGTAGCACGATGACGACATCAGCTCGCTCTTCGAATCGCTCCTTGCCAATAGTGAGAGCTTCAGGATTGACTATCTTGCGACTAATACTTGTCCATCGTGCCCCAGGCGGAACTTCTTTGAGCTTTTTATCTTCCTTGTGAGGAGCTACTCCCTCTCGAATGGGATTGGAGTCTTCGGGGAAGCGGGCGCTTGGCTGCTTCAAGATACCCCTCAGAGGCTTGTCGTCTCGCTTATCACGGGGAGGCGAGACAACACGAGCATGTCTCTTCTCAATTGGAAAGCCGACGGCGTAGTTTTCGTCTTCTTTGACAGGCTCCGAGATGCGCAGGGCTTCGTTCTTCGGAGATGGAGAGCGAGGTCGGCGCTCAATTTCACCGGACAAAGAATCGCTATTTTGCTTCTGATTATCCTGAACCCGGAGAGCAGCAAGTTGCTCCTTTATTTGGCGAAGGTCACCGGTGTCATTGGGATTGAAAGAGTTGGACGGTCGTTGCTTGCTTCTGACCTTACCCTTTCCAGCATCCTCTGAGTCGGATGCAGATGGCGCATTGTGCTGAATCAAAGAAGCACCTCCATGATCCGAGAGGCCCGCAGTTTTTTCGACGCCTACTCTGGAAGCCTCTGGCTGTGTAATATGCCCGCCCTTCGAGGCCTCACCGGGGGCCCTGGCCGAAGTACCTCCCGTCTCGTGACGGGTCAAGTTCCCAGTATGCGCGCCGTGGTGAGTCTCCGTTTGCTCGTCGGGCCCCCAGGCTGGTTCGGGATCTCGCCTGGAAGCAGCAAAACCGGCTGCAGCGGCAGTTATGCCGAGACCAGTGCCGGCAGCTCCAAGAATGCTGTATGCGGCATCTCTGCTGTTATCCCTTCGGTCGCTCTCCGGGTGTTTACCTGCACCAGAAAAAGATAACGGGCGATCTTGCGTAGCCTTTCGAGGCTCTGAAGGTGGCTTTTCGCTAGAGTATAGGTAGTCATTTCTTCGCGGTTCCTCTCGGCTGCGTCGATCATCGCGTCGGCCTTCCACAGCGGCGTCCGGGCTTGTGCGAATACCGAAACCACGATTTGGGACGCTGGTGTCATAGAACTGAGTAGAATGTGGACGTTTGTTTTCAGCTCCACTGTCGTTACTTCGACCGCGAACGTGACCGCGTCGATCTCGGAAGTCGTCTCGAACATAATATGAATTGTCCCTGTAGACCGGCTCCTGACTGACAGAAACAGGTCGGCTGTGTCTGAAATCCTTCGCATCTCGGAGACTGCTGGTCGCATCGGAATGAGGTAGTGGCTTCGGAGGCTTTGGGGCAGCAGGGGGAGCCTGACGATCTCGGTCGAGAGCACCATCTCTGTTTATCTTGTCAAGACCACGTGTGGATGGCGGTGGACCACCATGTGGCACGACGTAGGCCCTGCCCGTCTCGTATCTTTGGCCGTCGGTTCTTCTGTGGCTATTGGCGTACACTTGTTTGGGACGATGATAGTCTTGATTCAAGCCATCATGCCGTTGAGAGCGAGATGGCTTGGAGTTGTCGAGATCGTACCGAACCAACTCTCCAGCATTTGTATACTTGTACCCATCATCACCATAATCGATCAATGCCGCACCGGGACGTGGATTGCTTGAGCGGGTATCGGGAGGGCGGGATTGGCGGTAAGACTCTGCATGGTGGGGGGCCAAAAGGCTGTCTCCACGATCCCTGCGACGAGGATAGTCGTCGCCATGGTAAGGCCGCGCAGAGCTGCGAGAACGCCGCGACGAAGCCGGTACAGTGTAGTGTTGAGAGTCGCCGTGGCGATAGTCGTCGCGGATGGGACTGCCGCTATGTGTACCAGCACCAAGTGCCAAGTTGTTCTGAGATCGATCCTTTTGTGTTGTAGTTATAATCACAGGTGGCCGCGCTGTTGAGTCCATAGTTGACCGCCTTGTGTGGCTGTGATCGCGTGTCCTGGGGTGGAATCGGCCATCCTGCGTGACGGCGTATGTTCTTGTCGTAGTAGGTTGGCCAGAAGCAGCAGTAGAGCTTAAGTACCCACGAGGTGTGGTTACTGGGTAGCGGCTGCCAGCGGGGGTCAAGTACGAGTCGTCTGCATACGATGGCTGATACACCATGCCGGCGGGGAGAGAAGACCGCGAGGGGTTCGCACTCGCCGGACGACTGGCATGATGGTGGCTGCGATGTCGATCGGCCATGGTTGAGAGTTCGAGTTTTCGATTCGAGGATGCCTGGCAGGAGGCGGCGAGGAGAGTAGAACAGCGCCCTCGCGAACAAGCGACGCTGGAACTAGAGGAACTGGCGGAGTTTGCGCGCCCGCGCTATCGATGGGCGACGATGGATGATAGGTGGAAGTCTTGGCACAGGTCGACTCAGCCGACTCGAGTCTTTCCGAAGCAAGACTGTGAAAGCAATGTCGCGAAGCCAGGTCGACTGTGAAAAAAGGAAGGGGAAGTTTGGGCTTAAATGCAACGTAGCCCAGGTGATCAGCTCAACATGGAGGTTGCCGGGCTGGCTTGGAAACTTGAAGTGATCCTGGGCTTTTTAGAGCATCCACAGGTGTGCGTTTCGGCAGGAATGCAAATTCAGTCGCTCTCCCGAGCGACAATGACACGCGGGGAAGCCTTGGCCTGCGAGCTGCGTTGGTACGTGCGAAGGGCTAGGTGAGACACAAATTGCGGCGCGGCACTGGGAGGGAAACGACGAGCTTCTGGCGGCCCGAGAGCAGCGAAAACCGGGAAGCTGGCGCTTTATCAGGGGAATGTACGGATACGACCAGTCTAATAGATGAGGGAGCGGGTAGTTTTTCTAGCTCGGGCAGAGGGGCTGACCAGCAGCTAGCAACTCGACCTACCTACGACGTCACTTTCCAGTTGCAAGGGTACCTATCTTGTGTGGAGTTGTAGAAGATTTGGGCGTGCGAAAACACAATGCTTGATTGTAAGCAACTGCTACGAATGGACCTCAAGCGACAAATGAGATGAACACGATGAGTCCGCCGGACAAGAACGCCAGTATATACAAGGCATATCCCCATGCGTTCCTTTGTGAAGCATAGCACTTCAGGCGCTGCGCAATACCTTGCCTACCTACTGTGGCCGTAGCCAGAGGCCTTACTGGTATTTTAACTACATAACTACCTAGGTAGCTTGCCGTCAAGCCGCAGTTGCTGTATTGGTTGCGCATGCTTGGCAACACTCCCCCCGCCTTCTTGTGTCGCTGTTGATAAAGCAGGGAACCAACCCATGCATGCAGGGCATATGTAGGTATGTTCGACAGGCCGCTAAGGTTAAATATCATTCTCTGGTTGGGTGCTAACTTAGCCTAACTGGTACGCCACCTGCAACGCTTGAAACGCCGGCTACACCACTCACTATATACAAGGGTACGGTGCGGCCTGCCACGCCCGCAGCTCTATGCAGACTATGGTGTATGACTACTGCTAATTAGCAGTAGTGAGCACATTATTTTAGTTGCTCTGGTCGACCAAAGCGCCGTTTTGAGTGCTTGTCTTTCGGTTGCTTTGATTACCATTTTATGCCGCACTTGGCAAGTTTGGTGCCACTGCAGAAGCTGTCCAACGCTGCCCAACGATGACAGGGCAGGCGAGTGGAGAACCCTTCGTTGTATCTTTTCTTGTTCCTGACAAAATATACAACGTATACGGATCAGAGTATTGCTATTTAGACGGCAACTTTTGCCTATTTGTACGGTCAATTTCTATTAATATCACTGTAAGACCGCAGCAGCGTCAGTGGAAACAGCACCCAGAAGAATCGAGTATATCGCTATTAGAAAAGATTCTTTACAATTTACCGTTAGCCTCGTGTGATGCCGTACGAATAGCAAAAAATGCCGTACGAATAACAATACTCTCGTACAAACGAAGGAGTCAATGTTGCTCCGTACATGGCAAGGTACAACCCATTTGCCCTTCTGATTTTGGACGAGATTGGGCATCACTGCCCAATATATGAACTAACGATACAAACTACTCCCGCGGTGATACCCAACGACAGGGATGTCGCGGAACCACTGTATATTGGAAATCATACCGCATATGGACGTCGCTACATCATAATCAAACCATTGCCAGAGAGCCCATAGGATCCCACAGTGGCAATGTAACGGGGTCTTGCTTCAGGACATCTCGCACTGCTCGTGGGCAGAGCCGTGGGTCAATAACGGCCTGATAAACAAATTCATCCATCCATGCATCCGTCATCACAAACCAACCCTTGTCACCAGCAGTCGGTCCCCAGCTGTTTTGGACTCTCCATCGGACGGGCTGCCCGGTAGCTCCGTCGATGTGCACGGCCGTCAAGACCATGGCGTGGGTCATTCTGCTCTCTCCTGTCATGAGTCTTTCCGCCTTGTCCATGCCCAACAAATTGGTATTGATGCCGACCTGGTAGTCGAAAAGCTCTGTATCCATGACGCCGAGAGTCTTGTCGCTAAATTGGCCAACGTCGCAGCCAAAGAAGACGGGCATGCCCGCTTTAATCATCTTCACGCACAAGGCCTTGAGGATATCCATATCGACATTGACGTATTCAACTTTGCGGCCTCCGACGATGTTGCCCAGGCGGTCAACAGTAAGGAGTGACATTGGTTTGTGACGAGGATCGTGAACAAGCGAGATCATGCCATCCAGAGTCTCCGAGCTGACCCGAATATCCGATCCATAAGTATCACGAGCAAAGTCTTTCGGCGAGATGCTCAGGTTATGAGACTTTCCGCCCTTGTCCAGATAATCCCAACTGAACGACTTAGTGCTACTTGGGGGTGGTCCTAGAAGCAGTGTCATGATTGTCAAGGCTTCTTGCAGCATCGCAGCTTTGAATCCCTCAACGACTGCTGGGACAGGGTCAGCAGCTAGCTCTCCGCGCAACAGCCTGCGAAGTGTCAACGCATTCTGACGTAGCTTGGTTTTCAAGATCGAGTTCAGAACAGCGGAATTCGTAGCATTCCAATTATCGGGATAAATGGCCTTGGGAACCAGACCGTATTTAGCCACTAGACCCTGTACCATGCTCATTTGTCCACCGTCGCCTATCAAGTCAGTAAGCAGCTGTTGAACGAGCCGACTGCCAATGTTTTCCTGGCTTGTCGCGATGATCTGCTCGAGGAACCAGTTCGTCTTTTCGAACTTGTCCCAGAAAAAGAGGTAAGACTGAGACAGCTCAAACGACTCTAGTCCATACTTTTGCATGAAGGCGATCCTGAAAACGTTGGTCGCAGCGAAGAGCCAACAGCGGCCGCTCGACCCCTGGGATGTGATTGGATTTCCCTCGAATGATATACCATGGCTGAAAATCTGCTGATCCATCTGGGCAACAGGCGAGGACAATAGTACTTGGCGAGGATTCGCCGTGCTCAGGGCTGTGAGAGCGAGCCTGGCTAGAGTTAGCGACTGGCGACTGAGCAGTCTGGAGACAATCTGCACAAGCCAGAATGATTATCGTGTACCTGTTCTTTGGGTCATTAAGCACCTGCCGAATGAACTCATCTGAAGCGATAGGATCGACGCCTCGTGGAGCTCTGGGGTGCATATGCACAGTCTCTCGACCAGGCTTCTCGGCGGCTACTTCGATGTAATCTTCATCTAAACGCAATTCTTTCACTCGATCAATGACCGCATTTTCATGCTGGCTCAGTTGGTGCGAGAGCTTCGAAGGTTGGCCACCCATTGTTGCAACCTAATATTGCAGTAAAAATAGTTTGCTGCCGAAAGACGCGAGATTCAACAAGCTGCTGCTATTAGAGCACAACAGAGTCAGCAAGGCCGCGTGGGAAGTGCAGCCTTTAAATAATAACATGATCGGCTCTTTCGAATCCCGCAATATTACTAGGGCAGCTCGAATACTAAAGTGTAAGCGAATCATAATTCAGATCACGCAGCTGGGATACCGACTCCGCCGCCATGGTCACTCCCCGCGGTTTGATAAGAACGCCATCACGGGTCTCCTACCCGCGTTAGCTTAGTGTAGTGTAAGCATCGTCTGGGCGCTCGAACAAAGAAGCGAGTTGCAATGATGAGCTCAAGGCTTGTTGAAACGTTGTATTGCAGGTTGGGCATCAAAGTGTTGAATATACACATGTCAGTAGTAATGCAGTATCTCTGCCTACAGTAATAAGCAGATAGTCCCATGATCTGGAAACGGCGGCGGGGGCAGGTGATGCATATCTGAGAACGACGGCCAAGGACCTTGATGGGCCGCACCTTGAAAACGGGACACATGGGCGGCAGTTGCCTGCTTTGGCAGGCTAGTTCAATAAGTGACAAATGCCGGACACAGAATTATATCTCTGGAGCTGTACTGAAAGCGAAGTTTAATGTTGTACCGCACCACTTCAACGTATTGGATGCATATCCGCGCCACATCGACGACACTTTCCAGGGTTACCGACCACAGTGCAATCTACAGTGGCTCCATGAAAAAGGCGTGCAGTCAAACGACTGGCACGCAAGACCGCGACATCGGGAGTGAGAAATAACAAACAGAGACTTGTGTCTTTCATCATATTGTTCGCAGCTATATAGGCCAATATAAACTAGCTACATGTTCAAGTAATATATCTGATTCATACATGAGCGAGGAAAACGCTCCTTACAGGCGAGAGCCGTGGATGACCTTCATGTCAACAGCGAGTTCCCGGCCGTTGTCGTTGAGGACGAGAGCACGGACGCTACCACGGCCAGACTCGAAAGCGGTGCTAAGGCGAGACCACAGGTTGGACTGGTCAATGACGGCCAGGCTCTGCTTGACATCGCCACTCTCGGTCATGGCAACGATGCTACCACCCTGGAGGTCAAGCACACGGTACTGCTTGAAGACGGGGCCAAGCATGGTCTGGACAACCACGCTGGGAGCGGGGTTGGAGACGAAGGAAGACTCCTCATGCAGCTGGCGGGTAAAGAGGTCAACACCGAGATAGCGGTACTGGCCGGTGGCAGACGAGGTAGAGATGCGAATGACCTGGCAAGGGCGCCCTTGCAACATCAGAAAGTCACCAATGCGGATGTGGTGGCAAGGAATGGTGACGGTGTTGGGAAGGTACTGGCTGGCCTCAGAGGAGCGACCGCGAGGCGCCGGAGCCGGGCCATCGCGGATCTCTACATCAATGTGCTCCTCATGGTGTCCACGGGGGTGGACGATGCGGTCAGCAAGCTTGTGCATGCCGTGGCGGAAGGAGTGGTAGTGACCTGGCGATTAATTAGCAGCTGACAGTGTGGTTTGGGTATATTGATGGGCAGGGCGTACCGTCTTCGTCGTAGTAACCCATCTTGGACTTTTGATCGGCGCGACCGAAACGGTAGGGCTCAAAGGTCTCCTCGGTGATCTTGATGTCCTCCTTGTGGATAGAGGGACGGGCGTCTCCGTTGACGGTGTACTCGTCGACGCGGATGTTCTCGGACTGGTATGTCTGAGGGACGTCTACAGTGGCGTTGTATCGAGGGCGGTAATGCTCGCGATATTCACGCTCGATGTTGTCAATGGGGGTGCCGTAGGACTGACGGTGAGTATCGACCTCGATGTGAGTGTCTGCGTACTCGTTGTGTGCAGGTCTAGGAGCATGGTTAGACGGCCTTGCTTGGGAATATTCTTGGGTTTTGGGCGGCGTAGTTTCTGGGGCAACTGCAGCCCCTGGACCAGGGTGCGTGACGCAGCTTCACCGCACCTCCGGCCTAGGCGCTTAGGCAGACTTGCATGGATGGGGCCAATGTGGAATTTGGGAGAGCAGGTGCTGCAGGAGAGAGAGCAAAGAGATGTAGTTTGAGCTTACCTGTGATCCTCGCGGACGTAGTGCTGCTCCGACTGGAAACCGGGACGGCGGCGAAGATCTTCTTCACGGGTAAAACGGACTTCTTCCTCGTTGACCTTGTGAGAAGAGTACTGGCCTTCCCGTCCGGCTGGCTGGTTGTTGGGGAGATTGATGGCAACCTCCTCGTGAGTCTGGGTGGTCGTCTGCGACTCGCTGTCCCTATAGGTGGAGGGAAAGATGCTGAAGGGCACGGGGACACGAGCTTCAAAGTCCAGATTGGCGACTTTTGCCTAGCGAGAGAATCTTCTCAACAACCTTCCGTAACGAGCACGAAAGGATGACAAGAAGTCCTCTGGCTTTTGTCTTGGGAACAAAAGTCGAAGAAGAGGGGAAAGAAAAGAGAGGAAAGGTCCTCGGTGAAGTCTTTTCTCTCGAGAGCGGTGATGATGTGTCTGGGAGTATTTGGAGAGGAGAGATGGCAGCCTGACAGATGCAGCAGAGCGATGCCTTTTGAGGACCGGGGAGACGGGGATTTGGGCTGGCTACATGTTATTACGTGGGCCTGTTTTGCTCGGGGCTGTATCCTGGTGCGATGCACTGTGTTTACAAGGACTAGGGGTTTGTTTACTTTCAGCCAAACCGGAATAGCCTGATGATATGGCCCTTAGTCCCCCACTGAAGCGCCTCAGCTTGAGGCGACTGGTGCAGATGCACGGCCACTGAAAGCCCCCGGCTCAAGCGAGCCGGCACTTCCCTTGCAAAGCGGGAGGGCGAGGGAACTAACACAACTTACGTTACCAACAGACAGGTGACAGGCACGACGAGGCAGTGTGGCAGTGAACAAAAAAAAAGGGGGGGGGCTTTGCAATACCGGTCAACTGGTCTAAAAGTCACCTAGTACGACCCAATTGTTTATTTTAAACTGTTGAACCAAGAGCAAAGCGGGGGCAATCGATGCTGTGAGTGGCCAACGACGAATCAGCTAGTGACTGTTGTGTTTTTGGCTGCATTGAATAATGCCAAATGCTTGCTGTTGCCCACGACAGCTCGCGGCCGGTAAGAATAAGGGCTTTGTTCCAAGGAGATTTCACCAAAGTGTCTTGGAATCAGCCTAAAAAGACCCCATTGTTTCGGACCATTCTCAATTGATTTACTGGAACTACCAGTCAGCGGTAAGTATTGGCTCCCGCGAGCGGCGCTCCCCCCCATGTGAGTGGGCTTCTGGGCTGCCGTGTCTTGCACACGCCAAAAACAGTAACGGCTTGGGCATCCAAGTGTCAGTCATCTGAAGCCCAACATTCCAGAGCCCAACGATTACTTAGACCTCGAAAGAGGCTTAAACTGTCTCAGTGAGGTGGCTAAGGGAGTTGCAGTACTGTAGATACCAGTATAGAGACTTGTTGGCAACTTGAAGCCTGCCCTGCTTCCGATAACATCATGGCACTCGTAACTTAACTAGTGCGCCCGAGCCCGTCTGTTGTTGTCACCGGGGCTGGACGCGTCTGACCGCGCCAGCCGTGCCATTGTTGCCACAGCGACCGCAGCGGGTCAGCCAATCTTGGCAGTATCCCAAGTCAATCTCTGTCACAAGCTCACATGCAATCGACCCTGGTTGTGTGCGCCTTCGAATCCACGTATCCGTAGGTGAAATGAGGCGCTAGAGTTCGATGCTACGGAGACTCCGTAATGAAATCTGCATCATCAGTACAGGCCTCGGCTTACTCGGTACCTGTGAGCGTGAGTGCGAGGATGTTCATTCCCATTACCGATGAAATGTGTGCCCGGCCATTTCCGATCTGGCCTAGCCTGATAAGCTGGGTCGAGATTTGCAATTATTGCAATTCGTATGGTATGGCACTGTAGTTACCAGTACGAAGCACACTTGCAGACGCACTTTAACAGCAACAGTCGCAGTAACCAGACGCAGGTATGACAGCACTAACTTGGTAGAAGATGAAACCAGGCCAGCTGGACAGCAGAGCAGCTTTTATTTATCAATTAGCTCCATTTGACTGCTGGCTATAACCGCTCTGTTTGGCGGTTGGCCGCGCTGGCAACACTGGATACTCAGTCTGGAACGGAACAGGCTAGACCTAGTCATGTCAAGCAAATGCTAGCGACTAATTGACTGGCTGCTCATGAAATCCGTCTTTGTCCTTCGATCTCGTGCATTTGCTTTACTATTGTTAAACCCGCTCTCCTCTCGCAGCTCGCAACTTGCCACACGTGACATCATGCACTAAGTGAAATTCCCAGAGCACCGCGATTACTGCCCCGCCATGCCGTAATTGCCCCGCCAAGTTCGGTTCGGTGTGGCGGAATGGCACAAGATATAGCCAGTGCATGAGCAAGCTATCTTGACAACCTGATGTCCATGCTTAGCCTCCCGAAGCTTCCAAAATGAAGCAAAGATTTTCCTCCCTCGATGTCAAGGTGCGAGTTTAGACTTTCAATTGCACGACCCGGAGCCCTGCTGACACTCAGCTTCCGTGCCCACAGGTTATTGCTCACGAGCTAAACCAGAGCTTGACCTCGCTCCGGGTCGCAAATATTTACGACCTCTCGACAAAAATATTACTCCTCAAATTCGCGAAGCCAGACACGAAGAAGCAGCTGCTCATAGACATTGGCTTTCGTTGCCACACGACCGAGTTCGCTCGCGCCACAGCGGGAACCCCGTCCGCCTTTGTCTCCCGACTGCGCAAGACCCTCAAGACGCGACGCCTTACGTCAGTATCGCAGATAGGCACCGACCGCATTCTTGAATTCCAGTTCAGCGATGGGCAATACAGGCTATACCTCGAGTTTTTTGCGGTAAGAACACCGACAAACTTGTCACGATGTCCCTTCCGTTGCTGACTTACATGTGCAGAGCGGAAACGTCATCCTGACCGATGCCGATCTCAAGATACTTGCTCTTTCTAGAAATGTGTCCGAGGTAGAAGGCCAAGAGGCACAGAAGGTTGGATTGCAGTATTCTCTGGAAAGCAGACAGAATTCTCTCGGGATACCTGAGCTTTCGGAAGACAGAGTTCGAGCTGCACTAGCAGCGGCCGTTGAAAAGGCATCGACCGCAAAGGTTCCCATCTCGAAAGCGAAGCTTAAACAGACAGATGTACTCCGAAAGTGCTTGGCTGTGTCAATCACAGAATTGCCTCCCATCTTGGTTGATCATATACTTCAGGCAAACGATTTCGACACATCCCAGAAGCTGGAGGTGATCTTGGAAAACGCCAGCCTCGTGAAAGATTTGACAGAAAACCTGCGCAAAGCAAGAGCGCTTGTTGACTCTATCACGTCGGCTCCAACATGCGCGGGCTTTATATTCGCGAAAAAGCCGACGCAGGAGCAGGACTTGCAAAGCCAAGACGCTGCCAGCAAGGCAAGCTCAAGCCCCGGCCTGCTTTACGACGATTTTCATCCCTTCGTACCGACAAAATTCGAAAAGAACAACGACATCGAGGTTCTTCGATTCGAAGGCTATAATAAGACTGTTGATGAATTTTTTTCGTCGCTTGAAGGACAAAGGCTAGAAAGCCGTCTAGTGGAAAGGGAGGCCGCTGCTCAGAGAAAACTCGATGCGGCTAAACAAGAGCAAGAAAATAGGATCAAAGGACTGCAAAGCTCCCAATCCGACAATTTTCGGAAAGCTGCCGCCATCGAGGCCAACATTGAACGAGTCCAGGAGGCCATGGATTCGATCAATGGTCTGCTCGATCAAGGAATGGACTGGGTGGACATCGGAAAGCTTGTGGAAAGAGAGCAAAAGAAAAACAACGCGGTTGCAAATTTGATATGCCTACCCTTGAACCTGGCTGATAACGTCATATCTGTTCGCTTGAGCGAGGAAGATGATGCTGAAAGCGAGCAGGAAGATCCATTCGAAACAGACGATAGCGGTTCCGAATCCGAAGACGATCTAGAGGCTTCCAAGAGCGGACAAAAGAGCTCTGACAAGATTGTTGTTGTTGAGGTAACCCTCACGCTTAGTCCTTGGAGCAACGCAAGGGAATACTATGATCAACGAAAAACAGCGGTCGTCAAGGAAGAGAAGACTCAACTGCAGGCCGACAGGGCCATCCGAAGCACCGAGCAGAAGATCAAGCACGATTTGAAGAAAGTTCTGAAGCAAGAAAAGGCACTACTGCAGCCCATTCGAACTCTCCTGTGGTTCGAGAAGTTTTATTGGTTCATTTCTTCTGATGGCTACCTTGTCGTTGCTGCCAAGGATAAGTCCCAGGCAGAAATTCTATATCGACGCTATTTGCGTAGTGGTGACGTCTTCTGCCACGCTGACGCGAACAATGCCGCTGTCGTTGTTGTGAAAAATAGTCTGAGCACAGCTGACGCGCCAATTCCACCAGCAACGCTAGCTCAGGCCGGACAACTGAGCGTTTGCTCCTCCGATGCATGGGATTCGAAAGCTGGTATTGGTGCTTGGTGGGTCAACTCCAATCAGGTTTCAAAGTCAACTTCTACGGGGGATATACTACAACCAGGCAACTTTGATATCAGCGGGGAGAAGAACTTTCTGCCACCAGGGCAGCTAGTCCTCGGTCTCAGCGTCATGTTCAAGATTAGCGAGGAAAGCAAGGTCCACCACAATAAGCATCGCATCCAGGATGAGCCGGCAACCGATGCTGCTCATGAAAGAGAAACAAGCTCAGACTCTGCTCGCGTTAACCCGGGACCGACTGACGAGGATGTCGAACAAGAGTCTTATACTATGCTCGGTACCGAGGAGTCTGATGCCGAACAAAATGAAGTTGATCATGAGGATGAGGATGAAAAGAACGCCAGATCAAACCCTCTCCAGGGCCAGGATCTTGGTTTGATGCGGCCCCAGCTTGATGATCGTGGAGACGAAGATCAGATACGATCAAATATGGCTTTCCTTGATGTCAACGAAAGCGATGACGATGATGAGAAACTGGACACTATTCAAACAGAAACAAACAGCGTTGCTAAATCTACAGCGAGAGGCGGTGTTCCATCTGAGTCCAAGAAGCCAAAAAGAGGCCGAAAAGGAAAGGCGAAGAAAATCGCTGCCAAGTACAAAAACCAAGATGAAGAGGATCGTGCTGCCGCCGAGGTGCTGATTGGTTCCGCTGCAGGCAAGCTGAAGGCTGAGGCTGAAGCCCAGGCAAAAGTAAAACGCGAGCAAGACATGGAGCAGGCAAAAGCAAGACGTCGAGCACAACACGATAAGAAACAAAAAGAGGTAGCTCAACATGAAGAGAAGAGACGCGCGATTCTCGACGGCGTGGATCCGGAGGGAGATGACGAAGACGAACTGCGAGCACCCATCGACTTGTTGGTTGGCACCCCGCGCCCCGGCGACGAGATCGTGGAAGCTGTAACGCTCTGTGCGCCTTGGGCTGCTCTTGGCCGATCCAAATACAAATTCAAGTTGCAGCCCGGCACCGTGAAGAAAGGCAAGGCAGTGAAGGAGTTGCTGGAGCGTTGGAGAGCAGATGCAGGTAGGAAAGGCGCCGTGGACGAAAAGAGCATGGATACCGAAAAGATGTGGCCCAGAGAGGTAGAGCTGATCAAGTTCTTGAAGCCGGAGGAGATTGTCAATACAGTTCCCGCTGGCCGCGTTCGTCTGGTTGTCGCTGGCGCAAACTCTGGCTCTGGCAAGGGTCGCGGCGCAGGGGGTGGCAAAAATCAAGTCAAGGGAGGTAAAAAGGGCAAATAAGTAAGCAGGTGAACAAGATTTATTCATAAAGCACGAAACAAAATGTCCATCTACTTGGCTTGACAGATAAAGTCACAAGGTACAAAGATACAGAGACATGGCTCCTTGCTCGTACATGAGCCAGCAAAATACTGTTACCTGCCACTACCGCCAACTCTTTCAATTCGTCGAACATGGTTGGGCATTCGCGCAATGCACAGCTCCAAACAAAAGATGCCCCATTCTCCACTGGTAGCGTCACGGACGGCATCCTGAAGCTCGCGTTCGTACCTCTCGCTGTAGGCCTTCTTGACAGCCTGCATGTGCATAGGGTCCCAGTGATATCTGACGAGTCTAGAGACAAGCAGCTCGCGCCGTAGGTTGTCCTTGCGCGAGGCTGTGAGTGCATGGTGTAGGAGCAAGGCATCGCGCACAGGGCGGTTAATTACTCCGTTGAGAATATGAGCCAGGAGTTCACCCTTGAAAAATTAGCTCACCATTCTTCGTTTGCTAGAGGTGGGCGAAGTAGGAAATACTTACCACGAGATTGCCGCTCTTCTTGAGGGCCTCGCGCGCGAAATTGCCTCTGTAGTGGCGCTCGTATTCTTTCAGCGCAGCTCTCAGATGAGCATCACTCCGCTGTAGTACAATGGCAATCATTAGAGTTTCGCCGCCTTTCTCGGCCTTGACTGCTTTCCTCAATTCGTCAACATCGCGGTCGATCAAGTCGTAGTCCAGCGGAATGGTGCGGCCGTACTGATCGAAATCATCCATTCTTCGCTCTTCCAAGACTGTCAAGACCGCTTTCTTGAACTTGTCCTCCTTCAACTCGGTCTTCATACATTTTGTCAGACTGTTGTCGTATTTCTTGTCTGTGAAAGCATCCTTGATCTGGCGGATCTCATCGTTAGAACGTCCCATCAGAGTTTCAATGAGAAGCTCGCGACGCGTTTTGTCTCCCTGATACCAGAAATTGGCCCAGTAGGCTTCGCTTTCCCACATTCCAAGAGCCACAGAGTAGCAAGCCTTCATGAGCATAGGATCCTCGTCTTTGAGACGTGCCCGAATATGTTTCGCGATATTGACCCCCTTGCGCTCCGAGCCTGTCTTGACAATACGCTTGTACTCCGCCCGTAGCTCCATCACCTGGTCATGCGACAGGCTTGGGAGAATCTCGATGAGAGGCTCCGTATCAGGTGGCCTGTCGCCTTTCAAGGCGCGTGCCAGACGTGAGGCGATATCTTCTGGGTCATGGAAACGAGCTCTGCGGTTGCGCTTCTTGCCGTCTCCCTCGGCATCAGAGTTGAGCGGTGAGAGCGCGTCGATAATCTTCGGGTGTTCATTGGCTGCTTGCGACGCTAGAAGCAACGGCGATGGCATTGGGGAACAGTCCTGGTAGGTACCGTGGTATGACTCAAGGAGGGGCGAGCCTGGAGCCGCCGCCAGTGACATACTGACAGGACGATGCGTGTCAACTGTGAGGGACGACATTCGAGCAGTCGGTGGCAAGGGTGAGGATTCGCGCTTAGATGATCGCCGGTCGCGGGATCTTTCGCGGGATCTTTCACGAGACTTTTCCCGTCCGTGCCTGTCAGGTCCAGCCGTTAACAGCGCCGGTCCTGGTGAGGCGTCTCGTCTGGCATCCCGAGGGCGGTCCCTGGTGCGCCGAGATAGTTCCGCGTTCAGGACATTTGATTTGGCGCTCCTCGGGTCGTCAAGCGACTCCCGATAAGAGTCACCCTTTGTTTTCCTAGATGATCGATCTCCTCTTTCAGGGCTGTACTGATGTCTCCTATCTTCATAGTAGTCGTCCTTGTACTTCGAACTGCGCTTATCCCCATCGACGCTTGAACTGGGAATGTAACTCCCATATGTTTGGGGGGGGCTCGTCTGGGTTTCGAGTGGAGGCGGGCCACCGTAGGTCAGGGCTTCGTCTTCAGAGTCAGATCGATGGCGCCTGATTTTTCTCTTGCTATCGCCTCTGCCATCGTAGTTCTGGCTGTACTTTTGCGGCAGGTACTTCAGTCGATCATCGCTGGCGGCAGTCACATCTTGCTTGTCGCGCTTAGGCTCAGAGCGGTAGCTATCTCTTTTTTCATGGTAATCATAATCGTCGTATTTGTTGTATGTGGATTCTCGGGGATCTTTGCGACTGTTGTAGCGGTCGTCTTTCGCGCCTCGGCGAGGTTGATCCTCATCGTCGGGAAATGACCCGGGCAGGTGGTTCGATTCCGGAGAATCTGGCCGAGAGTACTTGTCTCTGAAAGAAGAGCCCTTCTCATCATACTGGTAAGATGATCGGGCCCGTGGCATGACTGGCTCGACGCTGTTCTCCGAAGGATATGCGAGACGGCGGCCGTTCTCAACCTGGGAGTATTTACCGTCGTATCGGTCGGCATGCCCATCGTCAGGGTACCCATAGCTTGACTCTCGCATGTCCGAATATGCCTTTATTTCTCGTTCCGGATCATCTTTGGTTCGTCGGTCACGCGACCTGGATCTAGACCTATCGCGACGTCGTTCACCTTGCACTGCCAGAGACATTGTGGCCGCGGCGTGGGAGTGCGGGGTCGGAGGGCAGCGAAGGCCTCAAGAGGGCGTTTTCCTTGGGGTCCGTGGCAATTTTCGTGTAAGGCTTAAGCTGGCCTATATTGAACACGAATCCTGAAAGCTGCAATTTTCGGTGCTTTTGACGACGAGAAATGCGAGCGCGACGTAAATACTAGTTGGATAATTAAGCTAGAAAATAGATGGCTGGTAAATGCGCCCCCTCTGTGTCGACTACCTACCAAGGTAGGAGGCGCTAGGAGCCAGCTGCGGCTTCCGTTGCCCTGGAGGCTACTTAGCACTCATCACCGTGCAGCCGGCGGTGGGGGGGCTGAAGAGATATCCCTGTCTCATGATAGAACTGGAAACTTCGCCAGCCATTGAATGATGAGACTTGAGGTCGATGCAGTTGTGCAATTGCAGTATCGTCTTCTAGCGCCCATCTTCGCCTGTGCTGCCGCTTCTTTTGTATAGCAGCAGCTGCATAATCTCCCCAGGCGAGGGTGGTAGCCTGGCGCTCGGATCCATGTCAGCACGAATGAAGCACAGGTACGAATAGTCAAGATACAGACAGCACATGGCTTTCCTATCTACTGACCGGATTCTACACCTAATTTGACGGCACGATCACCTCTCTGGTACACAAATAGTGCCTCGTCTTTGCCACCGAAGCTCGGGAGTGGTATCTGGACAACTTTTGTCCAGTGCGGCTGTTCCTTTTCCATGTATTCAGCCATGGTCTTGGCCTTGAACCCAGTATACCCATTTCTGTTCTGTGTCCCGACCACAGCTATTGTATCACCACAATACGCATCGACCAGACCCTTCGTGAAGGCTCCTTCAGTGCCGCCGCCGATGCCACCTCCAACAATGGGATAGACCAGTAAAAGAACCATTTGTTTGCCATTCTCATGTTGCTTGAGCCACTTGACTCCGTCTGATATCACTGTATCGTCGACCCATGATACCCGCCACGTGCTTTGCATGTTATCAACTGGATGCGCCCTCAGACCGTACGCTCTCAGCATATAACTCCAGTAGCCGTTTCCAGAGCCTATATCTGCGACATCACGGCCGTCCGCCAGAATTTTCAGTATCTGCAGACTCTCGTGTGAGGGTGTAGCGCATCCGAAATGATGCATGAAAATCGGCAACACGTGGTGGCTTGTGACTACTCTCTCAGAGGATGCACACGGGCCGCACCACTCTAATGAGCGACAAGACCACTCCCAAAACTGAAAATACGGGTTGTATATCGAATGCGACTTGATTTTGGGTACCGTTAGCTTCAGTGAAAGAGCTGAGTGTATATGTCTTTTGTCGGCGATGTATGTAGCACACTCTGCTCTGATGGAATCTTTCTTGGCGTTCGTCTTGAAGTTCTTCAATGCAGAGAGCGTCGCAGTATTGGGACTGAAAATGGATGTATAGGCATGTATATCCGATTGCGGCGGCGAGTTCTTCTTTTACAAAGGTAATGATTAGCGGCCGGCGCTTGTTTTCTGCAAGGTGAGCCGTGGGAGACTCACTGGCGTCCCGTCTGTCGATTTGTACCAATTGTGCAGCCCGTTGATACCCCCAAGCTGTACGATGTGTTGCACTTGGGCCAGGCTTACACTTGCAGTTGCATGGTATATGTAGTCATCATCATTTGGCAGCTTGAATAACATACGACTGGCACCAAGTAGGTCATCATTTTTCAGTAGCTCATCGATCTGGGTGTGCAGGGTATCGTCACCGGCCACGGCAGAAGGCTCGAAACCTGCAGAGCCGACACAATATTGGTGCTTGGTTACAGGTGCCATTCCGGGCCGGGCTGTGTCAGGCTTATCACAGCAAGGTGATGTCTTGGAGTGAATCTGCCGCTGAGAGTTCGGGTCTACTTTGGCTGCTTGGCTGGGTGGTTGGGTGGGTCGCCCACCAGTCAGTCCACTCGACCGACCCTACCCTGCATCGTTCATGACATGCCTTCCGACGGTGCTGATACGTCATGTCGAAGGCACTGCTGCGGCTGGCAAATTGATTTGGTGGATATTCTGTCTCTTTTCTAGCCTACTTCAACTGCCAGTATAATGTGGCAACTGCTTTGCGACTTTGTGGTCTGCACAGAATATCTCGGGATGATGTCCGGTGTGGCTAGCATCCGATACTGTTCGGCCTCTGCCACGAAGTCCAATTGGAACTCTTGACCTGCCACTGGGCCGCCATATGACAGCCGTAGCAAGTTGCTGTGCCGGTATGTACGCTCACACCGAAAAACAGAGCATCAGGCCCGGGTTCCATACGGAGTGCGGAGTATATGCAAATTTTGAGGTGTGCCTGGAGAACAGGCAGCGCGTGATGGAAGACACGACGACTGCCACGCGGCGCGGCAGTGAATCGCGAAATAAAAATAAGAATAAAACCACCCATGGCCTTGCGCATAGCCATTTACCATATAGTTAGAAGCCAGACACCGAGAGTAACTTAGCACAAACACATACACACCTACAGTGCAGTGCGTTGACGCACAGAGAGCGCAGCCATTTCATAGTGGCTGACGAGCGAGAAGTGGTAAGTTAGACCCACCAGCCGCACCCAAGGCTTTCCCCCCTCGGGATACTTAGGCATGGAGCAGCACCTATCTCTGGACCTTCTGTCAGTTTGTACTCCTCAAGAGCCAGTCCTCTCCATTGACGCCATTAAGCCGCCCGCTACTGCTTACTTGAGAAAGGCCACGCATCAGCGGGCGCCTTTGCATAGCACAGAACTCGTGCTGGCAGCCTAAAAGACCCAGCATAATCGCTATTCGGTAGACCGTTCCTGGCTAGCTTTGTTTGCCATATTTAGTGCCAACGAGTTCCAAACATCGCGATATCCGCACACCAGAGCAAGCACGAACGAGAAGGCAATGCGCTCATTGTGCGCTCGTGAATAACTTTCACAATATATACGACTGAAAACTGTGCTAGACGGCCACCTGCACTGTCAAGCGTACGGTTCCGACTTCGCTAAAACCCAATACTTCGACGCAAGGGCATCGCCGATGAGAATGGACACAAATCACGAAACGCACCCCGCCAGTCCACCGAGGCAGACACTGACGGAGTCCCCCGAAGAAAACCGCGATGTCAAAAGTCATCGGGTGTCCACCCCCGTCACTATCGCCCTCTCCCACGAGCACGAAACATCCGCTGAGGGTACATCGACAACCAAACATAGCAGCGATACCGAGATAGCACAAAGCAAAGCCAAAGGTACAAACGAAATATCGTCGGGAACTGCGCAGGCTTCCGAAAGTGCTCAAGCTACCGACCATGCTGCCGAATCTACAGCTGGAGCCAACCCCCGGCCTAGCCACACCTCAGGCAGAGAAGCCAGCGACACGCAAGAACAAACCCAAGTCTCAGAGGAAGGGGAGAATCCAGACACGAACTATCATGCAGCGCCCGATGCTGAAGCAACTGCCGCTGCAGACACCTCGTCCGAGCTTGGCCGTGCGCATACAAATGTCAGACCCGAATCTCTCATAGTCTCGCCTCTGACCCATCCAAATGGCGTAGACATGTTTCCGTCACTCTCTACGACAGAACAAGAGCAAATGTCATGGGAAGCCTTAACACAGGCGGAGGAGTCTATCGTTGCTGAGGATGAATCGCGTGGCTTCCGGGACGACGCTTCGGACGGAGGATACGAAAGCGAAGGGTTCAGCTCTGGCAGTACTTCTGCTGAATCGTCTGTCAGGGACTACATGTTCGAGAATGGCCGCCGCTACCATCGTTTCCGCGAAGGAGCCTACAACTTCCCTAATGATGACGTGGAACAAGAAAGAGAAGATATGAAGCATGCAATGGTGAAGCTTCTATGCGGCCAAAAACTGTTCTTTGCCCCAATTGGTGACAATCCACAACAGATCCTGGATATTGGTACTGGAACCGGCATCTGGGTCATCGAAAGTGAGTCAATATCTGCTCACCGAATGCAGTGTTCGCAGCTAACGTTGAATACCTTGCCAAGTGGGCGATCAGTTTCCCAGTGCCAGTGTTCTTGGCATAGACCTCTCCCCCATTCAACCCGACTGGCTCCCGCCCAACGTCAGATTCATTGTCGACGACGCCGAGTCTCCTTGGCTATACCCTCGCAATCACTTCGACTACATTCATTCCAGACACACTGTCATGGCGTTAAAAGATTGGATGCGACTCTTTCGTCGAGCATTGGAGTACGTGTTCGCCATGAATGAGGACAAATGAATGCTAATGACCGGAGCTAGGCATCTAAAGCCAGGTGGCTGGATAGAAATGCAAGAAATCCACCATTGTCCTCGGAGTGCCAACCCTGACGCAGACTTACCGGAAGACCATGAAGTTGCCAAGTTCTGGTCTCACGTCACCACAGGACTGGGAAACCTGGGCGTGGATCTTAATATCTCCTCGGGCGGCCAATTGACCAAGATGCTTCAAGAAGCTGGCTACGTCAACGTGACTGAGCGCGTTTTCCATGTGCCGATCGGGACTTGGCCCAAGAATAAGGTTCTCAAAACTGTCGGACTGTATTGGCGCACGATTCTTCTTGACGGTTTGCAGGCAATCGCCCTTGGACCAATGGCACGCGGATTGAACTGGAACCGAGACGAGATAGAAGTCTTCCTTACTGGCGTTCGGAGAGCCTATCATGATAATGCGGCGCTGATGTATATGCCCCTTCACATCATTTACGCGCAAAAGCCAGAGAACATGGAGTGAAGACCACTGGACGCGTTCAGAGAATGAGTCTGTGAGCAGCCAGACGGCGCCAAGCCGGAAGCTGGATGCTACTTGCGAACTATAGGGACCAGAATGTATGTCATCTACTTATTGGGCATTGCAACTGGGAGTTTACAGGAGCTTGGACACATGCTTGGAAACATGACAATGCGCATAATCCCATATTGCTCTGCCTACAGATGAAAAGAGGAATCATCACCCACGTTTTGCTTTTTGCCATTCGCTTGTCTCTAGTGACATCCTGCCTTGTACGAATCTATTTCTTGGATGTCATTCTCGCAAGAGAAAAACTAGGGAGGTCTCTCCGACTGCGTCGCACAGCCCGGCGGAAGGAAGGGTGACAGAAGCACGTGTCTACCGGGAGAGGGAATCCAAACGAATGCTAATAATAATGATGATGATTAAATTTCTCGTTTGCCAGCACATCGACCAGGGGAGGCGGCGGGCTGAGGGGTCAGCGGGGTTATATTGGGCCAGATGAGCCTGCCGTCGCAGCTAATAACGATATGTACTCCGTACGGAGTACGGATACTGGTAGCCATCAGCCAGCCAGCCCGTTCTGTACCAGCACGAGGTACTTGGGCGCTGCTAGTTTTTCCGTAGACGTGAGAGATTTCTTGGAAAGCGCCGACTGAGTATCTTGTCTGCAGCGGCTGAGAGCCTACAGGCTACGGGGTGAGTTGGGCAAGAGGAAAAAGCAAAGAAGCAAGACATTGTATACTCACAATGTGGCAGGGCCCAGATTAAGCCAATCATGACAAAGTGTAAATGGTCCAATAGCAAAAACGCCCGCGCCATTGGGACAGAAACTGCCGGGGGCGCCGCCCTTGCATGCAGGCCAGCGTGGGGGCTTGGGATTGGGCTTGACATGACTGACCTGTCATAATTGCCCTTGGCCAGATTTCAAGCTGCACGCATTGCACGGAGCCGGGCCTGCTGGATGTTTGCTGAAGCTTTGGAAATCTACTCTGACCCCGGCCGAGCTTTCAACGGGCAGACGAAGCTGCCACACTGCATGGCAAGGTAGGTTGAGGGGAGCAGCCTTGCACTATCACCGACTGGGCGGTCCGAGCAACCGCGACAGCTTTTCTGTGCCGCCAGGGTAACAGTGCATTGGCCCGGTGGGGAGACATACCCAACTAATAACTACGTGCTACGTACCAACTACCAAGGCATGGGGTACGGCACGTACGGGTACTCACATACGGATACTGGACGCTCATAATTTAGGGGTGGCCTGTGGGAGACATGGCGAACTTGCAGCGACATCGCCGGCGCGGTCAGCACAGCACAAAGCGAAGCACACTTTTTTTTAGTGGCTCTCTGGGACAAGTCTCTTGACTAGTCGATTATTAAGATTGGATTATGTTTGCGCCAGCACGACGAAGTCACTGTTTACGAAGCTAATGCTCATATAGCTGCCAGTATCCTACGTGCCTACTTGGTACTTACTTACCAACAATTATTAGCCACCTTATTTTTGTACCAGTACCCCATTGTTGTCCCGCTCCCTCGGGTGCTAGTCGTGGCGCCACTTTGGATGCATCTCCTGAACCACATTGCCCAAGGTGCCAGGTTCCCTACCACTACCTACCAGCGTGCTGGTACGGCGCACCCACCACAGTTACCACGTTAATATATTAATTATGGCGCCCAAAGGAGGTGCGCTTCATGCTCTCGCCATGCTCGACATCGCAGGTACGATACCGTTCATGGCCCTGCACCAACATAACCTCCAACCAATACGCACATTTCGCCTTGTATGTACCGCGCTTGAAGAACGCCTGGCGGCGCGTCACTAGCTACCCTTTACTAGGTCCGCTTCAACAAGTTTCCCCGCGCTGTTTTATAAATCTCTTCCTTGTCCCTCAACTGGCCGACATTGTACCACAAATTCTAGCCCGGAGATTCAGCTGCCTGCAAACATTGGCAGTCACGAAAATGTAGGCAACTGTTGTTTTATAATGCAAAAAGTCACCATTCTACCTTTTTGAGCCATATACGCTTCCTGTTCCGTCCGACCCCGCCACCACGCTGCACGACGTCTGGGTTGCCTTGCTGATGCAGGTCGGGGCGCACCGCACCTGCCCAGCGCTCAGAAGATGTACGCCTTGAGATGGCTTTTACTCGAAGCAGCCGACTACCTACCTACCTAGGTACCATCCGCTTGCTGGTGACCGAGGGTTCATTGGGCTTCCAGGAAGCGCACCATCCTCGCTGGCTAAATGCGCCATCCGAGTTTCTGGCCAGATTGCTATCATGGGCAACGAGTTCTAGTCTTGTACTCGGAGCATGTGCCCTTGCGACCTCTACCAGCAATGATTCTTGCGCCGACGATATCATGCTGGTGGCCACTTGTCTGCATCCCGCCCACCCTCCTGCCGCCCTGGTCACTTTTCGTCACTTCACCTTTCTGTCACTTTCACGTCGTCGTTTGCTCGCGCCGCCAAGGCCCGCAGCTCCCCCATTCCAATGAAACATTCTCATCCTCGGCTGGACTGCTAACTTCTGACAGACCTCAGTTCCCGACAATTTGCAAAGAAGACATCTGATCCTTGCGTCTGCTGGGAATGGGGAAATTCAAGTCTTGGATCCAGGGCTCAAGTGCTGGATCGTCACGAGCAGCTACGACAGAGGAAAAAAAGCTCAATCGACGATCTTTCTCCGGCATTGCACAACTGAAACCCAAACGGGAGGCAGAGAGCCGCCTACAAACGAAAGAGCAGGGCAGCGAATCCAAGGCATCGACGGAAATGAATCCAGTTACATCGGCCGACTCGCGAATGATACGTCTGGCAAAGATTATTAGCGCAGAGTCCGATAAGCTTGAAAGCTATTGCAAAAGCCAAGGCATTCAATCCCCATCATTTGACGAAGATGCGCCGGGAGATTTCCCCGAACTCCCCGATAATATTCAAAAGAGTCGTCAAGAAATTATTTTTGCTGCCAATGAGCTTTCGAGCCTCGTTCGCGGCCCGCGCGAGAGCGTGCGATGGGGTGTCTGGGGTGTAAGCCGATGCAAACCGTATAATTCACACCACAGACACTGACATTGTACCATAGTTCTTGGATTCCTTAACTCTACAGATAATCAACCACTATGGAATCGGTGAGTCTTGACAGCTTGCAACGAATGCATGAAAAAACCAAAGTCTCACTGCTCTATAGCTGCCCTTGTCCCTACCTCGGGCACCATCTCCTTCACCGAACTTGAGTCTAAGACTTCCCTGGATGCCATAAACTTTGCCCGAATTATGCGCTACGCAATGACGAACCATATCTTTTGCGAACCAACGCCAGGAATCATTGCGCATACTGCCTTGTCTCGTTGCCTCGCCGAGGATGCTGCTCTGCAGGATTGGATTGGGTTCAACTCAGAAGACATTTTCCCGGCATCGGCCAATGTTCTGAAATCTCTTCAAGAGTTCCCAGAGGCGACGTCTCTGACCACAACTGGCTTCAACTATGCATTCAACACCGTGAACAAAGAACCCATGTTTGTCACTTTTGGAAAAAACCCAAAACTCGCAAAAAGAATGGGAGCCGCCATGGCCAGTTTGACCGGTGGAGAAGGGTATGAAATCAAGTATTTTGTCGACAACTATGACCTGTCAGATATCGACAAACGCAACGGAACCTTTGTCGACATCGGTGGCAGCCATGGCTTCGTTTGCGTGGACCTGGCGAAAAAGTGGAAGAATACCAAGTTTATCGTTCAGGATTTACCGAAGACAGTCGAAAGCGCCCCCAGTCCTATTTCGGACGACGATTCTGTTGCGAGCAGAATAACGCTTCAAGCCCACGACTTCTTTCAGGAGCAACCAGTCAAAGAAGCAGACGGTAAGCAAACTACCCCTGCCATATATTCGGACTTCTATTCGCTAACACTTGCCTTGATACTAGTATACTTTTTCCGTTGGATCATTCACAATTACTCAACGCCATACGCGATCAGTATTCTCAAGAATCTCATCCCTTCATTGAAGCCCGGTGCACGGATTGTAATCAATGATCATTGTTTACGACAGCCCGGCATGGAGAACCCTTGGGATGAGAAACTGATGAGAGGTATGGACATTATCATGCTTACTCTACTGAATGCTCAAGAGCGAGAGGAGAATGAATTCAAGGCATTGTTTGCTGCAGCAGATCCACGTTTTAAATTCCGGGTAAGTCTAGTGCCTGCAGACCGGTTCAGCACGGATAAGACTGACTCGCGATAGGGTGTAATGAGGGTAAAAGGTTGCCGCATGAGTGTTGTTGAAGCCATATGGGATCCAGAACAGGATCTTGCACCTTCGGAAGGCCTAAGCGACTAGAACCGGGTGAAGCTGACTAGAAACCAAAAAGAATAGAGAGGATTAACAAAAGTGGATAATTACAACGAAAAGTAGAGGGTTGTCCTTGGGAAGGTATAGTGCCTGATATTCTCGCTGTGTTCTTGCCTTTAGTTATTAATCTCACTTCACTCGATGAATCTTTCTTCGCAGTATGTACTTGTGACAGACATTGATGTTGATTCTAAGCACCCCTCACATCACCAATAGTGGTTAGCGTGATTGGTTTAGTGGTAAAATTCTCCGTTGCCATCCGCAACGTCGGGGAGCCCTGGGTTCGATTCCCAGATCACGCATGCTGTGCCAGGACGGCCTGTTAATACTTTTTTGTCTCTCTTTATCAGGAGTAGATTTTGTTTTTGCACAGTCCCGCCATTATATAGTTAATAGCAAATGACTGAGTAGGCAGGCCTAATGCAGAATTGGTTCTTGATAACTAAATGCCTAACACTTGTCTACGCGAAGCCCGAACTTCCCATTACGGACGACTAAAATAGACAGCTCGAAGACAGTCAACTCGCTCATGATCTCGAAGACAGAAATATCCACGCCACAGTTTCCGGATACCCAATTGCGAACACCTACAGCCACAAGCGAATCTACACCGTAGGCGCTCGGGGGGCGGCATGGGTCGATCTCTTCAGCAGTCATGTTCATTGATTTGGCGAGCATGCTCGAAAGACCGCCGCACACAATGCCGGTAGCAGTTTCTGCACCTGTGCAGCTCATAAGTTCTGCTTTGATGCCTAGACCGACAGAGCTTGTGGGGGCACTCAAGTCTGGCTCTGGCATGTCGACAATGTTGAGGTATGAGTACATGGCTGTGCGGGACCAGTACGGATCCGCCGGCTGATTCTGCAACATCAAACCGCCTGTACCAACTCCGAGAACAACTTGAGATGGTAGTCGAATACCTGGCGATAGCTCTCCGGTTATGGAATGCTTGACTATTGTGAGGAAATCATCGTGCCGAATGCCATAGAAGCCACTGGCTCGCAGAATATCGAGAATGACTTCATCTTCTGCCAGCATGCCTGCCCCAAGAATGGGGCCCAAATCAAGAGACGTAGCCCTCTTTCCACGAGTGCGGAGATTCCTAGCCAGGGCGTCAAGGAAAGCGTTACCAGCTGCGTAGTTTGCCTGGCCACGCGTGCCAATGACACCCGCAGAGCTTGCCAAGAACACATGGAAGGGGTCTTGTCCGAGTGCTTCCAAAGCGTCAACGAGGTTGCACGCACCCAGAGCTTTTGGCCTGAATCCAGTGTTCCAGCTCTCGTAAGTCATGTTGTCAAAAACAGCATCCTTGATGACAGCTGCGCAGTGGAACGCACCAGCAATTGGCGGCATGGTCGCAGAAACGGTGGTAATGAGAAGCTCTTGAAGAGCAACTTTGTCGCAGACGTCAACAGAGAACGCCTTGGCGGTCACTCCCTGTTCAGAAAGTTTCTCCAAAAACTGTGAAGCCCCCGAGGAGGAAGCACCGGATCTGCTTAGAAATGCGATATTCTTTGCTCCATTGGCCACCAGCAAATCCGCAATACTTCTTCCAAGACCTCCCAGTCCGCCAGCTAAAATGTATGTCGCGTCTCCAGAGATGCAATCACTCAGCGGTGTGGGAAGACTGTGCTGCAAAACTTGAACGAGGCTAGCATTTTCTTGAGCTGAGCCCGCGGTTATGCATACAGAGTCGACATGTGTAGTTTCGTCGATGGCTTTCATTGCATCTTGAAGTTTGGATATATCAAATTGCTGCTCAACGGTTGAGTATGAAATCCACTCCAAGCATGCATGGGCAGTCAACTCGTTCGCTGAGTGAGCCATCTCGATCGCATGATCCAGGTCCTCGATGAGCAGAGTGGCTAAATCGAAGCCCACCATGGTCACAGGAATACCTGGAGTACTGAAAGTACAAGAGTCTCTCGAAGTGTCGGCAAAGTACACAACAGTGCCACCTAGTTTTGTTAGTATATACTGTGAAGACTTTTGCTGCGCCAACTTACATCGGCGAACGCATGCGACAGAAAGCTCCACATCCTTGTGCGTAGGATTGTAAACGAGGTCAACTCCTCGATCGCCAGTGATGCCCTTGACAAGAGAAGGGTAGCTATTGTTGTTGCCATCGAAGATGTGGCCAGCTTTCACACCCCGTTTCCGCAAAAGATCTCTTTGCATCTCCATGTTTGGCCCCATGACCGTAGCAAATACCGTAGCTCCGGATAAAAGGGCAAGTTCAACGGCAGCAAGACCAAAGCCGCTTGCGCCGGAATGAATCAAGACACTCTTGCTTTGACGTACTTTGCCGGCGTCGAACAGTGCATAGAATGCGGATAAGAACTGGCTAGGCACAAACCCAGACCGGTGGTCCATTACCAAAGCAGCATCAACTTGCGCTGTGGTGCGTAGCCCGTCGCCCTTGGGAATCAGAGAAACCACCTTGTCGCCTATCTGGTAACGGGTCACGCCAGCCCCTATGGCAGAAACACGGCCAGTCACGTCGTGACTGTGCCATTTGCGAATTTCTTGATCCGCGACTCTTTCATTGCTGACGCCTAGGATGGCAGATTCAAACGAGACGGCAACGTGCCCGGGCGGCAACTCGTCCATCTCAACTTCTTTGAAATGCGAAGATGATACAGACCCCAAAGGTAAGACTTCTGAATGAAGGAATGACTCAAGAATAATTTGACGACCGGCATCATTTTCGCTGGTTTGAAAGTGCTTTTCAGTGACGTGAGCGGAGCTACCGCCCCTCTCAACGATGTTATTCAGTTCACCCATGGTTTCCAATCTGGGAATGAACAATGCGCCGTCATTTTCTGCAAAGTCCACCTCGCGAGCCTCGCCGCCGAGAGCAGGATCTGTCACGCTGCGGCAGACGGTGACAAGCATCTCAATAATTCTCGTCTCGGACAACAAGGAATTCTGGCTCAAGTCAAACGTGGCGAATACTTTCTGCAGATCCTCGGACATGAGGGTTCTGGCAAGACCAGTGATCGGTGCACAGCGTGGCGCGGTTACTTCCATGCCAAGCCCTCTCGTGACCCAAAGGATTGTTTTCGCGACCTTCTGTAGCGAGTGAAAGGCTGCAAAATCTGCTTGGCTCCAGCTGAAAACAAAGCCTTCAATACCTGCCTCCCGAGAAATGTCAAGGAGGGAAATATAGAGTGCTTCCTTCTGAATCGCACCTTCACGTGCAGCATCTTCGAGTCGTAGAGCGCAGACACCAGTGGCTGGGTATTTTGCGGCAAGATGCTCTCGGAATTGAACCTCAAAAATAGAGAGCTCTTCAAAAATATCACTGGGGAGTAAAAGGACAATACTGCTGGTCATATAACGCTCCGTGCCCTGAGCGAGAACCTTGCGCATAGTTGGTTGTGTACCTTCACCCTTCTCCTCGGTAAATGGTGCTGCAGTACGCCTACACCACTCGGCTTGCATGCCACTTGAATCCCGACCCAAGTCGAAATCAAAACACACGGAGTTTGCTTTTGTGCTTTGAGAATCATTTCCAGCTGCCAAGACTTGGAATATCATCCCGCCGGGCTTCAGGAAACGCTCAGCATCCTCCGTGTCCCCGTGGACCAATATGAGGTCATATTCGGACTCGACCGAAGCAAGATCCGGTATCTGCTCCACGTAACTTCCGAAAGGCGCCATCTTGATGTCATCAAGATTAAGACCAGACTCCTGTTGATCAACAATGGAGTATTTTCCGAGGCGCAGTGGCTGGCCCGCGTGTTCCGAAGCCGTCAACAAAGCGTGTTTTGCAAGGGAGATCTCACCTCCAATCTGTAGGATTGAAAGTCGGGGGGTTTTATGGCAGAGTAAAGAAATCGCATGTTTGAACGACTTGAAATGCGCGGTTTCAGAGTACTCTCTCCAGACCATCTCTGTGGCCAAGTTGCGATAGTTGGGAAGAAAGGAGGCCTCGGCTGACGAGGTGAAAAGATCGCCACTGAAACGGAGCCCTTTAATGATGATCTGATCCAACGGTCTGTCTGTGCAACACATTGATATCTGCGCCTCGGCCTCGTTGAGCAGCCTTTGTTTGGCAGTAGCATGTCCGATAAACTCGCCGCTGGTGCTCAAATCCAGGTTGTCAGACACAAAGATCCTTTCGACCATATAGGGAACTTTCGGTACTGGTTCCAGCGCAAAGAGTGTTTGGAACATTGAGTCCAATGTCCCAGGATGAAGCAGGTGCGGGTATTCGAAGTTTGCCGGCATCTTGGATCTGGTGTCCGGAACACGAATCTTGCTAATGCAACTATCGGACCCTTTGCTGATCTCCGCAATATTGCGAAACATTGGGCCATAAGAGATGCCGACTGTGTCCAAGTGTTCGTATAATTGCCTCGGGTTGACTGCCGTGTTGCAGACGTTACCGAGTTCATCATGCTGATTTTTGAAAGCCGCGAATATCGCTTGCAGATTCTGCGATTGAGAACAAAAATAAAGATCTCCAGTTGAGTGCCTCTCCCATTCCTTCTCTAGAGCTTTCGAGTAAATAGAAAATGTGAAGTGACCTCTCGGGAGACGCTGATTTCCGGCATCGGCTTCAGCCCTCATGTTTAGTGCGACTTCGACACCATGCGTGGTGTCTGGTACAACAATCGCTTTTTCGAAGCGCATGTTTTGTATTTCATAACCAACAATATCCGGAAAGCGCGCTTTCAACTGTCTAGCTCCTTCCAGGACCATGGTGATCATGCCAGCCGCGGGGTAAATGACAGTCTTCTGCACCTGATGGTCCTGGATCCAAGGGTTCTCGGAAGCCCGGAGGAAACCGCGCCACCGGGGCTCGAAGGATACCGAATCGGCTGTTGGTGCTCCAATGAGGTCCAAGCGACCGAATTCTCGGAACCGGTTGGCCAAACTAAGATGAGACTCATGCCAGTACGACTTTGTGTGGTTCCAAGGATATGATGGTAGATTGGGGAGACATTTCAGGCGTGGCTGAGGGAATCGGCGAGAAATTGCGCCTTTCAGGTTGACATTCTGGCCAGATGACCATAACTCTCCGACAATATTGAGAATAGAAGCTGGTCCTGGACGACGCTTGTCCAGTGCACCGAGAAGCTGCTCAGGTTTCACGCGGCTTGCCAGCGTTTCCAGAACCATTGTCCTCAAAACGGTCGAAGGACCCATCTCGATGAAGGCTGATGGACACTGATCTTCCGGAACAGCCATAAGAGACTCAATGGCCGACGAAAACTGCACAGGGGATACCATGTTCTCGCCCCAGTAACTGGCATCGAGACTGGAGCATTGTATCTCACGACCCGATACCGACGAAAACATTCGTGCCACCTTTCGGCTAGCTGCGGGAGAAATCGAGCTAATGCTGTAGACATAGTTGCCTTCGAATTTCTTCATATGCGATGAATGATACGCCATGTCGACTGGGAGAATGCGATGACGGATGCTCTTCGCCGTGAGATCACGAGAGGCATGCTTAATGACTTCAAGTTTCCCAGAGAGCGTGATAGAGCTCGGGCTGTTGATGCACGCAATCTCAAGGGGTTCGGGAAACATGCTGATGTAAGAGGCAGCTTCATCGAGACTCATGGAAACTGCCATCATTCCTCCGCGAAAACCAGGTAGCTTACTCCGCGATGCGGATGCAGCTAGACCTCGATAATAGGCCACTTCCCAAGCCTCTTCGCGAGAGATGGCCCCGCACGCAAAGGCAGCTGCAATTTCACCTGATGAGTGCCCGACGACAAAGCTCGGTCGTACTCCCAGGGATTCTAGCAAGTCCACGATGGCAATTTGGATTGCCGTAGTTGCTGGCTGAGAGATGTGAGCGCTTGATAGAACAGAATCAGGAGCTTCTCTGGAAATCTCCTCGATGAGATCGAAAGAAGACCCCAAGACCGTCCTCAAGTACCAACTCGCAGAATTGAGGCTATTCCAGAAGACAGGAAAAGATCTCAAGTCTAGGCCCATGCGAGCCCACTGCGATCCTTGGCCGCAGAACAAGAAGCAAAGCCTCGGTGATGACTGCTTGGTAGAACGTGTAACTGTTTGTTCGGACTGGCTCATCTGCTTGACTAGATCTGAAGCCGAATTGGAGACATAAAATGTCTTCCACTCGAGACGCGACCGACGGCATCCCATTGTGTAGGCGTAATTTGACAAGAAGTCACTTGCCAAATTTTCCGTACTGTTAAGCATCGATACATGTTGAGAAAGCGTTCTCTGAATACCGGAACGCTCGTTCGAGGAAAAACAAAAAACTTGCCAATTACCCTGGGCAAACTCTTTGTACTTTGAATGAGCGGATCCGTTTTGCAGAGGCAAGCCATTGACTTTGAGAGGTGTCGAGTGGTGGGCGACCAGCTGCCGTGTGGAGAGATACTCGGCAGCCCCGTCCAGGATTACCTAGGATACAGAAGTCAGCTTTTGTACACATTGGTAGACATTGTTATCCAACTGCAACTTACGTGCGCGTTTGTTCCTCCAAAACCAAAGCAGTTGACACTGACCCGTTTCTTCGCGCTTGCCGGCCAAGGCTGCGCAGCGCGTGACACCTAAAAGTAGAGAGCTTGATCAGCTGCATGTCGAGACGAAAAGTTGAAGTGAGTTTTACCTGGACTTTCCATTCTTCAAAGTCGATAGCAGGATTCGGAGTCTCAAAGTTGATATGCGGAGGAATTCGCTCACGTTCGAGCATTAGCACGGCTTTGATCAAACCGGCCACACCGGCAGCCCCTTCTAGATGTCCGATGTTTGGCTTGACGGAGCCGACAAAAATTGGGTTATCTGGAGCGCGGCATTCTCCGAGTGTTTCAGAAACGGCTTTTAACTCGCGCCAGTCGCCTGCCTGAGTGCCGGTTCCATGGCACTCAACGTAAGCAGTGTCGGAGAAAGCAAGCCCTGCAGCCTTGTAGACAGCACTAATGTTTGCCACCTGCGCTTCTTTACTGGGAAGAGTGATGCCTTTGAGATGGTTATTTGCCATTATATGCAAGTTAGGCCGTATATGCACCCACCAGTGGTTCGCCCGTCTTGGTTCACTCGCGTGCCTCGAATCACAGCCCGGATGGTGTCGTTGTCTCTGATAGCGTCGGAAAGACGCTTCAAAATGACAACGCCAATGCCTTCACCTCGTCCATAGCCGTTTGCCCGAGCGTCAAACGTGAAACACTTGCCATCTGGGCTAAGGAAGTTGAGTGCTGTCATTGGCATCATCGTATTTGGAGTCAAAATCAGACCAGCGCCAGCAGCGATAGCCTAAAGATTTCAGTCGGCCGGTTTCAAGGAGAAAAAATCAGTGCAAACACACCAGAGATGATTCACCGGAGCGAAGACTCTGTGCAGCTAGATGGACAGACACGAGACTTCCGCTGCAGCCCGTGTCGAGTGTCATGCTTGGGCCATGGAGATTGAAGTAGTACGAGATGCGGTTTGCCATTATTGCGATACCGTTTCCCGTTGCTGCATATTGAGGTTGCCAATCGGGGTCGCGCAAACAAATTTGCTCATAGTCTAAGCCGTTCAGTTAGAACCCGATTATGAAACAGTTGACACTGGATACGTACCTTTGACAAAAGACCCGACATAAACAGAGGTGTCAGTGCCGTCAATATCCTCTTTGGTGCAACCAGCTAAACGAGTGATTAGAAAAAGCTCAGTAGCCGAGTTGTTGTGTCTGCATACCATTCTCCAGAGCCTCGTAGCAAACTTCTAAAAGCATGCGCTGCTGAGGGTCAATTGCCTTTGCGTCGGCAGCAGCAATGGAGAAGAACTGGAAGAGCTCGATTAGTCATGAGATGCAATGATTTGATATATATATACACGTACAGGAGCATCAAAGTCTGCAACGTTTTCTTTGAGAAAATGGCCTCCTTTAAACGAGACCTAAAAGTGTGTTAGCATAGTTCATCAGAGGAAAGAGCCTACTTGCCGATCCTTGACGCTCACCCCCAGGATGGTAATAGCCATTGATGTTGAGCCTGTCTTTGGGTATCTCAGACCACTGAGATTCACCATGTTCCAATATATCCCATAATGCCTCGGGAGATTTTGCGTCGCCAGGGAATCGAACCCCAAGACCTATTATGGCAATGTCATCCATAATGAAGACGCTGAGATCACAAAGCCCAGAATGATATGAAGAGTAATATGAAAGGAATGATTGAAGATGGAAGAATATTAGTTGAGAGGAGTTGAAGTTGGAGTATTTTCTGGTCTTCTTATGCTTAGGCATTCACTCATTAGCCCAGGGGCCTTTGACACCAAGTTACTGCATTCAATGCAGTCACGCGGCAAGGGACGTCCCGGCAGGCGCCCCGAACGGGCACTTCATAGATTAGTTCGATGTAGTTGCGATTGCAGACAGAGAAGTGAACAGCGTATTTTAGTTGGTGTAACTCAAGCGGTGGCGAGTTAATCGCATCGCATGGAGTCGTGAGCAAGTGCGGAGAAGAATCCTACGGGCGCTCGGGAGGCGCGTCTATAGCGGGCGCTACATATGAAGATTCTGATGAGCTCGTCGTGCCGGGCGCGAGTTCGGACGCGAATTAATCACATGGGGATGGAGATCAATGTGGAAAAGTGCCGTGGACAGGAATAAGTGTCATGGACGGGAAGAATCTCTGAATGGATATGACAGCTCTTGTCTACGTGCTCGACCATACAGCGACGATGCAGATCCGGGCTTTCCAATAACACTGAAAGTTTTCATTAACTCGGGGTTTCAGATTGCATCTGTACACTATGGACTAAAGAGAATGCTGCCGACGTAAAACAGCCTTCCGGCTTCACTTTTCGCAACAACTCCCAGAGGTGGTAAAGCACGAGCCTATTCTATGGCATCAGTGGCGAGTTGTACCTGCGTATTAGACACGACTGAAACTCCATGGCAAACAAATGATCATGTAGAGAAAGATTGCAATTTTTTTGGCTCTTTGATTTTGAAGCTTGGCCCACGACGCTGCAGTCAGTGATGTGCTGCCTGTCAACGGCGCTGGGACAAATGCCAGCCAGAGACCGCAGGAAGCGCGATCTGAAAGATCAAGGATCACAAAGCCAGTCTATGCCAAACGCCAACGCGAATCAGAGTGGACCACTGGATGAACCAGCTCCGTGCGCACATGGCTCTAGAGAGCCGTGGTTCTTATGGTGCGGCGGACCGACAAACAAGTCAGGGCACGAAGCCGTTGAAAAGGAGCCAATAGCGTCTAAGCTTCATGGGGTAAACACGAACTGTTGAAGTGTGTGTCACTTTGCTCGGCCGGGAGCGATCAATGCGAGAAAGGCTGGTTGGTGTTTTATTAAAATACCAAGGCTAAAAGTTCTGCCGCCAAGGTCGGTCGCACACCCGCGTGGCGTATGACCGAAATGCAAACAATTTTGAACTTGATACGCACTTTTCTTTGTTCGGCAGCTCAAATATGACAATTGCAAACACATGGTGGTACAAACACAAGATGCAGAACGGGAGAAGGGACAAAAGAAAGGACGAATTGCACGGGTAGGAGCATTGCAACGGGTGGGAGCATTGCAACGGGCCACGGATACGCTCTTCTCAAGAACATGCTGATTCTCCATGCTGGGTATCACGTCGGCTACGTCACTGTCGATCGAGCCTCTTGTCAAATTAGGCTTTCTGCAAGCGACCTGTTCACCTCGCCCTGGAAGCTGTGCTACCTGGCAATAAATAAGCGACGCGGCGGGAACATTGTACAAGCCACATGAGCGTGAGGCTCGAGCGCAAGGATGGCTGAGCCATGCTGAAAATCGTTGAAACTTGCGAAATGACTCAAAGTCGCTTATAGACCAAGCTTGGCGTGGTAGTGACATGAGCATGGCGCAGATGAGTAACGCATTCTAGAACATTGCGCCAAGGCCACGATGGTATTGCCGATCATGTAAATCATGGGGCTGATACCCGAATGTGTATGGGGGTGCCGTTGGGCGCGGAGAACGGGAAGGCCCGAGATAATAGCTGAAAGCCTCGCGATTGAACTCAGGCGAAGGACTCCAATTTTAATCGGCAAGTAGTTGCGGGCGTATGGCCACGACCCAACAGCAACTGAACCAAAGAACTTGCGTCGCATTTTTTGATCGAGCTAGTCGCGGGTGTATGGCTACTTTCCAACAGCGACTGAACTAAAGCCTTTACATTAGTTACGTCGCATTTCTGATCAAGCTTGCATGGCTGCTGACCCCTTTTTCGCTTCTGGAGCGAGTGTTGCAGCTGGGCCACGATGCGACACCGAGGCGACACAGAAAGCGTCAGTTTTAAAAGCCTAGTATTTGTACCACTGGAGTAGGCTCAATAGGCTCGAACAGAGAGTACCTGGGAGGCAAAATGAAGCTGCGCTCGGGCATATCTTTCGCCATATGCTTGCATGACGACAGCTGCCTGTTGCTCCTTCCTCTGCAACCAACAGTACGGATATCTCGTCAAATAAAAAAACAGAATAGATCCTAACCGTCCACATAAATCTTCCATCTCTTCAAAAACGAACAGCACAGCTTCAAATCGCAATACGAAAGCCAACCCGTTGCAGCAGCCCAGACCCACGGGCACCCCAACATGACAAACGCAATAGATAATGCCTTTCGGCTCTCGTTGACATACCCAAACCCCTCCCTATGCCAAACGAACAAAGCCAGAGACGAAAGAAGAGGGAGCGACGAGCAGCCATTGACAAAATCAGAGGATGCTATTGTTGCGAGGCACAAAACGAGTCGGCTAAGCCAAGGTGCCCTGGTCACATGGTGCGTCGACAAATCTCGAGCCGTGAATGAAGCTAAATTGTCGCAACAGTCTACTTCTTGGACTCTTATTCTCCAGCCTGGATACTTCGATTGCTTCTACATCCTTAATCACAATCTCGCGAGAATTACAAGATTTCGAGAATGCGCCTTGGATCGTGCTGGCGTATCTCTTGACATATATGGGTATGCGCAGATGGAGTCGACGCACGCTTGAGAATCACTTTTACTAATCGTTCCCCGGCTCCAAGGATTTGCCATTGTGATTTCGAAATTGAGCGACATATACGGCCGAAGGAATATGCTCGTGCTGTCGTGGGTGCTTTTCACGGCATTTTCTCTCGGTTGTGCTTCCTCCAGGAGCATGGTGGCCCTGTAAGCAGGGGCTTGACAAAACATTGATGATGCGGCACTCCTGCTGACTTTTATTTAGGATAGTTTGTCGTGGGTTTCAAGGCATTGGCGCGTCTGGACTCTACAGCCTGACTCAGATTGGCTTGGTCGAAGTTGGCCCTTCACATAGACCGAGCTTGATTGGGGCCATGATAGGCGCTACTCTGACCATCGCATTTGTATTAGGGCCGATTGTCGGTGGTGTGGTGGTACAGTTCTCTGACTGGCGATGGCTCTTCAACATGAAGTAAGTGGCGATCTCGCACCCATGAATATTGCCACTAACAATCGCCAGCATTCCCTTTGGTCTTGCTGCCATGCTCGCCATTACGAATTTCTGGCCGCCTGAAAAGGCTGCTCACATGCTATCCTGGCAGGCCTTTACATCGATTGATTTTTTTGGCAGCGTCACACTGCTATGCAGCTCCGGCCTCTTGGTGTTTGCCATTCAGCAAGCTGGATCGCAGATTTATGCTTGGGACAGCCCTGAGATAATCATCCCCCTCACATTTTCCGCCATATGCTGGATGCTATTTGTTCTGTGGCAAATTCTTTTGGAAGTAAAGATGTTTGGAGGAATTGAGCCAATATTCCCAATCCGACTCATGCGGCGACGAGTTTATTCCGCCGGACTCCTGTAAGCCCATTGACCGAGATTCTTCCAGGTAGATCCTTTCATGTACTGACAAGCCCTGGCTCACAGTGTTACACTCCTGACCGGATTTCCATATATATCGTTGGCAATTACTATTCCAGAGAGATACCAAATTGTTGACAGGCAGTCGGTCTTGATGGCCAGTGTTCACATCTTACCCTTGCTCGGGGCATGTGCGATGGGCTCATTCCTGGGCGGGGTCATCTCGAGCAAGAAAAACAATACTGCGTACACCCTTGTCGCGGCAGCATGCTTTCAGCTTCTTGGGGTGACGCTCATGTCAATTATTCCGTCCAAGGTCAAAGCGACGCAGTATGTTTTCCAAGTTGCATTTGGACTGGGAGTTGGGCTGTGCTTCTCAGCAGCGACGATCATGACAAACTTGATAGCTCCAGAGCAAAAGACTAGAGCGGCTGCTCAAGGAGCTGTGGCGCAGGCCAGAGTACTCGGCGGCTGCATCGGATTATCGATTTGTACTGTGGTATTCAACGGCCATGTCAATGGGTCGTTGGGGTCGCAGCTTTCCCCAGAGCAGTTGGCGCAGATCCACAGATCGCCGATTGCAGGTCTACAGTTTCCTGTCGAGAAGCAGGAATTGGTGAGATCTGTGTACTCGGGTGCATTTACGGAAGAAACAAGGCTCATGATTGTTATATGCGCAGTCATGGTAGCGGTCTCGCTTTTCACGCTTGAAAGACATCCGGCGCCACTGGAAATTTTGACATCGTTGCCCAAAGACCGGCCTTCTTTCGGCAGAAATGGCAATTCTACAACTGAACTGGATGATTTTGCCAGGACTCGGAAAAATGCCTAGAACAGGCCGAGTTCTGCGAATGGCGACTGCTGAGGTGTTGACAGAGGCGAGCAGAATAGAGGGAGATTGGCGGGATACAAACGGCAATGAGGCAATATTACACATCGAGCCTTGAACCCTCGATCGAGGAGCTCTTCAATAATATTTATTTTTGATCGCGCGATTGATGAACAAGGCCAAGTGGTCGCTCTACTGCAAAACTCCACCAGTGACGGCGGGCTTAAAGAAAACGCTTAAAACACCTTCCATCGTCAGGGTTTTGGCGACTCCTTTGAGCTGCTTGTGAGCCGGGCATTCCTCATCGTAGTACTTCATATCATCGGCGCTGGCAAATTCGGTCTTGGCTGCCAACGTGTATCCCTGAGCGCGAGGGTCTGCCTCGGGTTTACCGACGACAACGGATTGCAGGTACGGCTTTCCGTCCTAAATGCGAGTCATCAGCATGCATCGTTAGGAGAAAGCTACAGCCGAGATGCTCGTTGTCCCTGATGACTGACTGACTTTTTGGTGAGCGGCCTCGAGGATCTTGTACTGCTCAATCATTGCGTCGACATCCTCGGGTTTTGGGAGCTTGAACAGGGTGACCCGGTGAACATGGTCGGCCATTGTGTCGTGGTGGTGGTGGTTGTGGTGCGTCGGAGACGGATGGCAAGACTGTAGATATGCGACCTGACAAGGAACGGAGATTTCTTGGTAGCTTCTCTGGGACCAAATTGGGCAATGTGGTTGCAGAAGTAATCGTCGTGGGCATTCGATGCTTCGGAAGCGGAATTGCCAGGTGCAAACGATGCTTGCTGAACAGGCGGCTTGAGTCGGTTGCCATCAGGAGGGGCAGGCGGCTTTAATTCCACAGTCGGAAATCATGTTTCCGTCTACCCCGCCATCGTCCCTTCGATGGTGACCGTCCGTGCAAAGCGGTACATTGCGCACACAGGAAGGCACATGGTGCCGGAAAACTCTCGTCCTTGCTTTGGAAACCGCTCGGAAATCAAAAGTGCGGGCTGCGGAAGCTGTTGCAATGCCGGCCTCATCGTGGGGACGAGCTGCTCGCGCGATCTTGTCGACAACAGGGAGAGTGTCCATAGCGGGGCGGTGAGTTCATCGCTTACTGCCAGATAAGTCATTCAGAAAGCGAAGTCATCGCCCTCTCCTGCTTGAGAGAGCTGCAGAGTAATTCCATGGGCTTCTCGGCGTCGAAAGGCAAGAGCGTCGAGGCGACATGTCCATGGCTGGCTGAGTGGACCGTTTGTTCCTATCCCATCCTACTCCAATGAATCATTCTTGCTGCTGTCATCGTCTTCGTCAACGCTCATTATCAATTTGACTTGTCGCCGTTCCAATATTGATTACAAGGCCGACAAAAATATTCCACCGCCGGTCGCTTTTTCGCCATGTTTTGCGAAGGAGGGTGCTTTTCCCTGCCGTTTGGCCAGTGGCAATCTGTTGAGCACGAACTGGCCTCGGACCCCGGGACGACCTACTATTTTTGCCCTATGCATAGGGTATATCATGCAATTTCTTTCAAGTTCAGTGCTGCACAACCCTTGTGTGGCGAATGCGCCGCTGTCTTCTACCACAGGTCCCCTGTAGCTGCCTAGGAGCGTTCAGCGGACACTGCTCCTCGCACCACAGCTATAGATGCCACGGTGGAGATGGCTGTTGCGGACCTGGAGAGCATATTGGAGGACGAAGAGGACTGGGGTTGGTTTCTCCTATGCACAGCTTTCGAGATGGTCTTCAAAATAGCTTACCATAGGATCTCCAAGACGACGGCCCATATGACCTTTTATCGCCACAAGGCGCAAGCGATGACATTTTTCAAGATATCCCATACGGGGACCCGATTTACAATGCAATCGATGGCATTCTTTTGCCTACCAAGTCGAGTTTGGGCGTGCAACTATGCCGTTTCAGCACATTCCAAGGCTTTTTGGCGCTACAGCCATGTATAAGCCACGAACGGCAGCATGTCATATTTGACGCACTCGATGAGTACGAGGCTGGCGGCGACCCGGTGTTCAAAGAGGCGAGGCTCTGGGCGTGCACTGCTCAATCCGCACCCGACCTACCGAAAGAATGCAGATGGGTGGTGGCAACCATTTACAATTTCGCGGGTGAAATGCTGAGGCCGGATAACTCACAGGACTACTTGTAGAAAATGCGAGCCTGGCTACTGTACTGGTACGAAGTCATCGAGAGACTATTCACCGAATTTGGCATCGACATATACGTCCCGGGCCCAGAATGGCTAGAAAGAGATGCTAGGCCCCAGTTGGATACGATTCAGCAGGGATCGGACGCTGGTTCAGACGGATCTGATGGAACAGTTGTGCATTACATACTATCACCGGAAGCTCCGAACTTCATCCACGGGTCCCTTCAACATTCAATCATTCGAACGATGGGCCCCGCAGCTTCATCTCTTTGATACTGGGCTGTATTCTCCACCCAGCAAAGGCTCTGATTTCTTGAGAATGGTGACGCAGTACAAGGCGAACATGACAAGAATTTGGGACGAAGACGCTTGTTGATATTGGCGCAGCCGCAAAGGAAAAAAAAGCGCCCTTGAGTTGTTTCCGCGAATAAAAAAATTTCGTAGTACTTGTACCTGTACTGAGAATAGCGGAATAGGTACATAGCCATCAACCTAGCGTAATTGACGAGTGACCATGGCGGCTGTACACATGCCGCGCGCTTCCCTTCACTCCCAGCATGAGATGCTACTCAGAGGCTTTCGATTGATACAAAGCCCAATCGCAAATAGGATAAGACGTGTTCATGTGACTCAGTTTGCAGAAAACAAGCAGATGTAGATGCCCCAGATGACTCCAGCCAGCGCACCGAGCAAATTCCGCCCTTGCACAGACTTGATGAGCGTAAAATTGACAAGCGAAACAAAGGGCCAGAGCTTGGAGCCTGCCAGGACCAGAGGCCAAAACTCCTCTTTGGCCTCTGCCCACACAAGCTCCAAATCCACCTGGGAAAAGTCGACGGCATCAGGGCTGAGCCAATAGCTGACAGCCTTGGATAGGCTGGTGATTCGCGGCGCGTGACTGCTCGCCGTGCGTAGGGATCGCGTAAAAGTGCTATACAGCAGCGTGTTGACGGCGGCGCCGACGGTCTGGTCCAGGAGGAACTTGATAGCCGTGTTGCGCTTGGACAGGGCCGGCGGCACGGGCTTTTCGTCCGTCTTTTTGGGATGAACCGCGGGTTCTGGATGCGAGGGAAATGCGGCCTCGATAAACTCTTGCCTGGGGAGAAAATGAGACTTGCAATGTTTACCAATTATTGCGCAGCTTTGCCCGGAAGAACATCATGTCCAACATACCATAGATAGTTTGGCGGAGTGTTGACCACGATGAAGAGAAGGTATTGAAAGACCGGAATCCAATCAATGGAAAACGGCGCCTGTGGAGCTGTTAGAATACAAGAGAAAGAGTCAAGAGAGTGATTCATCAACATCATGTACCTCTTGTCTATAAGCTGTGATGCACTGCGCCAGAATGCTGCTGACGACGCCGAGACCGGCCGACTGTACAGTCGCCGCCACGATGGGAGAAACCATGGTGCGAGGGCCTGGCTTGAAGCAAAGCGAAAGGTAAACGATAGAAAAGTCCAAACGTTTCAATTAGGAAGAGGCTATTAAATAGGTGAGGCGGGATAGGGGGAGGATGCATGTTTGAGAATACGCTTCGACACTGAGCACAGTTACTGACAGCGTTGCATGTGGGGCTTGTCCTAAATCACTTCTTAGCCATGCCGTTGGTTCTTGGCGGCGACGGATGAACCACAGCATTGGCGCAGCAAACACGAATTCGTAGAGAGAAATCGTTGTCTAATAGCAACCCTAGATACCCGTGACCTCACTAGAGCAAACAAGCGATAAATACGTGCGTGATGTACAAACGGTGGAGTCAGCCATACCCTGAAAATTGTCATAGTTACTTCATTACATTTCTCGTTGAGATTATTCTAATTTTAGGTTTGGAGTGCGGTGAGCTTGCGTCTATCAAGAAGCTGCAGCGCTGAATCCCTGTTTCCATCTCATGCGTCCGCGATGAGTCCCGCCATCGCCTCTTTCCCATGCCCTTGTAGCTGTGAATAGTTGAGCTCTGGGCCCGAAAATTCCAGCCAAGACTCTACACAACTGCACTGCACTCGAATTCCATTCCTTGGACCTGACTGTTGACAAGAGCCTTCAAAGTGTTGCCCTTATGCTCGTGTCAGTACCCACATGAAGAAAAACTGGACAATGTAGGAGTAAAAGAAGAGGAACTGGGTCCTCTGGTTGCGCTTGGCTCTCGAATCGGTTTGCATAGGTCCTCCAGTGCTGCCGGCGTTCTCGGGCAGCAGGACGTATTTCAATGATCGCATCTGCAAAAATGTTAGTGACAACATGCTGGGGCTGTCGCCTTGTCACATACCAGGAAGAGGGAGTTGGCAAGGAAGGTATACAGGAATATGGTCCAGCCAACCCAGCCGCCAGTGCCCTTGCCTCCGTTGACGATTTCCGCAACTGCAATGGTCGTAATGATGCCCACAAACTTGTAGCCGGAGTAGGCAATCAGATCGAAGAGCTGAGACTGGCTGGAGATGCTCAAGAGGTAGCATCCGAGCTTCAGAGCGATGATTTCGACAATGACCACGACCAATCCCTTTGTTGCGGTATAACCGAGCAGCTCCGGCTGGAAATCGCCTCGTAGACCGGCAATAAGAGTCGACAGTAGAATAAAGGTGACAATAGCCATCACTAGACCCGGGTCAGTAGATGCTCATACGAGGCTGCTCGATCAAACAAACCTGGAATATACATGTCGGGGCTGTTGATGTCGTCCCGTGGGGGCAGATACCAGCCTTCCTGGCCATTCGTCGCGGTACCCTGCTTTCGCGCCCACGGCTTGTGCCGCCAAGGGAAGAGCACGAGGAAGAGTTTATTGATGACGTAGGAGTTGGAGACGTTAAAGTAGTGCTTCAGAGCCGAAACGTTGACATAGCGACCGATCTGGAGAGATGGTTAGCCGTCGAGGTCCAGAGAAGGGAGGGCGGCCGAGCAGCGCACGTTTTGCTCGACATATTCCTGGCCGTGCTTGAAAGCAGTCTGGCCAAACTGAGCAGCGACCTGAGCGGTGGGATCATTCATAAACTGGCCATAGGCGCCAAAGACGTTGCCCGTGCCGCCGCCTTGCTGTTGATAGGGATTGCCGCCGTAGCCCTGTTGCGACTGCGCGGAGCCTGGAGGAGGGGGAGGCGATCTGAGTTGCGGCACCGTCGATACGTGCTGCGGTACGGGGTGGTGCAGAGGGGGCGACTGCCCGTAGTTGGCGCGCTGCATGGCAGATTCGAGTCGTATACAGCGTGCAGAGGGAGATGGCAGACGAAATGGGAGACGGGAGTTGGATGCGACTTGTGGTCAAAAGCTGGCTTGGAGGACATGTGGTCGCGCTGGCCACTTTTTTAGCCTGGCCTGCACTGAGCCACTGGCTAGGGGAGCTTTGGGAGCTGGAGCTCCTTGAAGCTACCTAGTTACCGCACCCTACCTGTCTGTACATACAGTGGGTGTACTTCGGTACCTAACTACAGGCAGCCTCACAGTTTGGCCTGGCGCCCCTGAACTGATGCAAGTCCAGTCAACCAGTGAAGCATCAGCCAGCAGGCTGCGCCACGCTAGGAAATTTACTGCTGGAGCCCTGTCAGAGCATTCAGACAGCGACTGTCTAGGTAGGTACATACGTACGGGTTCAGAAGGGTTCCGCACGTGATACGGGCCAGTCTTCCCGAAAGGCACCACTTTCAACCGCCAGAGCACCAGGTTGGCCGCAACGAGTGAGCTACCTAGCGCTGGCTGCTGGCACATGTACGGCGACGCCGTCCATCTTTCTTCATCACCGGCTGCGACTCTCAACATCTACAACACAGTACCGAAATTTCTCAAGCAGCTGGTCAAGCCTTGTCCTGCGTTGAATATACTGTACCTTGTATCCATTGCCGCATCTTCTATTTGCTCTTTTTGTTCTGTCATTCAAATCGTGCCCCTCGTCGCTAAATCCCCGCCGAACCAGTCGCAATGCTGGATACTTTCGAGATCATAACGACCTCTGGCGTTGTGCTTTGGTCGCGCACATACGCTCCAGTGAACCCTTCAGTTATCAACGACTTCATCGCCGATACCTTTATTGAGGAAAAACACTCTGGCAATGTCGTCCGAAGCGCCCAATCGGCCTCCGCCAATCCCGCCTACAAGACCGACCACCACACCTTGAAGTGGACCATGGTAAAGGAGCTCGGAGTTATCTTTGTCGTAAGCCGATGGTCCAAAGTATGGTAACTCAGAAGGACTGCTAATCACCAGCTAGGTTGTATATCGGTCACTTCTTCACTTGAGCTGGGTGGATAAACTCGTCGACAACATCAGAACGATCTTTGTCAGTCTCTACGGCGAACAAGTCAAGAAGCCACACACAACCCTGGTCGAGTGCCACGGGTTTGACGAATACTTTGATCAACAGCTTCGAGAACTCGACAAGTCCAGCACAGCTGACCCCACCGAATCCATTGACGATGTGGACGACTCCCCCGACAGCAACAGGCTTTCTGCACCGGGCTTGACATACAGGGGTCGGGCCGTTTCCAATGGTAGTGGCCAAGAGCCAACGTCGGCCGGCTCGACACCCAATACATCGCGGCCATCGACACCTGCAAGTAGTAACCTGGTCGTCGCCAAAGCTGGTCCCGTGGCGAAAATGTCTAGACGTGCGCGTAAAGCCAAGCACAATTCCGCGCCGGTCTCGTCCGGAGATGAGTCCCCACGCTCTAAAAAGGGCGCGAGTGCTAAAAAGGGGAGGAAATGGGATGCCGATGGCTTCGCAGACGAAGACGACGACGTACAGCTCGATTATTCTGCGCAGGATGGTGACGGCGTCGGCAAGTCTAGTGCTGTAGAGTCGGTCGACTCCTCCACATGGGGCACGTCGGCCAAGGGCAAGTTTGTGCTGCGAGACTTGGGCGATGAGGTCCAGGGCATCCTTGCATCTGCAGAGGCGGAGAAGGCGGCTGCCTCGCGCGCGGCATCAGCCAAGTCTGGTATGCTGGGCGCTGGCGTGAATGCTATTAGTGGACTCTTCCGCAACGTCGTTGGCGGCAAGACCTTGACAAAGGAGGATCTTGAAAAGGCCATGAAGGGCATGGAAGACCATCTCCTTCGCAAAAATGTGGCCAGGGAAGCCGCCGTACGGCTTTGCGAAGGTGTGGAAAAAGAGCTAGTAGGCACCAAGACTGGAAACTTTGAAGGCAAGCTCCCAGCCCAGGCTTCCATACACTACTCATGCTGACAATATTTCATAGGTATCAATGCCAGGATCCAGACAGCCATGGAGGCATCTCTCACCAAGATGCTCACTCCGACATCATCTCTCGACCTCCTCCGCGACATAGACTCCATCACATCGCCACCCGTCACGTCTCTGCGCCAGCGCCGCCCTTATGTCATGTCGATTGTCGGCGTCAACGGAGTGGGCAAATCGACTAACCTGTCCAAGATTTGCTTCTTCCTTCTGCAAAACAAGTACAAGGTACTCATCGCAGCCGGCGACACGTTTCGCTCCGGCGCCGTTGAACAGCTTGCCGTGCACGTCCGCAACCTCAAGGAACTGACGGCGCGCGAGGGCGGCCAGGTCGAGCTGTACCAAAAGGGCTACGGCAAGGACGCTGCTACGGTGGCCAAGGATGCCGTCGCCCACGCCGCGCAAGAGGGTTACGACGTCGTTCTCATCGACACGGCTGGCCGTCGGCACAACGACCAGCGCCTGATGTCGTCGCTCGAAAAGTTTGCCAAGTTTGCCCAGCCAGACAAGATTCTCATGGTCGGCGAGGCCCTCGTTGGCACCGACTCGGTCGCCCAGGCGCGCAACTTTAACGCTGCCTTTGGCGCCGTCCGTTCCCTTGACGGCTTCATCATCTCCAAGTGCGACACCGTCGGCGACATGGTCGGCACCCTCGTCAGCCTGGTGCACGCCACCAACGTGCCCGTCCTCTTTGTTGGCGTGGGCCAGCACTACTCGGACCTCCGCAACTTCTCCGTTAAATGGGCTGTCGAGAAGCTTCTTAGCGACAACTAACGGCCCCGCTCAGTCTTGGATAACGGATAGTGCACCAGTGCCTGCGACAAAATATACCACTGTACAATTCTTCAACCACGTCTCATACTCTTTACCTCGCCCAACGGCGTGCTATGCATGTATTTCAATTTTTGAGTGAAGAAGTTGTATTATACTATATAATGTCGCAAGCATTACAGGCTCAAGGTCCAAACATGTTGCCCTGTCTCCGAGTCTAATATGTAAAACAAAACAAAAAAGAGTGTCAATTGCGGAACCATTCCATCCTCGGGGGCGATTTAGCAGCCAGCCCCCTTCTCTGGCGCTATGCATGAGTAACAGAAGAAAAGAGAATGATAAGATAAGCGCAAGAGTAATATAAAAGGTATAATGAATGTGAATAAGACGAATTGAAGAGAAAGAAGGTTGTACAGGACAATAAAAACCACGTCAAAAACTTCCAAGAACAAAAACAAATTTCTTCGCATGGTATAAAAAAAGACGGCTCGCTGTTTCGGCGCTTCTTGCCATCCTGCTCTCCCGCTCCTTCCACAAGGTGTGTTGCAATCTGGTGAGTTTTGTGGTGTGTTGTAGGATGGCAACTGGAGCGGGCATTGACAGTAAATAAACAAAGGTGATGAAACAAATAAGAGCAGGTAACAAGGCCGCCAATAACCAAAATCCAAATAAGGGGTATCTTTCTAGGTCGCAATCTGTTTTGTTTTCCCTTTTCCCTCAATGGCGGCATGAGCTTTTGAATGGAGTATCCAACAATGGACAACCATGTTAAAAGTCAACCGCGCAGGCCAAGCCCCCAAGTCCCTGCTTGCCCATCCAGCCTCGTCCTGTCCTCCAACCTTCTCTGCATGATGCTCGCAATTTTTCTAAACAAAGGAAATATGTATCACAATTGATCAGGCTGTGATCGTATGTTAAATCTTTGGCCGTGCCTCGCTTCGCTTCAATCCTCGAAAAAGTCATGATCATCAAAGTCGCCAGGCTGGGCGTCGGAATCGTAGCCACTCTGGCGCATCATGGGCGGCGTGACGGGGTCCGCCGGCTGATCCTGGCGACGGGGCGGCGTGGTGTCTTCAGGCACCTCCGGTCCCTCGTCGTCAGGGGGGGCAGACAGCTCCGACTCTCCGCGTGGACGATTGTGGGCGCTGCCGTGAGATGGGAACCGGCGTCCAGTGCTGGCAAAGGCCGTGGGTTGAGCCTTGTTGTCAGCAGTGGGTGCTTGACGGAGTCCAGACGCAGGAGGAGTCAGCAACCCGCTGAGAAGCTTGGATTGCTGGGCGCTGGGACCCTTGCTTCGCGAGGGCGTGGCGGCATGGCCAGCCGAAGGCGAGTTGAGCACACCAGATAGGAACGACGGCTGGCTAGATTTTCTCCATCGGTCAAATGCGTTGAAGCCAGAGCCAATGGTCTGAGCGACTCGTGGAGTGGCGGCCTGGATGCTTTGAGCGATGTTGGGCAGTGTAATAGCCGAGCCACCGTTCATGGCACGTTCGCGCTCCTGCTCCTCCATTTGCAGGTTGGCCTTGAGTCTGATGGCGGCATCCTTGACTCTCTCGCGGTCAAAGGAGTCGACGGCCAAGGCATTGATGATGTCCTGCAAATCGCCGTGTCTTACAGCAAGGAGCTCACGCAGCCAGCTGATCTCGTCGTCGCGCTTCGAAATTTTGGAAGGTGCCTCGGGGTCAAGCTTGGCAATGTCCTGCTCAAGCTCTTCGATGCGCTGCTCGCGGGCCTGCAGCTGTTCTTGGAGGACCATGATGGACTCGCGAAGGGCCTGGGGCGAAATCTTCTCGGGCAGCTCAGAGGTAACGGCAGCGCGAGCAGTGGGAGCCGGAGCTACAGTTGGAGCAGTACCAGCGCCAGGCTCGACACCGGCAGACTTGGCAGCCTGAGCGGCAGCGGCGGCGGCCTGCTTGGAGATCTCGAGCTTCTCTTCGAGGTGCAGAATGCGGTCCTGCAGGTGCTCAACCTTGGACGTCGACAAGCTGAGGCGGCCCAGAAGAGCTTCTTCGGATCGTCCAGCGTCTTCGTTTGCGTTGTTGATCTGGCGCTCGTAGCGGGTTTGCATATCCTCAATCTCGTTCTGGTGTTTTTGCTCGAGTTCCTTCAGGGCCTCGGCCTTGGTGGCCTGCTCTCCCTCCATGAGCATCTCGTTGCGCTCTTTGGCGGTGTCAGCCTCGAGTCTGATGCTGTCAATCTCGGCGCGGAGCTTGGAGTTTTGATCTTCGAGCTCCTGACGAACAACGTTAACCTGGTGGTTGGCAGTGTCAATCTCGGCTTGCATGGCCATTCTGGTGCGCTTGACCTCGCTGGCGCCAGACTCTCGTGCTTCTTCGAATTCGCGCTGGTAGCGGGAAGCAGTCTGCTGCAGTTTATCCTTTTCAGTACGGAGTTCACCGAGGATACCCTCGAGACGTGTGCATTCGTTGACGGCACGCATGCCGGTTCTTTCGTTGGTCTGGAGGCGCTCCATTTCAACTTCGAGACGCTCACGCGTCTTGGCCTCGGCCTGTAGTCTCGCGTCCAGGACTTCTTGGCGGGCAAGCATAGTCTGGTCCTTCTTGATCCGTCTGGCACTCTCCTCGGCGACTTCACGAGCAGCATTGGCCATGTCTTCTTGAAGAGACATGAATTTGCCTCGCCACGACTCACGGAGGCGCTCGTTTTCTTGCAGCTGGGCAGTGAGAGTCTGGAGGGTGGTTTGGAGGCTCTTGTTCTCGTCGCGAGTAACAGCGAGCTCACCAGCGTTGCGGCGAGCGGTCTCGTCGGCGCGCTCAGCCTCTGTGCGCCAGTGGGTGTTGTCTTGGCGAACATCCTTCAGGTCGCCCTCCAAGGCGTTGAGCTTGTTGGCCATTTCGCTCTGCGATTGGCTTGCATTGTTGGAAGCAGCCTCCAGCAGAGTCATGCGCATGGCCTTCTTGCCAGCAAACTGTTCCAACTCTTTGATTCTGCGATCACGTTCCTCGAGGGTTTCGGTAACGCGAGTTTCCTCCTCGGAAGCGTGCTTGAGTTGACGCTGGGCATCACAGAGCTTGTCCTCAAGAAGGCGGCGCTGCTTCAGCTCCTCTTCGGTCTTCTCTTCTTGTAGTCTGAGGCGCTCTTCGAGATCTCCCACACGCTGGTCGTAGACACTCTTGTTGATGATTTCAACTTCAACGCGAGTTTCGGCAGCGTTGAGCTTGCGATGTAGTTCGGCGGCAGCATCTTCAGCCTCGCGGCGCTCTTGAACTTCCTTCTCGATCTTGTGCTGCTCAGATTGCAGACGCTGCTCTAGCTCAATATTCTTTGTTTGGAGTTGATCCAGCTTGGCAAGGATAGCATCATCAGACTTGGACGTGCTGGGCCGAACATCTTCCGCATGCACATCCTCAATTCCGCGATCCAGGTGGGGCAAGCTCTTGATTGTGCTCATTTGCTGCTTCATCTCCTCAAGCGCAGCCAGGATGGACGGTTGGTCGGCAGATGGGACTTCGGGCAGAGCAGCCACGTTCTGGTGCTGTGAAGCCAAGGCCTCGGTGATGGCAGCCCGAATCTGATCCATACGGCGATCTTTGCGCGGGCTTGCGGGGCGGTTGAAGACGACCTCGTCATCCTCGTCGTCAGCATCGCTTTCCTGGTTCTCTCCAGTCGTGCTTCTAGCCTCACGTCGGGACGAAGGAGCACGGCGGCCCTTGTTACCGATAACAGACTGAATGGCAAGCAAAGTCTTTTCCATTGGCTCAAGGCGAGACGCTAGCAAGCTACCAACAATCTCGTTGACCCTGCCGTCGAAGAACTGTGTCCTGCTCTCCAGCTTGGAATGCTCGTCTTCGGAGAAGGCGCCTTCCCAGTCGCTCGCGGGCATAGCCGCATGCTGCTGTCCGTCGCCCCAGGCATTGGGAGGGTCGATAAAGGGGTCCTCTAATTCAGAATCCTTGGGGTAAGGAGGAACTGGCTGGTTGAACTGCGGAACAAATTCATGTGCAGCGGGGCGCAGTGTGTTGGAAGGCTGTCGGCTGGCAATAGGAGTGGGCTGGTTCCACATGGACCTCTCCAGTGGCTTCTTCTTCACGCCCATGCTGGGATCGATTTCCATTTGCTGCATGACGGCGTCAATCTCCTCAAATGTTGGCTCTGGCTTAGCATCGTTCTTGACAGGCTCCTCGCCGAGGTCGACTAATGTGTTTGAGGGCTCAATGGACGGTATGACGTCTGCGGCTGTGTCCTCGGCAATGATCTCCTCAGGCTGTGGTTCCGCTGCAGAAGCAGGAGATGGGGCTGGCTCGGGGTCAGCCTGGGCGAAGCGAGAGGCCTTGAGGCCCTTGGGTTTAGCCAACGGCAAAGGCGACGAAAATCTAGATTCGTCTGAGATCTTGGGAGAGATCCTCTTGATGTCGGAGATGGATCCAGACTGCGTCATCTTAACAGGGCTTGGCTGAGCGCGGGTCAGCGTCGCCGGCGACTCCTCTCCATAAGACATGGCGCCAGGCGAGAATGGGATAGCGGTGGCGGAGAGCGAGTTCCGCTTGTGGGCTTGCTTCTTCGACTTTAGCTCCGCAGAATGTTGAGCCTTGTGGCTGTTGATAACAGCATCCTTGGCCGTTTGAAGAGGTTGCCATTCGTCATTCTCGACAGCCGGTGAAGTTTCGGAAGGCACGGCAGTGGTCTGTTTAGTCTCGATAACGTCCCCAGCGCCGGGAGATGACATCGAAGTGTCGATAAATAAGGCATTGTCATTATTGCTCTCCGAGATGCTCGCGAGAGGCATTTGCGCAAAGGAAGCGACGTCTTGGTTTTCTGGCGCTTGACTCTTGGCGCGCTTAGTTCTTGATTCATCTTGAATAGGCCGGCCGTTGCTGTCCATCTCGTCCTCGTGAGAGTCCTCAGCGACGCCCATCAATGGTGACTTGGCCGACGATCTGCTAGAAGGTCGAATGATGGGAATGGCCTTGGATTTGCGGCTAGGGCGTGAGACTTCACTGGTATCAATGTTGATATCTCCAAAGATGGAATCTGTGCGGCCTTTGTGGGCCTTGGCAGGCTTGCTGAGCGATTCGGCCAAGGACTGGAAAGGTGTGAATGAGGGCGCATCGGGTCTAAACTTGGGCCCCGAAGTAGAAAAGCTGAATTCGCTCTGGCCTGGATTGAACGATGGAGAGCCAACGTCCATACCAAAGGAGCCGCTTCCAAACTGGGCCGGAGGAGGGCTGGGCTCAACGTATTCGGGAGTTCCAGCCTGGAAGACTGCAGGTTGGAAGCTCGCTGCACCAGGCTGGAAAACAGGGGCAGAAGAGAAATTGAACAAGCCGGGGGTGAAGTTACTTGTCGGGTTGAACTTGAACTCTGGTGCCTTGACGTTGAGTTTCGAAGTCGACGTTTTCCTTTCGTGGTCGGGCGCTTGAACCGATTCATCAGCAGCATCGTTCCAGGGGTTGCTCACGCTCGACATTGTCTTTTGGTGCTGGTGAAGCAGGGCTGGGAATTCGAAATTTTGCACCGGAGTGCCCAGATTACTAGGGTTTGTCTCAATTTCGTAGGCCTCGTCGACTTCGGGCTTATTAGACTCGGGGATGCCATTAAGGCGGCCAAAGTTGGAAGCGTCGGCTGGCGCATCGTGGTCTCGGAAGAAGTTTTGTGTGATGGACTGGCCACGGCTGTGGGGACGGGGGTGATGTAGGACGACGGGCTTGACCTGGTCGTTGGCAAAGTGCTCCGAAACAGCCAGATTGCCAGAGGCTTGGCGATCGTGAGCCGACGCAAGATTCTCGTGATGGTTAGCAGAGTTACCCCGAGCCTGGGGATTGTAGTCCTCGTGCTCGAGCTGATTGCGGAGCTGCTCCTCGAGGTGATACTGAGCGTCTTGCATTTCGGCCTGGATTGGGGCCTGCTGCGGCTTGGTGGGCTCTGGCGTCTTGGAAGGACTCTTGGCGAAGTCTTCGACTTCTTCTTCCTCATCCTCACGCACTTGCTGTAGCGAAGGCGATGCTCTGGCCATCTGCTGGGGAAAGTATTGCAGCGACTGGTGCCTCTGGTGGGCATTGAAGGCGGGGCTGCCTGATATAGGAAAGCCATCCAGGTCATAGGGAGACTGAGGTGAGACGATGCCATTGAGACTGAGAAGCGGCGAGTCCATGCGAGCAAGGCCTTGCAGAATGCCGGCTTGGTTTTGCCATCCCTGAGCATGCGACATCTGGAAGGGAGAGTTGCCGGTCGGTAGCGAGATGGACTGGCGAGGATTGAACTTGCCCTGGACTTGCCCGAAAGGAATCGGAGAAGCAATGCCGGGGCTTTGAGTTGTCGTTGTCGTACCAGAGAGCAGTTGCGAATGGAAGTTGAAGCCAGGGTTGCTTGATGCCGAAGACGTGGGAATCGGCGGCGAGAAAGGCAGTGGAGGGTATTGAGCGGAAGCCTGGCGAGAGGGAATGGTAAGCGACGGGGAGATGGATGGTGCAGGAGGTTCCTCGGTAGCATCAGAAACACCAAGCGCTCTGAGCTTGGCTTCTTGGAGCTCCTGGACATAATCCTTCCATGCATTCAAGTCTGGCAGAGTGACCTGGTAGTGGCCAGTGGAGCGCTCCTGGGTCAGGTCTTCCGCTGAGGGCCAGCAGTCTCGGCTCTGGGCGTTGGCGGTGCCCGGGGGTTGGTAGTCTTCGACGATCAGATCGAAGCCATCGACACTGTAGCCGAGCTCTTTCCACGAGGCAAACATGCGCTTAGTTTCGTCGGGGCTCAGCGGCATGGGAGCCCTGCCCGGCATGCCACGGTCGTCATCGCGAGGGACCAAGATCATGATATTCTTCCCTTTCCACGGCACCTTTTTCTTAATTCGGGGCGTCATAGGAGGCTCTTTTGGAAGAGGCTTTTCCTTCAGTCTTTTGGGCGTCGAAGGGATAGGGGCTGGGGCCACTGTCTCGGCGACCGGCTTTACAGGCTCATTCGCAGCGGCCTCTGAAGGTTCTGAAAAAGATCTTGATGTGACCTCGGCGTCCTGCTGCGGAGGTGTGATGTGCCCCTCCTCAGCAGGCTGGGCGACAGGCTCGTCACGCTGGGGAGGGGCCACGGGGGCCGGCTCGAGCATTAGCTCGGGTTCGGAAGCCATGCTCGTTGAGTTACCCAGCTTGATGTCTCTTCCTTTGGAGGGCTTGAGGGTTTCAATGCTGGCGCTAGCACGTGTGTGTTGTGTCTGCTTCTTGGCGGCTTTGGCGGCCTTTACAGCTCTGGGGGTCAGTTCGCCCAGCCAAGCTAACTCGGAGCCGCTCAGTGAAGAGTGCTCGCTATCGCTTCCGTCACTAAGCCAAAGGCGCGGCTCAGTGTTTCCTTCTCCGGAAGCAGTGTGCGCGCGGATCCAGTCCTCGGTGATTCCTATGTTGCTGCGCCTTACTCGGTTGGCGAGAACGGCAGCGGCGGCGCTCAGGGGTTCACGGGGCTCAGTGTCTGGCTGCTGAGGAAACTCGGGAGCTGGGCGAAGAAACGGCGTGTCAATGTCCAGCTGGTGGATCGGCGACTCCTCGGAGAGATCGCTACTGAAGCTCTGGCGACGTACGTTGCGATCGTGCGGCGGGTATGGAGAGCCCCAACTGGCCGTCTCAAAGAGGCCGTCGTTTGCTCGAGTTGGCGATCGGAGGAGGGCGGAAACTCGGTCAGGCAACCTTGGCGCCGGGAGTTCCGGTGCAGGAGGCTCAGAATCGAGATCTTGGTCGTCGTCTCCGTCGGCGGTGGACGCCGTGGACAGGGCCGGAGATGTCGGTGGCTGTTCCTGGGGGCGAGAGTCTCCGGAGCCGTCCAGTGCCTGCGCACGTGGAGGGCCGGAGGTCGACGGCTTCGAGGACGACGTCGTAACGAAGTGTCTAGTGGCAGGCGCGGAGCGATGGTCAGTCGAAGATCTTGACGGCATAAAAGGTGCACATGAGCAAAGGCCTCGGCTGGGTGTGCAATGACACCGACCAAGCGAGGCCCATCCTTTAGATGAGCAGTGCGTTTGGTTCCTTACCAACTGAGATCAGCGCAGACGAAGGACTTGTCGCCTGCCACTGATGCTCCCAAATCTCTCGTATGAGTACACTCTCGTGCTTTTTCTTGTCCTCGTCGAAACCCCAAATCGCAGGTTCGAAAAAGGAGTTGCGGTGCTGAGGAGTGTGGATACGCGTCGCGCGACGATTTTACGACGACCCTTTTTTTGGCAATTAAAGGGGCGGGTACGCAGAAGCGCTTCCGAGCCTATAGCGATGTAGGCAGCGACGGCATGAACAAGGAACAGAAGCGAACCGGAATCAGAAGGCGAGGAGGGAGTTTGTCGATGTGACCGAACACATCGGAGGGCAGTATAATCGCGACCGAGGTGCGAGGAAAGTTTGAGAGTGCTGGCTCGAGAACTGGCGGCATTGGAGGTTGGGGGATTGCAATGCGTGTGGGCGAGAATGGAGCCCAGCCACCAATAGAAGACGCCGGGGCTACGGAGAAGTTGCCAGCAAGGTCAGACTCATCAGCGAGGTACCTCTGACTTTCCTGCCCAGCACGCCCAGTAACTTAAATTAAGAGCGATGCGTGTACTCCGTACCATGATTTCATTAATGCTAGTCGCTTTTTGTCTTGACCGCACTTTTTGGTACAACCGTGGGGCTGGTACCGGAGGTCACCAGTACCCTAGCTTGCAGGTGATTTTTTTTCTCTTCCAAGTTGCCAGCAAGCTGGGCGAGTGTTTGTGCCAGAAGCCTCTCGACCTCTTGATACTCTGGGCTGGCGCACTTTTCTCTTGCCCGTGGAGGGCTGACAGCGAACACGGGCACACGGGCTAGTCAGACAGATAGACAGAACAGAGTCGGCGCCGTGGTGTTCGGCAGTCTGAAGGGCTAGCACGGCAAGGAGGCGGTAACTCGGTTCAAGGAACTGACAGGTACCAGTACTTTCAAGTACATCTACTTAAAGAGCAGGGGTCCGAAGCTGGCTGGTTTATTGTGTTGATGAGCTGTACAGAGTACTCCGTACGGAGTACATTTCGCCCCTCTGGCTTTCCGTGGGATTTGGCGTGCAAGCCTCAGTGGCAGCGCGTAACTATCTACTGACATTTACCAGGTAATGGCGCAGGAAGGCAAAGTACCATGTGGACGCGAACCTGAGCACCTACTCAGCCCATTCTGACGATGCAAACACTGGTTGCGCAGACGTTGCAGATGGCCGGGCATGCGATCGAGATTTCACTTTACATTCTGTATCCGTAGCTGCGTCTCCAGTAGGGGGCTGCAATAGCTGATCCTCCATCGACAGATGGCCGTGCCTCTGCTTACCTTGTATGCAGGCGGTGAATGGCGAGTGAAGCGACGAAACCAACGGCGAGCACGGAGGACCAAAGCAAAGAAAATAAAAAACTTTGGCACTGTCCAAAAAGTAAATGATGACGCCCACTTTCTGCCCAAGTCTCTCAAGTCTGCTCCACCAACTACTGGACCAGAAGCACGGGGCGCAGAAGCCACGGGGTCCCTGAAAGAGTTTAGACCCAGGGGGCCAGCCGGGAGCGTCCCGCCCTGGGAGCCTGGGGACGGCCGGGTAGGCCCAGCATTTTCAGCGGGTTTTTTCTTACGGTGGGCCGAATTCACGAGTAATGAAGCAATGGCATGAGGTTGTGCGAAATGAAGAGACAGAAGGAGAGAGAGCACGTGAAATACTGGTAAATGATTCCGCATTTTGAGACTGACAGACGATGATTGGATGGGTACCAACGTTTACCATTATTCATTGTTCACTAGGCACAGAATCTGGACCTTCTATTTGTAGGCGGCCGATGCAAGGGCGGGTAAATCTCTCTACGCCGCGAGTCCACAGAGGTGGTGAAGACGACTCCAACAATGCCATGCCCGATCTACGGAGTACATGCGAACGTATTGCTCTCTCGATACGCAACCTGTCTGGTCGAGTCTTCTAAATCGTGTTGGCCAGTACTATTTTCGGCACTATCTGCTCAGCGAAACGCATACCGTCCACCTGTGTTGGGCAACACCACCCGTCTCGACCTCACTAGAATCCTGTCCAGGACAGCACAATTCTCGTCCCGCAGTCGAGAAATTGCAATTTCCCAACCACCAAATTACAGCACTCCACGGAGGTTTGTATTCGTAAACATGCAAAACAGGAAATTATTAAAATAGGTCTATTCCAAGTACAAAAGTGACGACAATAGTTACTCGCTATGCAGCGCAAAAAATTAACAAACAATATCAATGCCATATACCAGGAAGCCTTGTTGTACCCACGGCGCGACAAGCACGTCGTGCTCTCACGTGCATCGCTTCATAAAACACCCCGACAGGTCGCTGAGCTGCCAGGCTCGTACAATCAGCGCACCGTCCGCGCTGTGATGATTGTAGCGCAACTTTTGCGCTTGTATTACCTCCGCTAACATCTTTCCCCTTTACATTCTGCTGCTTGTGTGCCTACGGCGCCTCATCCAATAGTTGTAAAGTGGCGCAGGAATTAAAAGTTGGACGAGGGATTGACGTTGCTCGGCTGATGGTAGTTTTCCAACGTCGACTGGAACGGCGTTCGCTGGTTGTTGCTGCTGCTAATCGAGTTGGACGGTTCGTGCTTCTCATAGCCGTTGGTGCTCATATCATAGCTCATGAGGCCGTCGGCTTCTTCCGATTGCTTTTTGCGGCCCCAGATCCTGTAGGCAACCATGCCCAGCGCACCCAGCAGGATGGCACCACCAATGCCAACAACCACGCCAATGACAGTGTTGCGCGTCTTGGCGGGCATGCCCGAGGTGGCGCCGTCCTTGTCCGAGTTTAGGCCGGGCGTTGGCGTGGACTTGGTGGTGCTTGCCGGAGTCGAAGTGCTCGTCGACGTGACGAAGCTCGTGTAGGTTGACTTGGAAGTCGGCTCCTCCTCTGGCGTAGTCGACTGCTCTGTAGGCTGCGACGTGGGCTGCGACGTGGGCTGCTGCGTAGGAGTTGATACGGGGGTGCTCGTTGGGGGAGCCTGCGTCGAGGAGGGAGTGGAGGACGGGGGAGTTGAGGTCGGGACTGGAGTCGAGGTGGGAGTCGGGGTAGATGTCGGCTGTGCAGTACTGGAGCTGGAAGGCGGCGTGGTCGAGGAGGGAGTAGGAGAGGAGCTTGGGGTCGACGAAGCCGGAGTGGTCGCGCTTCCTGTAGACGATTCCTTCTTGTCACTGCCCGTCGCGCTGATGGCACCATCAGCCTGGCGTCGCAGGTGGAAATTTTGCACTAGGGCCGCGTCAACAACGCAGAGCGCCGCAAGCATGAGCAGCAAGAAGCGAGGCGAGTACATGGCGGCGGTGGGGAGTTTGTCGATGTCGCGGAATAAAGTTGTTATTTATGGCGTGAGGCGAAAGTAGTAGAAAATCAGTCGCGGCGGCCAGAATGCTGCTCGAAATATTTCTGCTGGCCGTGACTAGGCGGCAGTGCTTGCTCGTTGGTGTTTGGCCCGCTCAAAATTCAATGGTGGCGGGTGGGCTGTGCTGGTGGTCTTAAAAAGGCTCAGGTGCCGATAGCGAGCGTGAGGAGAGAAAGAAACGCTAAAGTATTAGGTACCTAAGTATGTAGGTAGGGAGCAAGAGGCTGCGTGCCTTGTTGGCATCGGCTGCGAAACGACGGAGAAGATGGTGAGAAAGAAGGCGGAAGACGGAAAGGAAAACAAAGAAAGAAGTCGAGGAAAATAAAGACGTGCCAAGTGACAGATTGGAGTGATGGAAATTTACGAAGAGCCAGGGTGCCACTGGCCAGGCAGGCCGTCGGGCCGTGCAAAAAGGAGTGGTGAGACTCGTATTCACGCAGATCGGGTGCGCCACCGACCGCTCATGCCGCTGCAGCCACAGGCCTAGCGGCCGCCTAGACCCTTCGGCCCTGCGACACTTGACCCCGAAATATGCCCTGAAGCGCTTTTCGCCCTCGCTGTCGTGCCTGTATCCGTACCTAACCGCGTAATTTAGCCCATGGCCCAGTATGTAGGTACCTACCTATGTTGCAGTGGTGTCCTTAGCTGCCGTTTCATCCTCTTGCCCTTCACTGGCTGGGCGGAACCGCCAAGGCCATCTCTGACGTGGCGCTCCAGAGTTGCTGGAACAACATATCATGATATCTGACGCGGCCGCGTATGTCTTTAGCACAAGATGGCCACCGCGCAACAATACTTACTTCTCTAATGACCTTTTGAAAGCCTTTGCACAGATAGACGGCGGGCGGCTCGGTCGGTCACATGAGCACACAAGTCCTAACAAGAAGCAAGCAAAGCTATCCGCACCAAGCATCGTCAACAATAGTGGCCCCGCCATTCGCTGTCTCTGTGGCCTCGACTCCCAGTGTGTCACCTCTTGACTCTTGTCCCCCAACAACTAACCCGGTCGGCTGGCCAGCCCCTGTATGGCCCATGTCGCGGAGTTGCAGGGGACCGCCCGCTGCTGGCTGCTGCGACGCTTTGGCAGCAGCGGAATATCAAGTTGCAAGCCACCGACAATGATGGCAGCGAACGCACACTTGCTGAAGTGCACACTGCTCGTTTATTGTGGTTGGAATTCAAGATGGCCAGCGCAGGAGCAACAATAGCAAGTCACGGCTAGCCACACTTGACCACCCGGTGCTCGGCAGCCTCGTCCTAAAATAGACCTTGTCTAGGCCTGCTGAGCACATACTTGGAGTCAGCCACCATGCAGCCAGCAGTTCTCGCACGCGCTAGATCAGTTGTTGCCGCAACTAGTTAATTACTTACAATGAACCGTGCCTCGTTCCGTTCACACGGACAGAACAGCGGATGCCAGCTCACAGATCAAACGGCGCATCGGCGCACGATTGCCCTTGGCGCTCTTCATTCACCCACGCCATCTTTGGCCAGCCGCCTGGACTCAAAGACACTGCACCTTTTCGAATGTCAAAGGCGCGTATTGTCAAACAGCGCTGCATCTCACGCCCTGCAGGCGCAAGTATGCATGTAGTGAGTGGCCCGTCTGCCAGTTTGGCACTTGGGTGCTAGCTTGAGCTAGCCAGCCAGGATCCTTCGCCCTTGGCGGCAGACGCACCCGAGGACAGCCAGCGCTGGCAACATACAAGTTCGCCTTTGTGACCTTTTTCTTTTCTTTTCCCCGTCTTAAAACGTAAAAGCAAAAGTAAAGAAGCGCGTGAGAACCAGTCTCAACTCTCATCGCCATGGATACTCCGACATTGACGGTTCACACCTCCACCCTCTTTGACCCGACCTCAAAGCAGTTCAAAAAGAACATTTCCATCATAGTCAACCCCGCCACTGGCGCCGTTGAGGATGTCATACAACGAGAGAGCATTGTGGCTCATGTGAAGCCTGGCGACATTGACTTGCGTCGCAAGGTCGCCATGCCTGGTTTCGTCGATGCGCATACCCATGTCTTCCTACATGCCTACAGGTCGGTGTAATTCAGCATCCCCAAGGCAGCCCAACCCAGCAGGTGTTGACCAGGGACCCAGTGAGCGCTCATCAACAGAGCAGATGCGTGACGAAAGCATAGTAGAGCGCACTGTCCGTGCCGTCAACCACCTGCGCATCGCATTGCTATCGGGCTACACGACGTATCGTGATCTGGGTACCGAGGGCCTGTCTTCCCACGACGCCAGCCTCCGCGACACTGTAAACCGTGGTCTCACGCCTGGGCCGCGCCTGTTTGTCGCGACAAGCTGTCTAGCTACCACTGGCTCCTACGCAATCCGCACGGAAAATTACGGCAATGGCATGCAGCCGCCGTCCATCTGCGACCCCTGCGATGGTGTCGATGGAGTCCGGCGCGCTGTCCGCAGACGAGTGGCCGAGGGCGCCGACATTATCAAGTTTTATGCCGACTACAGGCGCAATACCTTGCGTGCTCCATCATCGGGCGACCCCATTTTGTTTCCTCCTATGAACCGAAACCCCTCCACTGTCATGTTTACGCAGGACGAGATGGATGCCATGGTCGACGAGGCCAAGTCCGCCGGTCTGCCCGTCGCCTGCCACGCAGGCACTGCCAGGGGCATGATGATGGCCGCCAAAGCCGGTGTGACAAGCATCGAGCATGGAACAGAGGCCTCCCGCGCAGCTATCCAAGCCATGGCCGACAATAAATGCATATATGTGCCAACCCTGGCCGTCGTCGAAGCGATGGCCAAGGACAGCGTCCAAGAGGTCCAGGCCATAGCCAAAACCGCTCACGACATGGGCGTGCGTCTCGCGGCGGGCGGTGACACGGGCGCCTTCAACCACGGCCAGGGCGCGAGGGAGATGGAGCTCCTGATCGAAGCCGGCATCCCCGTGGAGGACGTGTTGGAAGCCTGCATGCTCGGCGGCTGGGAGTCATGTGGCAAGGACGCCTGCGGGTATCGGTTCGGTTGGCTCGAAAAGGGCACTCGCGCTGACATTATCGCTCTCGACACCGACCCCCGCGTCGACAAGTCGGCTTTCCGCAAAGTCAACTTTGTCATGAAGGACGCACACGTCTGGAAGCAAAACAGCATTCCCGTCGGCTTTATCGACCGCATCATGGAGGAGTCTGTTCACGCCGACTCGACCTGGCAGCTCGTGTAATGGCCCCATGTCGAAAACGAAAAAAAAGTACATCTTCACAAGTCCAAATATAGTAAAAAAATCACTGGTGCATGCAATAGAAGCCGCGCCGGTATGCCTTTTTTTAATTAGCCCACCGAAAAGCACGCGACCTGCGGCGCGTTCGTGGCTTGCCCGGTAATGAGCACACGCAGGAACCTGATCAGGACGTCCAGTCCCGAGCGCAGTTTACGGTCGTATTGCGCCGAATGTAACGCTACAGATGCAGGCCAAGATGAGCACCGGACCTGCATCACCTCTTTCTCCCCACGCTACAGGGACAACGCTAACACTGGACGCGTTCCGACATCAACTGCATGGTAGCGAGGGCGCGCAGCCGACAACGCGCACAGCATGACATTGACTAGTAGTCCAATGACTGCAATTTGGCCCTGGTCCCGTGCGCCCTCGCACCACTTACTCGACCGATGTGCTCCGTCGTTGATGGCAGAGATACCTTTTAATCTCTCATTCCAGCGTCTTTTTCTCCGACCGTTTTATCAGCTCTCGTCAGAACGACCTTGCCCATCGTGACTCTGTATCAAGCGTCCATCGATAGCTCTGTACTAATGGCAGTTTGCGCCATCTCGTGCTCGGCATCATGAGGGACACGACTTCATATCTCTGGCGGCAAGGGTGCCGAGAACCGTGCCCATTGCTCGGCAGCTATGCTCTTACCTTCCCAATGTGAACATTGTCAGGGGTCACCGCGCCGTTAATCCCGAGACGGGCTCCTTGCCTATCTGAACAATATTAGATGTAGGTAGTGTAACTGCGTAGACTAGCAAGGTTAATATGGGACTTGAGAGCGACTTAAAAGAAGCGTGATGCCTCTTCTCCCCCGGGCTGTCTCATCTCGAGAGATTTGCTGCAGATACGACAGTAAAGACCGCCCTGGGGCACCTCGTCATGAAGTTATCGTATACCTTGTTGGCGGCGCTGGCCGCTCCAGTGGTGCACAGTCTCTCGCTCGGCAATCGCAATCAAGTCTATAACATTATTAATGAGCCTGGTAAGAGAGAGCTGCTGCAAGACATCATCACATGGGATGACAAGTCGCTCTTTATCCGCGGCGAGCGCGCCATGATGTTTTCCGGTGAATTCCACCCGTTCAGACTCCCCGTCCCGTCGCTGTACCTGGACGTCTTCCAAAAGATCAAGGCCATGGGCTTCAACATGGTTTCCTTTTACGTGGACTGGGCTCTGGTCGAGGGCAAGCCGGGCGAGTTCCGCGCCGACGGCATCTTTTCACTCGAGCCCTTTTTCGAGGCCGCTACCAAGGCGGGAGTCTACCTTCTTGCCAGACCCGGCCCGTACATCAACGCCGAGGTCTCTGGAGGCGGCTACCCGGGCTGGCTCCAGCGCATCAAGGGCATCTTGCGCACTGACGCCCCAGACTACCTCGAGGCAACCAACAAGTGAGTTGAATAAGCGCGGTACGAACCGACAAAGTTTGTTTGCGGGCTGACGTTGCTGCAGCTACATGGCCAACATTGGCGCCATCATTGCCAAGGCGCAGATTACAAACGGCGGCCCCGTCATTCTGTTCCAACCGGAGAATGAGTATAGCGGCGCCTCTGTATCCCCGTTTCCGAACAAAAAGTACATGCAATACGTTATTGACCAGGCCCGCAAAGCCGGTATTGTGGTGCCGCTCATCGACAACGATTCGTACCCTGGGGGCACTGGTGCGCCGGGCACTGGTGAGGGTGAAGTAGACATTTACGTATGACGACCCCTCGTCAAAACGAACCAACTTTCCCACTAACCATTTTCAGGGATTTGACTCTTATCCCCTTGGTTTCGACTGTGTAAGTTCTTCCTGGCGTCAAAGAGATCGCTGACCAACACAAGGTAGGGCCACCCTGACGTGTGGCCGGCAGGTAACCTGCCGACTGACCTGCACAAGACACATATGCGACTCAGCCCAAGCACGCCATTCTCGATTGTCGAAGTAGGTCTACCTCTGCTAGATTATTGCAGTAAATCAGTACTTACCCGTTGTTTGTTGCAGTTTCAAGGCGGATCCTACGATCCATTCGGCGGCTATGGTTTCGACCAATGCTACAAGCTTGTGAACCACGAATTCTCTCGCGTCTTTGACAAAAACAACCTCGCTGCTGGTGTCAACATTTTCAACATTTACATGGTGAGAGCAGATTTCGGCCCCTACGGTTGCCGAATGCCATCTAACCAAGCAGATCTTTGGAGGCACCAACTGGGGTAATCTCGGTCATCCCAACGGATACACCTCTTACGACTATGGTGCCGTACGTTGCCCTCCCCAAGATATGCTGGGAACGTGTACTGATTTGTCATAGAGCATCAGAGAGGACCGCTATATTGATCGGGAAAAATACTCGGAGATGAAGCTGGAAGCGCAGTTTATGCGCGTTTCTCCATCTATTCTAGAGGCTGCACCAGGCGACCCCACGACCGGCGTGTACAGCAATAGCAAGGACGTTGCCATCACACCCATGCTCTCGAACAAGACTGGCAACTACTTTGTTGTCCGCCACGCAGACTACCAAAGCCGGGACTCGACATTGTACACCGTGAAGCTGCCAACCTCCGAGGGAACCCTGTCCATCCCGCAGACTGGTGGCCAGCTGACCCTGTCTGGGCGCGACTCCAAATTCCACGTCACCGACTACTCTGTTGGAGACCACACGCTTTTGTATTCCACGGCGGAAATCATGACCTGGCAAAAGTTTGACAACCAGACGCTCGTCATCATGTACGGCGGCCCTGGCGAGCTGCACGAATTTGCTATGAAGAATGTCATTGGCGTGGACAACAGCTACGGCGGCAAGGTGGCTTTTAAGCAGGGAAACAGCTCCGTCATCGTCCAATTCACACCGACCCCAGAGCGTCAGACCATTCGCTTCGGTGACCTCACCGTCTTCATGCTTGGTAAGTAGCGAAGCCTGTCCAATTTCCCCCAACCCCGACACTGACCCGGCACAGACCGCAACAGTGCCTACAACTACTGGGTGCCGGTGCTCCCCAAGGGCGGTTCCGCCTACGGCAGCTCTGTGATGAACCCGGAGACCATTATAGTCAATGGAGGATACTTGGTCCGCTCCGCCTCTGTGGATGGCAGGACGGTCTCTATCCAAGCCGACTTTAACCAAACCACCCCTCTGGAGATTATCGGCGCTCCCAAGGGCGCGTCCAAGCTGTCCATCAACGGCAAAGCCACAAGCTTCAAAAAAACCAGCGACGGTACTTGGCTCTCCAATCCGTCCATCACCTTTCCCACAGTCAAGCTCCCCGACCTCAAGTCCCTCGACTGGTACGCCATTGACTCGCTGCCCGAGATCCAGGCCAGCTATGACGACTCCCGGTGGACAAAGGCCAACCACACCACCACGACCAACCCCAAGGGCACGCCGCTGCGCACGCCCGTCTCCCTGTACGGCTCCGACTACGGCTTCAACACGGGCAACATGCTGTTCCGAGGCACCTTTACCGCGACCGGCGTCGAGGACCAGCTCGTGATCACCACCTCGGGCGGCGAGGCCTACGCCGTCTCCGCCTGGATCAACCAGACCTTTATCGGCTCCTTTGACGGCAACAAGGACTGGGACACGGTCATTGTCACGCACAGCTTCCCAAAGCTACACGGTAACGCCTCCTACATCCTGACCGTCGTCATGGACAGCCTCGGCTTCAACGAGAACCTGACGCCCGGCAACGACGACATGAAGGCGCCCCGCGGCATCCTCGACTACAAGCTGCAGTCCTCCTCCCCCGCCGGCAACGGCACCGCCGCCGCCACACCCATCACCGGCTGGAAGATTGCCGGCAACCTCGGCGGCGAGGACTACAGGGACAGGTTCCGCGGCCCGCTCAACGAGGGCGGCCTCTTCTTTGAGCGCAACGGCTACCATCAGCCGTCGCCGCCGCTCGACGTCTTCACCAGGGCCGCGACGCCGTTTGAAGGCACCACGAGCGAGGGTATCACGTACTACACGGCCAAGCTTGATCTGGACCTCCCCGCGGACCGGTACGACATTCCACTCGCCTTTCGCTTCGACAACGGCACCGCCGCCGCGCCCGCGTACCGCGCGCTGCTCTACGTCAACGGCTTCCAGTACGGCAAGTACATTAGCAACATTGGCCCGCAGACCGAGTTCCCCGTGCCCGAGGGCATCCTCAACTACAACGGGGAGAACTGGCTGGGCGTCTCCGTCTGGGCGCTCGACGGCAACGGCGCCAAGGTCCCCGGGCTGTCCCTCGTATCCCGTCCACCCGTGTTGACCAGCAGAAACAAGGTCGACCTCGTCGACGGCCCCTCATACACCAAGCGCGACGGTGCTTTTTAATTCAACATTACATATGCGCACATTTCATATTTCTCGATTCGTCTTGTTTATATTTATTAAGCTATCATGCAGTTACTTTTTCTACAATCCGTCTCCCATAATTGGTATATCATCGCTTAAATGTCAATACAGCACGCAGTTTTATGCATCTCATCTATCCCCAAATCGGCGCGTTTCTGTATGCTGGTGAGTAGTAACTGTGCAAAACCCGATACGGCGGCCGCCACATTGCGGTAGAAATCTCGGAGCCCCGTCGCACTCCGTTTCGGTACACAATCGGGGGAAGACTAGTGTCCCTTTCCACAAACAGAAACGGAGAGGCGTCGTATTCGTCGATTCCACCCGCCGTCGTCGGACGTTGAGAGGGGTCGCGCTCGTAGAATGTCGGCAATCTAGGCTGCTCTAGAGACGCCCTGGCAGGCTGCCGTTGCTGCTGTATTTGCTGCTGCTCCTGCCATCTCTCCGCCAATTCCAGCGCGCGTCGACTGTGCGTACTAATGGGTGCTGGCGTGCGAAGCGAGCGCGCGGGGTCGTCGCGGATGCTGGGCAAGGACACTGCATGGCGAATTGGCGACACTTCGCGGGCCTGCGTGGAGGAGGACGGCCGATTCGCTGTTGATCTAGAGGTATCGCGCGTTGCGAGGGGCCAGAGGTCTTCGTCCTCATCGCTCAGCGGCGACACAAACGGGCTATCATTATTGGGTGAGAACAACTGCGGCTCGTCGTCGTCGTCCTGATACGGCCCATATTTCTGTGCGGCTTGAGACATGGTGTGCGATTGAAGTTGCGAACGCGGTGGGTGTACGTCTTGTCTGATTCGTGCTTCCATAGAGTTCTCGTGGGAGCTCCTGTTCCCAAAACCAATAGGAACGGGCTCGGGAATTTTTACAGGTTTTCTCCTCTGCGGTAATTCGGGCTTGGGTGTGGGGAGTGGTTTGAACTCCGCCGTCTGAGACTTTCGCAGCTGCTCGATCCTAATCGGGCCATTTAGCTGGTTGGGAACATCTCCTTGGAAGCTGACGTGGGCTCGCGGTGTTGCGCTTGTTCTGTCAAGGAGGATAGGCACACGCTCGTAATACGGTCGATAGCCCTCTGGGTGATCGCGGTGACTGTGTTCTTTCCGCCGCGCAACGCGAGGCGCCGGATGTTCCTCGCGGCCTGAAAGGCGCCATTGAGATACTTGGCCGTCTGACTTGCCCGAGGCATGCCCCTTGTCCTGTTCTCCGACGCTACGGCCCTTTGACGTTCTCCGCGGTAACGGTGATGGCTTTGGAGCATCGCGTGTATGCGGCTCTGCTTGGGATGATGAGGATGCTGGTGGCGATGTAGCTCTTGGTTGCTTCTTAGCCAACTTCCGACGTGATCTGCTCGGGCTCCGCGCCGTCGCCTTTGGTGCGGAGCCCTGATCTGATGCCGTTCTCTGATGCAAGGATTTCTCCACGAATGCCGCTTTAGTGTTTGCTTGCAGATAACTCTTTACTCGATTTTGTCGTATGAGGCTCCTAAAAGACTGAAATGACAGATGCGGCCCATTGCTGTTGTCGTTGTTTGCCGGCTTGTGCTGGACAATGTCCTCCGATATCATGACCGGAATAAAATTATCAGAGTACACGCTGGAGCTGTCGTCCGTTGTGACTCGTGTGCTTTGTCGCCTGATCAACTTTAGTTGCTCATCGTCGATGATTGATGGTATCCTGGCACGTATAGTTTCTACCGATGTTCTTGAACCATCGCCGGAGAATCTGCCCCGACGCCCTCGGACTGTTTCGCCGGCGTGCATGCTGTTGCTAAACTCTTGTGGCAATGCGTCTGAAGAGTCAGCTAGGAGCTGCGCTGTAAGATTTGAATCATTTTGAATCTCTGTAGCAAGGGATTCAGGCGGTAATATATGTTGCGAGTTGGCGGCATCACCCGACGAGGTCTGATTGTCATGAATGTCGCCGTCGAGGTCCGCCGCCTCATGCATGTTCACTTCACCTCGCCGCATTGAAAGCGGCGAGCCATTCGTGATCCGGAGAGAACCAAATCTTATACTACCCAGCTGCTTGTAGCCCACCTCGGTAGAGTTGCTGAGGTCATCGAGGCCTCCGTGCTGGGCTGGGGTGCTGAGAAGAGGGGCAGGGTCTGCTTCAGCCTGCACTGAAAGAGAGTATGAGTGATGGGCTGGCGAGGTTGGCGGCTTCGCGCGACGGGCTGCAATGTTGGATTTGGACTTTTTCGGTCGCGTGGCAAGACCCGGTATCTGCTGGAGGGAGCGACGCCGATATGGGATGTAATGCGGCAACTCTCTGCTTGCATCCGAGTCCGAGGAAAGGGTGCGCCAGGACTCGGTCGACGAAGAGCTGCTCAATGCAGGAGGAGAGGAAAAATAACGATCGTCAAGCCTTTTGTTTTCCGCGTCATTTCCCAGCCCTTCATTTTCCTTCAAGCTGGCCGCCCGAGCGCTGCCTGACACGGGAGCGCTCCGAAGTGGGTGGAATACGTCCGTGCTGTGGCGGCTGGGTCGACTTTTGTAGCAGCCAGCTGGGGCTGAGAGATCATGGCCGAGGCTAGAGCTATTTTTAGTCCATTGAATGCTTGACAAGCTCTGAGATTGCAGCAATGCAGAATTTGCTACTGTTGGAATAGCATCGTCCTGTGCGTGGTAGGCACCGCTCAGTGGCGTTGTCGGGACACCACCGTAGTCGTTTTCGCCCGCAATATGCACCCAGTTGCTCGTGGTCTGATGCTCGGAGAGCCGGCGGCGGTATGCGCTTCCGAGGTCCTCAGAGGAGTGAGCGTTGCCCATCTTCTCAAAGCGACATATGGCTTGCAGAGAATCAGATTCGACAGTGGCTGGCGCGGTCGCTTCAGCAAATGGCGATGAGGCACGCCCGAACAGCCAGCCAGTATATCAAGAAGAAGAAATTGGCAACATGCGTTCATTTAGGGCAACGATGGAAAAAGACATGATCGATTATATGGCCATGAAACAAGCTAGGCCGCGAAATGGCAATTTGAGGGGCATCCATGCGTGCCATGGCGATGCCGTTTTCAAGGTTCTCATGCTTTACCCCGTGTTGGACCCAGTGTTGCAGAATTGCCTATGCGAGAGTAGCGCGGAGCGGAACCGTCCGAGCAGTAGTCTTGGCTATTGGAAGCGTTCTGCTTAGGTTGCTTTGCTTTCAACTAGCCGGAACTGATGGTGCAAGCTTATTGGCAGTTCAGTTTCAACACCGTCTCTCGTCGAGTGTCCCTATGAGGCCAGCCAGCGTTTCATCGCGGGCTTCAACGTCAGCCAGCACATGGGATTGCGCGCTTTGAAGATTAACTTTTTTTCAGGCTCGAGTCTTGTTCAGGTATACTTTTCTGTCTACAGGTCTATGACTACCAAGCGATTTCCCCGTCCAGACGGCGCGATTTTGCGCTCCACGCGACGCTTTGGGTTCAAGTCAATCATGCAAACTCGCACACGGCGGGGACCTTAATGACTCGGCCTCTGTTCGAATACAGCTCATGTTCTGAGTTTTTCGGTCTGTCATATTCAGCTGATGATCCAGGGACAAGCTTCAGACGCATCCAACTTTCTTACCCAAGTCTTCTTGTTGACACACCAGCTGACCGGAAGGTCCAGTTCCGCGACTTGATACATCATATTCTCGGCCCATCACAGATACCATATGCATACAGGCCCATTCGACGTTGCATATTGATCGCATGCTCGTCTTCTCTCAACCGGATATATCTAGTCCTTGACGCGGTTCTTGGTCGGCGAACGTGTCTGACATGAGTATTCCTTGCCTTTAACTGTTTCAGCGCCGGCCAGTTCGGCCACGCCATAGATGCACCCGGCGCTGCCTTGCTCCGATCGAAGACGGAATCTGTATCAAGGCAGAAATTTCTTCCAAGTGCTTTGATGATGCGGGACAAAGATCCTCGCCTTGGGAGTCTTTGTTGGGTTCAGCTCTCAGGCCTTGTCATTCACCCAAACAAAGCATCGACTGTAAAATGCGGACAATGCTCATGCTCAGCATATAATATGTTATCGGCATCTAGACGGCCAACAAGATGGCAGTGGACCTTTTGAAAAAAAAAATCGATGTCAACATTGTCCATTCGATTGCCAGATGTGGTTGTTTTCGGGTCGAGATCGATACAGACCCCGCCATTGGCTATGCTATTAAGGTGTGTGCAGCTATAATGGGCGGCGATCCCCATCGCTCGGATGCTTCAACAGGCAGCGACGATAATGCCGCAGGGCAGATAATTGGACGGGAAAAATTATATCTAGTCGTGCCATTGCGTCGGATTGAGCGGGTACTGGTCAGCCGGCGAGGGGCCGCTGAAACGGACAAGGGCTTTCCCGCGACTTGGATCACGCGACGCTCGACGCCATACCGCGCGCTCGTCGAGCTCGATGGCCTTGATTGGGGCTTATTCCTTTTCCAGTGTGGTGATACCTGCTCTGCCAGGTGTTGGGGGGCTATTCTCCAATGACGTAGGTACATCCGCGACTGCCAATTTGCACTTGGTGAACTCGGCCAGCGTCCACGTCGACGCGCGCACCGACGCCAAAGGTAATCTTTTCCGGGGATGGATCTTTCGGGTACCACAGGGTCATATCCCCGTTGGTGATGAGGTGAGTGGTAAGCCCAGCATGGGTGTGTGGCGGATAGTGAGCGTTTCTGGCGTGCGACTCTAGGTTAGCTGATGATGAGGAGCATACGGATTGTACTCACGGGCCATCAGTCCAGGTAAATACGTGAGTGAAGCCCCAAGATTTGACCTTATTTTCGGCTTCCGTGGGCATCTCGAGAGGATGGCGTTTTGCAGTGCTTCGGTGCTGTATTAATGGTGTTGATGAGTTACGACTCGGTTTGATGTAAGCACAATTGTGTGGAGTGGCGACGTGATGTCCAGCACAGTAGACGTAAGATTAGGTAGCAATGGTATTTGTGGTACACAGGTGCCAGGCCCCGACAAACAATGCCATCGGTGCTTAGTACCCGCGTGCCCGCCAACAGTGTCGCGACGTAGGTAGGCACCAATTCTGGTTCAGTCGGACCTAGTACCTGCTTAGATGTGGGCAGGCAAAATAAGTTAGGGCCGGCTGTCAAAATCAATGTTGACCAACAGCCGTCAACAACAGTCATCACGCGTCGGCAGGGCTGCATAGCACGATTAATTCTTATGACCGTTTCTGGACCAGGTTGAGCAATACTCTGCCTTCGCCACGACGCTGCTGCAGGTGAAACGGGGCGAAGCCGCGGGTGGCAGCAGGGATGTGGTAGGGCAGTACAGGGCACTGTAAGTTATAGTGCTGACTCTAAGAGGTACCATTTGTCGTAGGGCGATATAGGGCATTACCTATGGGGCTGTGCTCGCTGTAACAAACACGGCAATTGTACGTCAGGCTAATTGGTGATTGGTTACAGTGCTGCTGCTTATTTCGGTATCCAATCTCGCAAGTTACAGTGGCGGCAATCTCGGCGCTGTCGTCTGCCATGTTGTAGTTGCTGCAAAGCGCCGCCCTGCATCAACTTGGACAAGTCGCTGGCTGCCTCGCTTCGCCCCGAACTGCTGCCATCCCAACCGCCTCACTCTCCATCATCCAATCACCAAATCCATCGCCCGCCAGACGGTCCAAGCCTCGTCAGCCGGTTCCATCCACAATATTCAACGCTACCCCGACGTGCCCGACTCACGACTCGGAGCTGAACTTTTCTGTGGTCAGCACCGCCTTGCGCCCCCACTGCCCACGCCTATCAGTGGGAAGAGCCGTCCCGTTGCTTGGTCCGCAGCCTCATCAGCCTCGCGAAGCGTGCCCGTATCCTTCCAGGGCCACTCGCCTTACAAATTACAATGACGCCCAGTTTTAGTCGCGAGTGAGGCATCCTCTCACCTCGCATCTTCGCGCAACACCCGACTGCCTCTGCATTGCCGTCCTGCCCACGCACCGCGAGGGCTGCCTGCAAGCTGCATGTCTTGCTTTCTCGATCCCTTTTCGTCGAGGCTGCGCTGCCACTACCGCTGACCTGTGTCACTGTCCTGCCTGCGACGAGTCGCCCAAACTCAATCTGCAAGAATCGGCTGGGCAGCCGCACAAGACCACCATGTCGCTCTCTTGTGGCATATGGGTACGAGCATCTCATCCTATTTACGACTCCTATGCTACAGCCGTTGACGAAGCTTCCTTAGCCACGCCCCAAATCCGACCGGTCTCGCCGACACGACAAACGCGGTCGCATGCGAACCATGTCAATTTTCGGCAATACCCATGGCCAAGGAACCGGCGCATTACACAAAATGGTAAAATTTACTGCATTTGCCTCGCCGCGAGCACCTCCATTGGAGGGCCAGTTCCCTGCCGACAGTCGTACGGGTACGGTCCATCTACCTGCTGATATTACGACCGTTCTGAACGACATTTACCACGAGCTGCGAGGCAAAGACAGACTCTTGTCCAAACGCAAGTTTGAACAATTCTTGCGCCAAACTCAAGGAGAGAGCAGAATCACATTGCAGGACAAGGACTATACAGTTGGCGACTTTCAAGCGACGTGGTACTTTAGTTACTCCTGGAACGCCGCTGCGCCGTTACCCGAGCAGGATATTACAAGGCCATTGACAGACTACTTTATAAGCAGCAGCCATAATACCTATCTTGAAGGACATCAGGTATTGTCCAAAAGCTCGCCTCAGGCATACAAAAATGTGAGTTGAATAAACTGCACGGCAAAGAGCTTCGCTAACAGTCTGTCTGAAAAGGTTCTGCTCAAGGGAGGCCGCTGCATAGAAATCGATGTTTGGAGCGGCGAACCAGCAACACCAAGGTCAAGTTCCAAGTCTCCCGCCATCCACCATGACCGGCAAGCATCAGCTTCCTCCTTGACGCATGCCTACGACGAATTTCGCGAATCCACGAGGAAATATCTCGGCAGCGCCTCGCACTCAAGAAGCGTAAGCTGCAACAGCGTGACTTTAGTCGAAGATTCCCCAAAATCGAGCCTGCACGCGTTTCCGTCTACCGCAAACAAGAATGACCGGCTGCCTCTGCCACAAACCTCTGCCACCAGAGGTCGCAGCCCTATAGCCAAGGGAGAGCCAGTAGTTCGCCACGGACCCAGATTGACCTCTAGCTGTGGATTTCGTGAGGTTGCTGAAGCCATCAGAGACACTGCGTTCAAGACTAGCGATCTGCCCATCATCATTAGTTTTGAGATGCATGCGGATTTGGAACAACAGGAAGCCATGGTCAGAATCATGGAGGAAGTGTGGCAGGACATGCTCCTCGTCGTTCCCGAGGAAGATTGTGACCCTCTGTTCCAAGTACCGCGACTCGAGCAGCTGCGCGGGAAAATCCTCATCAAGGCCAAGAGAGCCCATGAAACCCATTCACAGCCCGTAATATCCCTGTCTGCGCCTACCACACAGGCAGAGTATGGGCATGATGACGAGCTGGCACATCAAGTAGCGAAGCTAGGCAAGTCCATGTCCACCTCTGCCGCGCAGGCTGCGCCCCCTCACGACTCGAACTCAAAAGTAGCGATCCATGAAAAGCTCAGAAATCTCGCAATCTATACCAGGGGCGTTAAGTTTGAAGGTCTCGACACAAAGCAAGCAGCACAACCCAATCACATTTTCTCCATTGGCGAAGACGATATTTTCCATCTCGACGAAAAACATCATCGTGCATTGTTTCTGCATAACAAAAAATTCTTGATGCGGAGCTATCCAGATGGCATCAAGAGGTTCAACAGCTCGAATTACAATCCCGCCTACTTTTGGCGCAAGGGCGTGCAGATGGTGACCATGAATTGGCAATATCCCGACGACGGCATGATGCTTCACCATGGCATGTTTCCCAACAAAATAGGCTGGATTCTCAAGCCACCTGGATATAGAAGCTCCGACACATTGAGCCAGACGCAGCACGAAGCTGCCACTGTGCACACTATGGATCTGAGCTTGACCATCTTCAAGGCGCAACACATTCCCCTGCGAAGAGATGATGACGACGTCAAACGCCACGGGGCTGCCCTGCAGACTTTTACCAGGGCTGAGATACGCACGGGAAGATTCCCCGATTTCAAAAAGGACAGCACGCTTACAGACGACACCCACGCCAAAAAGACCCAAGCTTACAAATCGGATCATCCATCATTTGGCCGAGGCGGCGAGGAGCTGACGTTTAGCGACATTCCCAATGTTGTAGAGGAGCTGAGCTTTTTGCTGTAAGCCAATCTGCACCACCAATGCTTCAAGCCACTGAACTAACCACCGTGCTGCAGGATCAAAATTGACGAGGTAGGAGTCACCGGTGTGCTTAGCTGGCCGACCCTGGCCTGGGCATGCATACGACTGGATCGCCTCCAGCCAGGCTATCGATTTATCGAATTAATGGATATGAGCGGGCGCCTAATTGAGGGAGGCAGGTTATTTGTCAAGATTGCAAAAAGCCTTCGATGAGGCGGATCCTGAATAGGGCATCGTAAGGACCTCGTACCGGCATCCATCTTGCATTGTACATTTTACCGCGCTACAAAGGACGGGACGAGTACTCTATGTTTTCACAGCTACAGTGTACTATTACTATTTGCATGGCTGGATAGGAGTATAGGAGCACGCACAGGGTCATGAACCCACAAACATTTGTCTATTTTGTATTCTTCTCTTGCCCCAGTAGTCTCATATAGTTGTACACCAAGTTTTCGTCATGCGTCTACCCATCACGAGCGCTTCGTCGTCTCTGATTGAAGGTTCCTCCGAATGTAAACCGCTCACAAGAGCCAAATGCCGACTTCAAACGCCGAACAGCACAGCAAACAACAAAGACGAGTGGCAAAACTTGTAAACTCGCCCTGATGGCGTCCAAAGTCTTGCACACGGAACCTCTTGGCTTGCCAGTCCGTGACCGAGCATCAGCCCTTTCCCAGTTTCCTTTCCATTCCTCGCCTGCCGTGCGGGATCCCCGACTCCCCTCGAGCAGAATACCCGGCATATAGCAGCTCGGCTACCGATCGAGCCCCCGGGACGAGAAACATACGACGAGTCCTCCATCAGCGTCAGCTTTTCCAGATTAGGAGGTAATCAAAGAAGATCCCCTCTCCCTCGGGACACGCCAAAACTCTATCAACAAGAAAGCTTTCGCTGGATGGTCCAGTTTCGTGCCTTGCAGGCCCAGACCCCACGCAGGGCAAAAGATGGCCCGAGTTTGTCAAGCCAGTCCACCGACGCCCACCCCCAACAAACAGCTCGTGTGCATGCAAGGCAGAGAAGGGTCTTTGTTCTCGCCTCTCTCCATTGTCGATCTTGTCGTCTCGCCACCAACTCTATGCCTTGTCTTTTCTGTCCGCGTCTCTCTTTCCGCCCCGCCCCCCGGGCTGGACTCTTGTGCTGCAGACGCAAGCCTATCAACCCACCACCCCCTTGACCTGACCCAAGTTCCGGCCACTCCCAGCCATCCCCGTGCCGCTTACTTTTCTTCGCCGCCGAGATGTGTGTCTCTCTGCGCCTTGGCCAAATCTCGGAACGGGAAACTAGGCGTGTCGGCAACGCCCGCGATGCTTGTTCATCGAGAGCACACCAGTCATGCGAGGGACAAGTAGAAGCCAAGCCGGTGGAATCTCGCCTCCATCACTGGTGCCTTTCAAGCGGCCTCACCCCACTGTGGTGAGCTTTCTTGAAAAGTGTAAATGCAGCTTTGAAAAGAGCCGACCACCCAACGTGGTCAATGGGCTCTCCCCACTCGGGTCACTACGACATTAAAGTTCTTCCTATACGACGAATACGCAATGTTCTTGCAGGGACTAGACCCGAATGCAGTAATTGCCAAAAAAAAAAAAAAACAGCGAACCAATCTCCCGGGAATCAGGGGCCGTGCCGTGGTATCCTTGTCAAGAGTCAAAAGCAACACGAGCTCTCCCTTTCCTGGGGCTAAACGTCGCCCACCCCTCTACAACTTTGCACCATAGAAGCATAAAATATTGAGAAAAAAAAAGGAAGAAAAATTATGCAAAAATATTCATGCCAAGCTTGGCGATGCTTCGGGGAGCAGCCCGGCTAGTTCCCGGGAGCAGGGTTCATCTCGGCCACACGAAGAAGGCGGAAAAGGAAGGGCAAGCAGCTTGCTTTTTTCTCCCTTTTCTCTTTGCTTCCTTTAGGACAAGCTCATTCTGCATGCATATACCTCCTCTATCGGGACGGGCATTTGTTCTTATCTTCTTACTTTTTTTGCTTTTCCCTTTATTCAAGTCCAGCGCAAACTGCAGGCTTTCCGTTGTCTCTGCTTCTTTTCTCATATACTGGTGACTGGGTCGACCGTTTCTAATATACTTGGTGAGTCCCCTTTCCCCTTCTACGGACCCGGATTATCAAGGGGTTCTCCCCTCCATGGTCGCAAGGTTTACTTTTTCTGTTCTTGATCTTGTTCAGTGTTGTTTCACGTCCCCTTTTTGGGCGTCTCTGCTTCGGAAACGTCACGTCAAGGCGGCGCTTTTGTTGCGTCTCTGACTCTCTGCTGGGTCGATCCGCCCTGGAACGGCCGACTGCGTTTCCAGCGTGGTCAGAGTGAGGAACATGACAACCTAGCATGGCAACATGTATCAGAGTTACTGGTCAGCCTGCCAGTCTTCAGCCGCACGAGGCGGGAAGAAGTCCAGCAAGCTGCGTCTTCGACAACCTCGGGCTAGTAAGTAGTGACGGAGACCAAGTCACATCTTTTTAGCAGAAGAGGTCAACATTGGTGACACCGCCTGGCATTCACAAGCTTGCTTCTTTCCGGCTCGTAACTAGTGCATCTTCTGGATGAGGAAATTACCGACTAAGACGCAGCCATGTGATCAATGCCGTACGTATACCATTTTTTGGCAGGAATTTTCCTTTTTTTGGTCAGCGCGCCATCCTGAACTTTGCAGCTTTCTAAAATTAGTTTACGTGCTCTAGGCAGTAAGAACATACCTTGTTTGCTTCTTGCTGATTTAAAATGCACATGCACTCTCCGTTTAGAGTCAAGATGGCGCATTCTAGTCGCCATTGCACCGTGGATGAAACCCTGCATCTCCGAGTCGCCGGTAGTGGATGTGATAGATAATGCAGTGTCAACACTAGATTGCGATGCATCGGATTCCAGTGTGAGTGGCGATTTTTTGTGTGGACTGCTTGGCTGTTGACTGCCACTGCGGAATCTTTGGCGGTGTGTCTCGTAGTTGACACACATACCGCACTGGCTGGTAGGGCGAGACAAGACCGAGTACACTTCTCCCCACTGTACGGATACACGTACTCTACGATTAAATGTTTGCATATCATTGGGCAAGCATGTGATTAACATTTGCAACGGGCCAAAGTCTTTAGTTAATTTACCGTCCTACCTTGGGCAATTTGCTGCCAAAAGTGTGTGCTGTTGACACTCGTCATGATCGTGAGCTCTAGGCTTGGGGCAAGCTTCGCCTTGCGGTGCCACTGTGCGAGCGATATCGTTCCGCACCCTTCCTCAGCAGCTGTAGACATCCACACCGGACGTGTGGGAGTTGATTTAGTGCACGCCTTCTCCTGTGTCATGGCTGCGAAGACCATCCAGACCATTATGTGGCGGCGCCACTGCAGCGGCCTGGAAGGTTCGCCTCTCGCGCGATGTTACACTTTTTTCTGTGCAAGATTAGATCTGTACGGTCCGATTGTCTGCAGTGTACATTGACCAAAATTTGGGTGACGGGAAAAGCAGGGCCCGCTGGTCTGATCCATTCGCCACTCTGTTGTGACAGCTTCATTTCGCAAGTCTGGTGTTTGTAGCGAAAGGGGGTTCGTAGGGTGAGCCGGGGAAAGTGGTCCTGAATCTCGGCCGACCCGATCGCTCGTTACTTTCGCCCGCTATTCTGTAGTATCGCAAGCCACCTACGTCCGCCACGGGGCGAGTTTGAGAGGGTGAGCATGCTCTCTATTGGACTGCGTGCAGGACAGGTAATGCAAATCAGAGGCGGCTCGGGTGGACATGGCCTCACCGCCCTTCTCAATCGCCACGAGCCCTGTGAGACTGGCGTGTGCTGCGTATTTCCTCTGGTGCAGCGAGAGCACTTGAGGACCACGGCGACCAGGCCGACACTCAACACTGCAGGATCGGGGAGTGGTCGACGGAGTTCCACCCACAAGGTGTGGTGGACCGGCTCTACGGGGCCTGCAGATCTGACAAGAACCGACGACACGGAGCTGGGCCACCGCTAGTAGGCGAAGCAAGGGGCGCTAGCAGAAAACATTGATGCCCATTTGGCTACGCGGGTGGCTCCCGTTGAGCACTGCTCTCATTACGAGGGAAGCGATCGGTGGGGAAGAAATTGTACGAGGTCGCCTTGCGTCGAAATTTCCGTTGCCCTATTTTCGAGAGCCACAACCGACTTTGTGTCGCCAAGAGTAGTTGTCTAGATCCTCGGATGACTTCGCACTTCGGAATGCCCAAACGTAATACCGGCAGCTAGAACGCTGCAATATGCACATACGACGCCTGAAGAAGAGCAGAAACACACAGCCTCTAGCCGAGATCTTCCTGGACTCGGATGTGCTCTCCCGCGGGGCTAAGATGAGTAATCGTGAAAATACCCATGCCATGTGTGTAAAAGAAGAGTGCTGCCATCGCCGATAAGCGTATTGTACCAGTAGCCAGTTCATGCCAAGCTCCAACTACCGCTTGTTAGCTTGAATAGTACGTTGCGCCATTCACCGTGGGTTCAATGCCAACGACCAACCAAAATACAGGGCCAGGGCGGCGATAACCCCTACATTCAATTCGGCCAACGCGGAAATATTCCTTCCTGGCGTTCTACCGATAGTTTCGGTGGCAGTGGTCAGAAATGCACAGGGATGTTTGAAAGTGACAGGTCCAACATTCAAGGGTTACCAAAGTCCGACGTGGTAGGGTAGGCACGACGAGAATGTGTGGTCACCGTGATAAACCGCCAGTGCGATGGGAATTCAGAAGCCGATTCCGCAATCGAAACGGGCGGCGGTTCACACAGGCCTGCGCTTAGTGGATGTTTGGTTTCGCTTGTTGAGCGCGTTGTTCCGGTGCCCTGAGTCAAATCAAGTCGAAATGGATAGGAATTTGATTCGCAAGGCGCATAATTTTTCTTTTCCTTCCAAAAGGTGAAAGTGGCATGGGGTAGGTTGCACGGGAGCGTTGAAGCTTGGCTTGGCATTTTAGTACCACCAGTTCGAGCAGCTTTTGCCTGCCGGCGTGAGATGGTGCCGTGGATCATATACGCTTACGTCTCTGAGCCTGCCAGCTTTTCCATGTTTGTTTGGCCGGCAACATCGGGGCTGTATCGGGACGTGGAGAATTCTTGTTGAGAGAGAAAGTATGTCCTCGCGACAGGGATGGTGTTCACCTGGACTGGGTGCTAGTGTCCCACTAGTGAGACGTATTCGCTGATTGATCAGTGTGCATAAAACGCGCGACTGCGCGGCCGTGCGGCTGGCGGGAAGCTGAAGAGAAACATTGTAAATGAATCGACATGGGTATCAGTAATCATAACTTATCCTTGCTGTTCTTGAGCCCTCGCGATGGCGTGGACGTGCTGTGTGGTTCTGCAACGGCCATTGGACCGTGTGCTAGACCTTGGCTTTGGGAATTATTGAACAGAATTGCCTCCACAGAGCTGGAAGAACGACATGGCCATTACGTAGACTCGGCGCGGCACCGGGAGGCAGGTCTCGAACAACGTTGGCGGCGACAGCAAACGGAAACTCGCTCGGGCTCTGGGTTCTTTGCATGTTTCGATGAAGCTCCAGCATTGGTCGCTGCGTTGCTGTGGCGGGAAAATGTCTGGCTGTCACGGTGTGGCAAGAGGCAAACAGAAAGAAGCGTGTACCCGAGTACGACTAGAAGCAAGGCAGCCGGGATGACAAGGTGCTGGGTAAATATCGTTGCAGACAACACAAAGGCCCAAGTAGTACCTCGTACGGGCATCCGAAGTTTCGCGGCAACCTAGTCCCTGCATCTCATAGTTCGCCACTGTATGCCATTCAACTAGACATTCGAAGCAGAATAAGGTGCAGAAGCCACGTTGAGCTGAAAGTCTTATGGACCACCACAGAGTCGGTACGACCTGATCTTGTGCGACGTCGGGGTGTCGCACGGATCTAGCGGTGATCGGTTGTTGATCGGGTATGTGTGCGCTTCGGGCGAGACTTTAAAAGGGTCGAGGGTTGTTTGAGACACTCGTGTTGTCCCTGCCTGCCTCCCCATGTACAGCATAGATGCGAGGGCCTGTGTCTGGGCCGTTGGTGTTGGTTTGGCGAGGGATACTGGCAGCATTCCAGCGACTCAACTTGCATATTTCGATAATCTCATCGATCAAACGCTGCGAATCGGCCGTGATGCAGAGCTAGAATCTGGAAAGTACTGTTTCAAGGGCTGCCCAAGCGGTGTTGATGATGGCCTGTTTGCGCGTCGGCATTCAATCTGAGGCATCAGACGTGGCGAGCTGACGACCTGTAATATTATCAGCCGGGAGGCAATGTGGCAGAGACTAGCCGGTGACCATGGCCCGGCCGTAAGATTATAGCAGCGGCATATGGGCTGGGCTGCGCAAGTATGCAGATTGATTATGATGGGTTTGCGTGCGGCTGGAGGGAGACGGAGCTCAATGTGCTCGTGGGTGGTGTGTAAGTCACTGCAAGTGGCTGGACCCTTCAGCCACTGCGGCGCTGGCGACGGAACTGGTAGTCCGATGGCTGTTGACGTTGGTGGCTTATACAGTAGATCCCTGACTTTGATGCCCTCGGTGCAGCATATTGGTTTCTGATCAAGCAACGAATTGGCTTGTAGATAATGTTTCAAATATTGCAATTTCAATGCATTCATTTCCGAATATTTACTCGGGGGCATCAAGCGGCTGTGATGACTGGGCAGGGAGGAGCGCCATCCCACACATCCAAGTTTGCGTCCGCTACCTGTTGTCGCAATTGAGGCCCCGCGAGTTGTCGCTCTCATCGGCAAGTGGTCTCAATTCGCACCTTGTTTATGCTGCCCATACCTGACTGTACAAAAGCTGCATGCTTATCCCCAGCGCGTCTCTCCTACCGCTGACGACCATGCAGCCAGCTGCGGTCTAACCCGCACCGCATTGGCTCTAGGGTGGCACGGTGGCTACATCACGGCGGATGTCGCAAACCAAGGTCACATCCGTACAACCACAGGTGCTGAGAAAAGCGACGCTAAGAAAGGTAGAAAAGGGTGGTCCCGGCCCAGAGCCACACAACCCCTGCCGTTGCCTCCATTGCGACTTGCAGCTGCTTTCCCGAGCGTTCGGTCGGGGCTTCGACACCCAATCGATGCCCCAAGACCGCCCCGCTGCTGGGATCTGACACCTCGACTGACGTCTTTTTTCCCTGGGCAGGGCCAACTAGTAGAGGGCCCGGCGGCCACGGTCCGGAGTAAACTTATTGTAACAAGTGCAAGAGTTGGTCGTGGCGGTGCGTGCATCCTTCGCTCGCTTTCCTCGCGGCCAGCTGCGATCTGTGCACCACAGCGTGACACGGCGATGAAGACGAGCTGCTCGTTGCACGTGGACAAACGCCTCGCTCGAAAGCGTAATGTGCCACCACCAAAAAGAAATGCAGCCACCGAGACGCATCCGAGACTGCAGAAGGTTGCCGAGTCTAGTAATGAACTGTGTTGACTCTGACTACAGCAGAGTTGCGAGTCAGATAGGATCAATGTAGACACGTTTCTGCTCATGACCAAACAATCCTGGGAAAATACAGCGTTCAAACACGGACGCAGTCTAGTTCTCGAGTTTGCTACCTAACGTACTGACCATGCGGGGCAACAGCCATTAGACCAGTGGTGGCGAGACGAGTACGTGCTTGCACTGGAGTCCGATCCTGTTGTAGGACCAGCGGCAAAAATGACGAGACGAGTCCCTGCATCGCCAACAAGACGTGTGCCCGTGTACCTTTGCCCGCCAACGAGAGTCACTCGAAAAACACCCATACTTTCCCTTCCGTGATTATTCGGTCCTCAACCTTTGGCGCCGCGTCGCGCGTATGCACCGCAAGCATGTGGGCAATATTGACCAAGTGTTTGCGACACAAACCAATGATGCCAGGTCAGGGATGCCGCCGCTCCTGCGAGGCAAAGTTGCGAGAAACATTTACTTCTTCCGGCTCCTTCTTCCTTTAACCGAGCAAACTAACGACAGCCCAGAGCTAGTCTGTGCTACATGAGACGTCAATAATACTAAGAAAAAAAAATTGTCAGTGATCGGCGCAGACGAAGCCACTGAAATTCGTGCCCCATCCACCGCCAGCGACTAACCATCATACCAGGTAAGACCGACGAGACGCTGCAATTTGTCATTGTCGTCACACGGCGACAACCTCTCTTCACTGCGGAATTGCTCAAAGCTTACGAGGCAACTCGGGGACCCCAAGCCGTCTGATGCACAGATGACCCCCTCTCAGCTCAGCTGTGACTTGCACATGCTGATTGACCATACAATCCCACATTTCTTTTGCTTTGTGTTATTTTTACATTACATTCATACTTGCTGTTTCAAATGTCTCGCATTGGGCTTTTTTTCGTTTTCTCTACTCGCCGTGCTTGTTTCCGCACTTATACTGAACGGGGGGGTGGGCAACCCCCCCCCCCCCCCCTCCTCGAGCTAACTAACTAGTGTTAGTGCTGCCTGCCAATGTCCCGGCAGCCCAGTAGTCCGGCTCGCCCAGGCGCAGGACGAGAGCCAATACGGGGCATCCGGTTTCTCTCTCCTGCATGGTGGCTTTTGAGGCTTTGCGGGCTTGCAGCTGGAGAATCCTCTTTTCCCTGCTTGCCATCTTGTCTGTTACTTGGTCATATTATCCACCCGCTGGCGTCCTCCCCTGGTCGACTTGTTCATTTATTTTTTGACCAACTGGCTCTGTTGTGAGTTTGCTCCAATTTTATGTAGTCTTTGTTTCTTTTTTTGCTGCTCCTGGTTGAAGTTTCCGCTTCATTACAACGGGTAATGGCCCGTTGCGTCTTTGCACACGCAGACACGGATAGGGATAGCACCAGCGGTCTGTGACGGAATGGCTTAAACTAGTAATGATCGCGACTGATTACACTCTCTTTCCACAACAGCCTCGCCCCCCTCGGCTGTGTCTCCTGTTTCCTCTCTGCTCCTTTATTCAATTTTGGCCGTAAAAGTTACCCATTTGCAGCTTATAGTCGGTTCGAGGCTTTTGTGTGTGACTGCTGCATGGGGTGCATGCCACCATACCCCAGCACCGAATTCTAGGGCCAAGGTCTCTCATTATACTTTGTACATAGATCTGCGTAACATGCAGTGATCTGTTGCACAAGCGGCTCGCAGCCGATTCCGGATTCGCAAGCATGGCCTCTCCTAGCTATTCTGGGCGTGCGAAACACCAAGGTGTACGACCCGATCGACGGGTACAGATCTAATATACCGGATACAATCTCATCGTAGTGTGGCATTTGTATCGCTCGAGCAGCCAACAACCGCCGGCTCGCCGCTGTTTGCCTCGTATATACTTGCAATGCGCAGGTACACAGGGTAATCAGTACCAACGAATATCCGACAGAGTCTCACAGGTGAGATGACACGTCTGCTCCAGACACACGACTCCGCTCGCAGGACCGCCCCGAGACCTCGACCGCCGCCCGCTTGGCTCCCGATCGTCAGATACCACGGGCAGTCCCAAGGTCTTGGGTCGTCCATTCCCGTCACACCTTCCCAGGAGCCTGGGTTCCACCACGCTTAACGACCCGAGAGGCCGTGTACCAATCCTAAGCAGTCCCTGTTTTCTGGCTGGCTTGTCGTGTCCTTTTTTTTATTGCCCTTTTTTTTTTTTTGCTTTTAGTCGCAATTCGCAAAACCATAAATGGCAACGGCCCCCACTCCCTTAGCATGTAGGAACCACCAGCCTAGCATTGACAACTTGCCTCGACGTCTTGCAATTCAGCCTTTCTTGGTCCTGTTGACTCTTGATCGCCATCTCTTTCTCCTTCTCCAGTTGTCTTTTTACTGCTACTTTGTTGCAGCAATATTTGTTGCCTTGAGCTCAAACAATCCTCTTCGCTCCTCTGACATCACACATACGATGATTCCGCCCCGCCGAGCTGCTAGGGCCATGCCTTGCCCTGGCTGGGAAGAGCAGAGTGAGCCGTGCTATGATGCTGCGACGCCCGAAACATTTGATACAGATGGAGTGCTGGTTCTAGGACCAAAGGTGAGTTGTGGCTGAGCGATGTGACCCCCATATGCAGCATGCGCCGCCATGCGCCGCCATGCGCCTACCTTGAATCCTTTGACTGACGAAGCATCGCGTCTGCCACAGATCCCCGGTACCAGATGTCCAACCTGCGCCTTGGCTGGGAAAGAAGTTTGGGTGATCCCGGGCCGCTGCTGTGGCTACTGCGGAACCCCGTGCGACGACGTTGCACTTGTTCAGTAACATGCGCACGCCGCGTCGGCCCCCGCGACAGCGACGGGCCAATCTGTCCACGGTGCGATGGCGAAGAATTCGCATGCGAATGGACCAACAGCAAACAATATTATTACGACCGCGCGATTGCGCTTCTCACTCCCACAATCCAGCGCGTTTGCGCCGACTCCATCGTCGCTGGATACCACTCGACGCACTTTTCAGAATGTCAGCAACGCGTCGCTGAATGTTGGACGAGCACCGGTGCTGGCATGCAGGCGCTCCGTCCAAGATGGCTGTAGGGCGCCTTTACAATGTATAAAGCCCTATAATTCACGTTTATGAAGCTGAGGGTCACAAGACACCCCACGACAGCACACCGACCGAGCGGAAACCATTCCATGAGCAGCTGCCTGAGAGCCAATGCGGACAAGTACAATTGGCTGAGGCAGTGCATGCATGATCGAAAAGATAACCTCGAAGCCACTGGCGATCTCTCTTTCCATCGAGATGCACAACTGGCGATGCTATAGCAATGCGCCACCTAGGACGATCCCTGTAAGCACGATTGCACAGCGCCGACAGCGGACCGGTCTTTTTGGGGCGCGACAACGACGACGAATGCTTGGGCAGAGGCAAGCGAGCAAAAATCTGGGGCCATTGTACCATGTACAAGCCTAGCATCATGCGCCCCAGGACCGCGACAGGCACGCATATCCAGTCCTTGCATCATGGCGCGACTATTAGCCAAAACCCGCAAATGGGCCATATTGTTGGCAAGATGCAGGCGAGCGGGGACATCGGCAAAGCCCAGGTTACACCCCCCACCGTCATGGCCTTTGCGTATCGAGATGCGCGACACAGGAGGCAGCTGGCAGGGTTGTCGCCCGATGCACGCATGCATAGATGCATGAACAGGCGACCGTCGTGGGCTGTTGCTGCCTCGGCAAGCAGCAGAGCATGCATATTTTGTTCTGGGAATCGCCCAACATCGCAGCCACGGAAAAGTCGGCAAAGGCCAGGCCTTGTCCGCGCGGCGAGTTTCGCAATCATGTCTCGCTAGTGATGGGGCGAGACAAGGAAAATGAATACGTTTTTGAATGTTGTACTGGAAACTCGTCCGTCGCACTCCCGCGGACCAGATTGACAGGGCACGAGAAAAAGGGCCATTAGATGGAGACAGATAGCTTTCAATATACTCAGATATTCCAAAGATTCATCACAGACAATGCAGTGGATAATGTGTGACCTGCTCATTAGAGATTTAACCGACAACAACGTCGAGCCGCAAACTTTCCCCGGGACGCGCAGACCCCTAATTCTCGAGCAAGGCTAGACACTGGTTATGATAAAAAATTGGGGGGACGTGTACGGAGTACACATGTGCTGGATGTAGATATGTCATATGCATGCCGCTGCACTGTGGATTGGAGTGGATGGACTGGGGTCTTGCAGCTGCAGAGGGCTTGAGCAACAACATGCCTGCCCGCATTCGAGGTTGGGATGACTGGGGGGTCCATTGCGACGCTGAAAGCTCACAGGACGCAGTACGACTGAACGAATTTTTTTTTCCCACACAGAAGAATTGCCGTTTATCTACTAGTTGTGGTTGCCAACGGATACTCGGTATCTGCACAAGAGAAAAAAAAGAGAGGCCGCGTGGTGCAATTATGCAGCACGGGCTAACGAAGCCACATTTACAGCCATGCCCGACAGCTCTCGGATTACTGATACTGGTAACTAGTTGAATTCCCTTGAGAACCGCAATCTGCCGCCGTTATTAGTGATGGAGCCGGAGGAACCTAGAGCGTGCAATCATGGGCCTGATATCCACACGAAGGCCTTTTTCTGGGAGGAGGAAATAATAAAAAAGAGGAAAAAAGGGAAAAAAAGGAAAAAAAGGCTACAGAGTAATACAGATTGTAAAAACGACAGAGGATATTACTCTGATCTGGCGAGCGGAGGAGCCGCCTCCGCACAGTACTCCATATTAATTAATCAAAGCGAGCAGAATGTGGGAGCAGCTGTGGTGCCTACCATGCCATCCTCTCATCCTCTCAATCTGCACAGCAGCCCGAGGCCCCATGATCTGTACATACGACGCTGCCAAGGGGAAATACCAGTGACGCCAGTAAAGTTACCGTAGATGAGGCTCGGGTGCTTGGGGAAAGGGCTGCAAGTTACGGTGCAGAGCACTGAGCGTGAACAACCAAGGGCAAGACAAGGCCTGGAATGGCATCAACGCGGCCTGCTGGCCACGGATTCTGGGATCAAAAAGTGCATGGTACCCAGGTTTAGCGTCTCGCGGGCCGGAGTAGCATCTGCAGGTGTACATTGGCATCAAGGTCCGGCTTTTACTAGGCCTCTGGTTCTGCGTGGTTCGTGCGTGCGCCCTCGGCAATTGCCTGAGACTGGTTGCCAGTCATAAGCCATCAAGCAAGCTGCGACTGCGACTGCGCTCTCGTCTACTTTGAGAGGGCGGCCCGTCCTCGGTCTCGAGGCAGATGCTTTTAGTTATTTATTTTTATTTCTTGTCCATGAGCGGTCGTTTGTACTGCCGCGTCCCTCTAGTCATCCCATCGAGTCAATGACTGCAACGATGGGGGGAGAGATTAAAAGGATAAAAAAAAAGAAAAAAGGTAGCGCCGGGAATATCTGCTGTCCTCGACACTAGTAAAGGAGCAGATGCTACGATGCCTTTCAGGGTCCATTCCAGAGTGTCGGTAACTCAGTTGGCATTTGCCACGCAAACCCACGCACCCACGCACCCACGCCAGCCAGCACGCAGGCACCAGGGTGGCAGGTATCCTTCATCTGGTCCCCCCCCATGCATGCGCCCTTTCTCTCTCTCCACTTCCCAACCGGAAAAATCAAATAAAAATGTGACGAGTTCTTTTCTTGAGCCCCAGTGTCGTGTCCAGCCGCTGGTTGGGGGATGCCGCCAGTTACCAGTGGCTAGCCGTCTTGGCCCAATCCGCATCAATACACCCCGTTTGCTCAAGGTTGAAAAACAAGTGCAGTGAAGGCAAACCTGAAGCAATACACCAACGCCATCATGCCATCATGCCATTATGCCATCATGTCAAGACCTCGCCTATTGCACAGTACCGGACTGCAAATTATGCTTCAATTTGCTCATGGCCATTACAGCAGACCAGGGACCCCGGCCCTCCTTCACGTTTCCGTGCAAGCCAACCTCAATGTCAAATGTCTCGGCGCCCATTACTTGTTCCAGCCTACGGGGATTTTTTGGGTCTGTTCCGTATCTACAGAGTAATTACACAATTGACAACTCACTGCGCGTTTCTTTCAATGTTCTCCGGCCCGCCACCATTCTATTCCTCCCCTGCGATTCCGCCTGCAGACCCCTGCTCTGTCCCGGCTCTCCGTCGTCTCCGCGCCACGTCTCCCACTCCCACCCAATCGGTGGCATGGATCGTGACGCAGCGTTGTGAGCAGTAACCCCTCCTCGCCGCCACATTTTGTCTGCTCTTGGATGTGGTCAAAAGAACATCAACAGCCAATACTTCAGCCCCTCCACCGACTTGCCCTGCCTGCCCGACCAATGGCTGGTGCCGCTGCACTCATGTCACCTTGAGCGCTAAAATCTTCCTGCTGCGCCACCTCAGCTTCCTGCGTCCTCGGGGCCAGCGCCAGCTCGGCTTGCCTAGTCCGAGTGGATGGGAAAAAGAGGTGGCATGCGAGCTGAAATGGCACTTTTTGCATCGTATTCTAGCAATTGAAATTTAACTTCGCGACTGAGTTTGCGCTTTGCATTAGCTCAGCCCACCCGCCACCTGCGCCAAGGCTGTTGCATACCGGTATTCGACGTACACGAGCGTGACGAGCTCTCAACTCGCTGTAATCCAGGGACCATGGGAATGTAGCCAGTCCTGCCCCTCGTATAGCCCTTTTGTCCCCGAAAATTGGACTAAATGGAGCCCAAAAGGTACCACATTGGGCGTGAATTCGAACTCTCAAAGTTATTTCAGCTGCCAGCCCTTGCCAGGTTCAGGTTGCAGCCTTCTGCACACCATCATTGCTGCTCGCCATTTTCAGGGTGTGCTGCCAACCACTCAGCATTGAGCCTGGCGTTCCATCACATCTTCTCTTCTTGGGACAAGAAAAGTAGGCTGTTGAAGGCGCCATGTCTTGGCGACATGTCTCCGCACAGAGCTCAGCCCACGTCGAACCCATCGTCTTCAAGACATTCAACAGCGACCCCTACAGTGATGGCCCTATTTGAATCAGTTTCTATTTTTGTTTCGAATAATGTGCCCTTGAGGGGATTCAGACTTCTTTGCTGTCGTAAATGAGGGATTCCTAGTGCCGGATCGCCATGCTTCCGGTGGCCTCGAACGGTACGCAGATAATCGACGCGCCAAGGTTGAGACCTATGTGATGAGCAGGAATTCAACCAGGAACCGGAACAGAAATGAGGCCTTTGTGACCTGAGATGCTTATTTGGCTTACCTTAATTTGACCGGTGACTACGCGGCCCTTGTTATAGAGACTTTTTGGGTCTGGAGACTACCTTGTGTGACAATACATCGTATATGCCTTTCGCTTATAAATGTTCTTGGTTTTTAAATGGTTGACGGTTAAACAGATTTTTGCGTTTTTGACCGTTTGAATGTCCACATGGATAAGAGAAGCGTCGACCTTGCGGGCAACGACGTTGCAGTGCTGCGGTTGAGGTCCGATTTGACTAGGTTTACGCAGATTGAGCAACATAAATATCCGTAAATAATTTTTCAAGTAGATAAGACAATTCTCAGTAATAGTACTAGTAAACACAATTAATAGAAATAATGATAAATGCCTCCACCTTATGCAGCAGTCAGATGGCTTGCATAAACCCACAGAACTGTGTCCCAAAGTCACATACAACTCACCTCAGAATCGCCTTGAAACCAGCACAGAAGGAGAAGCACGCGTCTACGACTACCAGCTCACATGGATTTGCCAAGCAAGTTCATGATCGACTTCGATGCCATCGGGATCAATCTGGTGACATCATCCCGAGGCCCCACCACCATGCCGACCCCTCAGCACCCCACCATAGCTCCCTCGATCAACATCATAGACTTCTGTGACCTTTTCCCCTTGTCAAAGCCCTCGCTCCAGACACCTCGCGAGCGTTCAATTCAACATCTTCACCATCATAACTCCTCAGGGTATGTACTCTGGAACTTATTCCCGTCGCGGTCGGCTCACTCACCACCTCTCGGCGTGAGGACAACAGTGTGGCCACTCGCCGCCTGCCCGAGACCATCCGCTGACCCGAACGTGACGATAGGAACCTCTAGATCGATACGAAACATCCGCTTCATATCCGCCATCATGTCTGCCATGCCCGCCACCTCTGGCCACTCTGCGGCCTGCTGCAACCTGCCCCCCATCGTGAGCAAGGGTTACCAGGCCAAGGGCAAATACGAACAAGTCGGCGGCTACAAGAGCTGTATGTACCACCGAGATCGCGCAATGCCCCGTCAAAATGGAGTGGCAAAAAGCTGTTGGCTGGTCTGGTTGTGATGCTGACGGTATTGGAAAAGACGTTACCGGCCCCGACGACGCCACCAAGGCCATTGTTGTCATTTACGACATCTTTGGCTACTTTGAGCAGACTCTCCAGGGCGCCGACATTCTTGCCCACAGCGGCGAGCAAAAGTACAAGGTCTACATTCCCGACTTTTTCAAGGGCGACCCTTGCCCCATTGAGTGGTATGAAAAGTGCACCTTGGTATTGGCCCGCAGCGCAAAGCTAACTGTTGCAGGTACCCTCCCGACAACGAGCAGAAGCAAAAGGACCTCGGCGCCTTTTTCGAAAAGAACCCTCCCACCAGCGCCTCGTCCGCTCTCCCGAGCTACGTCCAGGCTGTCAAGACCCAGACCCCGTCCGTCAAGAGCGCCGGCGTCCTCGGCGTAAGCATTACTATCCGCGCAATGACAAACAACGAATCGCTGACCAAACGTTGCAGTACTGCTGGGGAGGCAAGGCCGCCGCTCTGGCCACCAAGGAGTCCTCCAACCCCTTTGCCGCCGCCGCCGCGGTGCACCCTGCCATGGTCGACGCTGCCGACGCTCCCGGCATCAAGGTCCCCTTTATCCTGCTCGCCTCGGGCGACGAGCCCGCCGAGGACGTCAAGAAGTTTGAGGACGCGCTCACCGTCCCCAAGCACGTCGAGACCTTTGCCGACCAAATCCACGGCTGGATGGCTGCCCGCGCCAACCTGAGCGACGACCGCGTCAAGGCCGAGTACGAGCGTGGCTACAAGACCCTGCTCACCTTCTTTGGCAAGCATCTGTAGGCGTCGACAGTGACGGGAGTTCTTTAATGACAAGTACACGACTATAAGATGACGTAAATCCCAAAATCATAACTGGTAAATTGCACATTTCTCTGCAAATCACTGCAACTCGTGCTCGGCCGTCTAGGAAATGCGCAACTGTATATTCATGCATACCAGCAGCCATCATCTATCTCGTAGCCTTGAGCTCCTCGGCCTGCATCAAAACAGCATCGAGATTTAACAACTCAAACTTGCCCAACGGCAGCGGCGCACCAGGGTCCGGGTTGCGTACCGACGTCGAAATCATGTACTCCTTGCCCAGGAACCACTCGATCCTCAAGTCCACGTCCGTCACGCGCTTCCCGCCCGCCGGCCCAAAAAACACCTCCAACCCGCCGTCGGCGTCGCCATTGCCGCCCGGCGGCGCGAAGCCACGCATCTCCAAGTCGCCCAGCCAGCTCGCCAGCAGCGCCTCGCCCGTCATCTTGACGTACGCCTCGCGCAGGCACCACAGCGTGTAAAAGTACGCGAGCTTCTTGTCCGCCGCCGCGGCCGACGTGTAGCCCCCGGCGTCGACGACGGGCGGCAGCTCGCGCAGCCGTCGTGCCTCGACGGGCGACAGCACCGAGTCGTGCATGTCGACGTACTTGGCCCACCCGTCGGCCTGGATGGCCTCGAGGTCGCGAGCGCGCCGCTCGCCGGCGCACACCACGTCGACGCCGACCTGCGTGCCGTCGCGGGCCGCCGCCGCCGCCAGCACCACGACCAGCCCCGCCTGGTGCGAGACGTTGAAGAGCAGCGGCTGCCGCTGCGAGCCCGCCGGGTGGTAGAAGACGGGCTTGGTGTGCGCGTCGCGCACCGCCGTCGCGGCGTCCCACGCCACGCCGGGGACGTGCTGCGCGATGAGCAGCCGCTTGAGGAGCGCGGAGCCCAGCGCGAGCTTGGCGTCCCGGACGTGGTAGTAGCGGAGGACGGCGGCGCGCTCGCTCTCTAGAATTAGATCCATGGCGCGCGCGGCCTGGCGTGGGCGAGGCTCGTCAGCATCTCCGACACACGATCGCGAGGTTCGAGCAGGGGCAAGCTTACAACGTGCTCCAGCTCGGCGGTTTTCGAGGCTTCAGGCCATAGCTTCCGCGTGTCAAGCACCCATTGGATAACCTTGGCCATTTTTCGCTAGTTTTTGTCGACCTCGAAGGACGTTGAATGTCCCACTTTGCGCAGCGCGGGTGACGGCTCGAGGCGTTGACGAGGTTCCTGATGCTGGCGGGCTGCAGGACTCTGTCGGCGTATGTAGGCGGCAGACTAGATCAGAGATTATTCGTAGCGGTGTCGCAGGGTTACGATTTGAAAAACGCTCAGCTTTCGACAGAAAAGAACAAAAAGCACTCACTGATGTAGATGTAAGATTCGGCTTACGATGAGATCTGCTCGAGTGTTTCTAGGCGGGGCTGTCGCAACCCCACCTCATGTATGTTTGGAGGTATTGTGAAATCACATCTAGCCAGTCATGCTTCTGAAAAGAGCAGTTTTAATCACAGTATTTTGGCCTTTCGATTATATTCCACCTCTATATAACGAGGCAACTTCTGTCTAGTTTTCTTGATTATCCCTCAATGTAGAGCTGTGATTTAACTGCAAGGCGCTGCTGCCTCCTCCATGTCGCTCACGCGTTTATGCAAAATGGCTCGAGAAATCGTATCGAAGCGCCAAGGGATTCTTGAAAGCGTTAGAATGCTAGTCATCATCTATGTCTCGATGAAACTTACTGGTGCCCGGGCCCGTGCTGCCTCTGGGTCAGTCTTCATCAGCTGGCTCATCTTATAAGCAGGTTGGTCTGCAATGTTGGCCGGATCGCTAAAGACCATTTTCAAGGTGCCCTGGGACATGGGGTCGATAATCGTCTTCCACTTGTCCCGTCGCACCTCGCTGTAAATGTCCAAGATTGTGTCGTTGGCCTGTTCTTCGTGAATCGCGACGAGGCAATCGTGCAAAGAGCCGACATCGGCAATGCCGCCATTCAACCCCAATGCGCCACTGCACATAAGAATTAGCATCGCAAAAGACCCATTCATCCAAAGCCGTTTCACAACTTACTAAGGACAGCACAAGTGAGCTGCGTCCGAGGCAAGCAGGACTTTGCCAAGGCGCATGCTGTCCACGATTCTCTGGTGGATCTGGTACGTTCTTGCGCGCGCGACCTTGTACTGCTCCGGCGATGGGTGTCCAGGGAGCAGCGCTTTGAGGGCATCGTCTAGCTCTGCGCCCTCGGGGTTGCCTTCGAAGCGGCAGATGACCCGCCAATGATTGGGTTCCTTGTCTGGACGGAATGCAAGCCATGCATTCTCAGGGTGCAGAAAGAGGTTCGAGTCGGCCGTCTCCGGCAGGTTCGCGTCCAAATCATACGTCAACTGCCACAGCGTCAGTGCCGCCACGCTCCCGCTCACACGTCGAAAATGCTTACATCAATCGCGACGAGATTCTTATCCCAGGTGAAGCCAGGCATGGCCTGTTCGCCAAACAGCGCCTTTCGGACGAAGCTCTTGCCGCCATCGCAGCCGACAATGTACTGCGACTCAATCCTCTTTTGGCCGTTTGCCGTCTGCACGTCGACCCAGGCCGACAATTCATTCTGGCCCAGCTCCACCACTTCATGGTCATACAGCACCTCGACCTCGTCGTGCCGCGCGGCGTGCGACGCGATAATGGCGGCCAGCTTGTCGAGCGGCAGCGCAATCATGCCCTTGCCGGGCATGCTGAACAGCGGCTTGCCGTCCGCCGCGTCGCGGAAGCAGGCCGACTTGGGGTGCAGGGCGGCCGCGGTCACGTCTGTTAGGATGCCGGCCCGTTCAAACTCAAACATGGACACGGGCAGATAAAAGACGGCGCGCGTTTCATCAGTCGGGCCGCTGTCCTTTTCGACCACTTTAATACCCTTGATGCCGGATTTGGCGAGCAGAATGGCAAGCAGCAAGCCTGCCGGACCAGCGCCCACAATAGTGACCCCGTCTGTGATGGGCATTTTGACGGTCATAAAATAAAAGACTGTGATGGCTTGTGACGCGGAGGAACACAAATTGAAATCATCTCTTGGGAACAAGTACAACTTCACTTTAAAAGCACCTCCAGAATATACAGCGGCAAATTGCTCACCTGGGCTTCGCAATCGACGACGTATCGTCAGCGCTAGCAATCTGACCGAATCTTGTATCCAGGGCAGGCTTTGGTCGTTTGGGCTCCGCTCCAAGGCTTGCCAGAAGAATTCACCGCCGTCATATGAAACAGTTCTTGGTCGAGAAGTCATGCTCGTTATTATGATTCGTGTCTATTTAACAGAGCGACGCAATCTCTCCACGCCCAGTGCTCCTAAAGTCTATCCATGTCTACTGTACATCTGTCCGAGTCCAACGTATGTAATGTATATGATGGGTCTATTCTTCTTTGTCATCCGGAGGCGCCTCCAACGAAAAAAGAAAGACGTGGTGATTCTTTTCCTTTTTGTCCTCACTACTGGTCTCCTTGTCGTCCCCCTTCTCCTTGGCGTTGTCGCTTGATCTAGACTTGTTCGCGTTTGCAGTTGTGTCCTTGTCCTCCTTTTTCGTCGTGTCCACAACCCCATTCTCCAGTTTGCCAATCGTCTTGACCGGATTACCGTCCGCGTCCAAGTCGACGACAACATCCACCGTATCCAGACTGCCGTCTTCCGTGTACTTCCAAAGGCTATTCAGCTCACCGCGGACAATGGCGGTCAGATAGATGGAGCCCAGCACACATGGCACCAGATACAACAGTGCTGGCTGGCCCCGCTTAAAGACCAGAAGCATTGCCAGCGTTGCCAGCATGCCCAGCAGGTAGCCAGCCATTGATGCATAAAAGTACGTCTTCTTAAAGTTGCTCGCCGCCACCGAGGGTGGTACCTCCTTTGGCGCACACAAGTACATGAGCCGGCGCGTCCAGAACCAGTCCCCCCAGTTTCCTTTAACTTCCAAGTAGGGGGCTTTGATCTCGCGGTGCTTCGTTTCGCTGCGCGTCACCAGCTCGCCAGACGAGGCGTCCTTTTCCACAATCTGCAAGTCTGTGGACTCATATTTGACTAAGCGCTTGTAGTGTAGCCATAAATCAGCACGCAGAGTCCAGGCAATGACCATGCCAGGAATGACAATGTCACCCAGGCCAAGGATACTCTGGCGGTGAGCAGCCTTGAATTGCAACTTGATTGGAACATCGAGGGTGGTTGCCACTGTCACCATGTATGGGGTGTAAAAAACCATGAAAATGTCGTAAAAGAAAAGACCCCAGAGGACAAGTGACCCAATAAGCAAGTCGGTAGGCGACAGGACGAGGAATAAGCAATAGCACATTCCGTAGCCAAGCATGTTGGAAAGAAATGGCGAAGTTGTGGTAAAGTACAAGACAGCCGTAGCAGCCGCCAGCGGCAAGGCCATCATGGTTGCAAACTTGATGTGCGCCTTTTCCTCGCCCACACCGTGTAGATAAAATCGCAGCAGCCATTCCCGCTTAAACGTGCCTCTGATATTCCAGGCCATCTTTCTCAATCTCGTCGTTGGGGCGAGCAGGCTCAAGGCTCCTGGCAAGGGGTTGCCAACCACCACGGGCGTGCCATGGCCCACGTTTCCAACATTGTCGCATCCAACGACGGCCTGGCTCTTCTGCTCCGCCGTGCGCAGCTGGCCGTCCAAGCCTCGCCAGTACTTTGGAAAGACAAAGGCAGAGACCAGGTCGACGCCGTGCGCGTAGAGGGTGATTAAGCTCGCCACAGAGACAATGGACATGTACCACCGCAGAATCTTGCTGATGATGGCAGGATCGTTGAGCCACTGGATCAAGTAGTACAGGCCCATGAGGACAAAGCCGGCCATGACAGGAAACAGGATGGCGTCTGACATTTCCAGACCCTGCGCCAGCTTGTCCTCTTCCTCCGTCTTGCGTCGGGCCTTTTTGTCCTTTGGCAGCGCTGCCGACGGCGGCCTCCGCAACGCGGCATGGGCGCCGACATAGATGATTCCCGCCGCACTGAGGACCAGCTTGGCTTCTAGTAGCAGAAAGTCAAAGTCTTGAAGGGTCTCGAGCCATGTCTCGGCCCGCAATGTGGCGTTGTGGGAAGTTGAGTTGAGGCCATCCAGGATCCCTCCGCCAACGGGATCCATGATTGACGAATTAGTCGCCATGGCCGTTGATGTTTTTCGAAAAGCGTTGAATAGTTCTCTGGAATTGGCAGCCTCAATGTTCACTTTGTGTCACAGGGATGATGATGGAAGCAACTTCACTGCCGCATGAACCTGAATCAGAGACGTGGTCCTTGGAAGCCTGTGATGACTAAGGAATTATGTGGCCAGTAGGTCATGTTTGACAGGCAACGACAAACTTTTGGCAGTCTCGGTGAAAATTGTAAAAATAGGTACGATGATTTTTACGATTAATCTGCTTTAATTTTATTATAGAAATATCTGGTTAGAAAAAAATACTTTGGTGGTGCAACAGCAGCGGTGACATTGTGAACAAACAGGCATCCTGGTTAACATCCATCTCCGAGAAGCCCGATGGCGGCGGCTGTTCACATGATGACGACGAGAAAATGATCGGACATAGCAAGGCAGATGGGGATTCCATGGAGCTGGGGAGCTTCCAGGCTACCGCTTCCACCGATAGATTGTCAAGGCAAGCTGAGCATATACCGTTGTCTCAACCCGTCTTAAGCCAATGCACATCAATTCGAAGCCTTTGTGACGGAATCTACAAGACAGCAATTACACTCATGAACAGTTGGTCATCTGATGCAAGCTACCAACACGAAATGATCGGTCGATTCCTTCTGCGCAAGAGCAGCATAAATTTAGCAAGCAATATAATAATTGTCTTCAATAGCATCGCTGGAAACCAGTATCAACGACAGCGCCACCTTCAAGCTGGCGCCCCACTCTCCAGTAACAGCATTTGCATCTCGACATTTTACGCTCTCGCTACAAACACCTCCCAGTCACACAAACACCACCCTTTACATAGTCAATCTTCACCATGACGACAAATATAATACTCGAGACCACAATGGTAAGCTTCTCTCCACGCCACGCGTCTGCGCAGCCTCCTCCTCTGACACACTCACTCACTGACCTCGCCAACCAGGGCTCCATCACGCTGGAGCTGTACACGGAGCACGCGCCCAGGACCTGCACCAACTTTGCCACGCTCGTGCGCCGGGGCTACTACGGCAGCACAATCTTCCACCGCGTCATCCCCAACTTTATGATTCAGGGCGGCGACCCGACGGGCACCGGCCGCGGCGGGTCGTCCATCTACGGGGACAAGTTTGCCGACGAGATTGCACCCGGCGGCGCCGGGCTCAAGCACACGGGTGCGGGCATCCTGAGCATGGCCAACTCGGGCCCCGACACCAACGGGTCGCAGTTCTTCATCACCCTGGCGCCCACGCCCTGGCTCGACGGCAAGCACACCATCTTTGGGCGCGTCACGAGGGGCATGGCGACGGTGAAGCGCATGGGCATGGTGCCGACCGGCGCCGAGGACCGGCCGGTGGAGGAGGTCAAGATTGTGACGGCCAGAGTGGTGGAGGGGTCAGAGGACGAGGTCTGAAAGAAAGGTGTGGTTTCGTTTGCTGCTCCCGAGGTCGTGCGCAGAAAACGAGAAAGCAAGGACGGAGCTTAATTGTACTCGACCTGATGGGATATTAAACGAGACTTGCTGCTTTCGACTCAGTTTACAGCTTACAACAGCCAACAGTCACGAAAGATGCAAGACGAAACTGATATGAATCAAAAAGACCCATTTTACTCCAATTGACTGTGTAAGCTTCTGGATTCGTCGATAGATATCCATCCATCCATCCATGCACCCACAATCAATAAAAAAAAAGTCCCTTCTCTCAAGAGCCAGCTCACTGCAGTAAGTAGAGCAAGTACACCGACTGAAAAGAAAATCAACGCCATGTTTCTCCAATAAAACGCCGCCGGGCCCGCATGTGCGGAAATGCTAAGGATATGTCTTCTTTTTGTTCTTCTCCTCCCGTTAAACCGTCTCTCCCAGCCCGCTCAACGTCCTTTACCATTTGCGATGAAACAGAATAATAGCAAAAGTACAGAATGTGATTTCAAAGCGCAAAAAGAGGGCAAGAAAGCCAATGTAGCCAAAAAAAAAAGAAGAAGCAAAAAAGTGCAGCAGTTTGTAAAACAAAAGACAAACATGTAATCGGGTGGTGAAACAATAGAGGGAGCAAGCCTGTCCCTGATGCAAAAAGTGTATGATGAGGGAAAACAGAGGTCCAATATAGAGACAATGTAAGCTCGAGGCTGCACTCGCTGATTCAGCGTGCTGGTCGAGGGGCAATAGTTATCCAAGTGGTAGCGTTGATACAATTTTGAGGCAAAACAGGACTCATGCTGTCGAGGAAGCAACCCATCATCCTTTGCAGTCCTGTCCAGCGATGGTCCTGCGTAATTATCCATAATCATCGGCCAGGCGGCGAAGACATTGGATCCGAGGACTCAGACCTCACATCAATGTCTCTGCCGTTTCGTGACAAGGGCGAGCTTGTAGGCTTCTGGACCTTGACCTTTTTCAGCGGGCTGGTGTGCTTATTGACGGCCTTTGTTGGCGTTTTATCATGCGTCGAGTCGCTGTCCTCAAACTTGTGCTCTTGTTTGAGATGCGAAGAGACGCGGGCCTTTTCCGGCTTCATGTTGGGTTTCGTCTTGAGAATGACCTTTTTGGGGGCACCAGCGGCCGACTTGATCTTCTTCTTCTTAGGGCTGGCTTCGGAGTCGTCGTCATCGTCGTCGTCGTCATCACTGCCGGCGGCGTCTCGTTTCCTAGGGCTCGAGGCGCGCGATCCCGGTGCCGGCGTGGCTTTTTGCGACGAGGGCGGGGTGCTGTCGTGCTGGGAGTTGCCATTCATCTTTTGGGCGGCAGCGCGACTGGCGTTGCGGCCGCTGTTGCCGATGCAGGAGCCCATGTGGTTGTTTAGTCGGGTGACGAGGATGCAGCGCTTGCATTTGCTGCAGGTGGCCGAGGGAAACGACAGCACATTGGCGGGCTTGTCGGCTGGGTCCGGCTTCTCCATGTCCTTTTTCTTCTTGCCGCGGCCGGGCCCTGGGGCGACCCAGGACTGGCCGTAAATGTCGCAGCCGGGCTTGTCGATATAAGGATGACGCTTGCAGTAGATGACGGTAGGGTCGGGCTTGACGGCGTCCTTGCCCTCGGTGGGCGCGAGCAGCCGGGGCAGATGACACTTCGGGCAGAGTATCTCGGTGGTGGTTTTTAGCGGGTTGCCCTTGAGGGTGACCTTTCCGTCCTCGTACACGGCGGCGTCGGTTTCTATGCGGACGTCGGGTTTCGAATCAGGGGTTGAGCTTTCCGAGGCGTCTGAAGCCATCTTCTCGACTCGGATGGCGGCCGAGGTGGCCTTGGCCTGCTTCTCCTCGCGATGGACTTTGACGAGGAGGTCCGAGATGACGTTGTGTAATATATCGTCGAGGACGGAGTGTGCCTGAGAAGCAAGCAAAAAGGGCATTGTTAGCAAAAGCACGGCAGAAGAGGCGCCAGAGGGGGCCCCGAGGCTGAGGCGCAATTCGTGGTCGCACCACCGGCAGAGTAGACGGCAGGTCAGCGGTGCAAAGGCGTGTTGCCCGTGCCAGCGGCGACAAACAAGGGGAGGGGATTGTGCTGCGGTAGTGTCATACCAGTTTCTCCATGCTGCCGGCTTCGTCGCGAGCCTTGATGAGTCCAGCCCGGCCAGAAGGACTATTCATGATGGGCGGGCGGGCGATGAAGCGATACGGAAACAAAGCCCAGGCCAAAATTTAGGGATGGGCTGGGTTTCGAGGGGCGGCAGGCCCTGGCTGGGGGGCGGGCAAGCGGCGGCACGGCGACGGATGACGGCGCTCCCTCTCTGGTCGGCGGCCGCGACGACAAAGGCGTGGGTTTGGTGTGGGCAGCGCAGGCAGAGGCCGCGGATTGGATTAATGGGAAAAAGGGGAAATAAGAAGCAAGTTGCCAAAAAGGGATTTGGATCAAGAAGACGATGCGGCGACCCAAGGCAAATCGACCAGGGGTGGGTTTGGGTTGCCAGATGTCGGGTGCAAGAGGTGGATTTAGTCTGGGATCGGGGCAGCCTTTTCGGGGGAAGTTAGTGGTTGGCCGGTAATTGCAGCGGTGCCCTATCACGAGAGCAGCAAACACCTCGTCTTGCAGAGGTGGACGGCTCTTCAAATTATCTTGACAAGAATCCAAAGCAGCCTTTGTCCAGTCTTGATAATTCACTTGCTCTGTGCTACTGGCTCAGATTACGATTCTCACATGGGCTTCACCTTGCCGTCACCAGCGGCCCCAGCTTACTACCTGTGCTGACACTGTGGCACTCGCCTCAGCCTCATATTGGACCAGTTCAATAAAACACACGATTCAGTTGGCCTGCTTTTAGAACAACAACGGCCTGTCATTTTAAAAACTGCCACCATTTCAGCAGGTGGCATGTATGACGGCATACGCGACTTGCCCACTAGACAGGATGATTACCTACCCTCCCGCGTTTTACTTGATGGTACATAAAAATGGGCAACTTGGAAAAGTCACCAGCAGCTCCCGTCATTGTAGATCGAAAGCCACGATCCCGCATGCGCAACCGTTCATACACCACTCGCTTGGACCGGGGAACGAGCACGCGCTAACCTGCCTCGTCGGCCACATGGCCAAGTCGGCAAAGCAGTGCATGACGCGTGTGCGAAGCCGCCGATATTTTGCGATTCGGCAATTGTGTAAATTCTCTTGGACAAGACCCGACAGTCCAATGGTAATCACTTGCTCCCGCTGTACCGAGTAGCTCACAGAGCATGGCAGCCATGGCGCCCTGGTTCTGGAGCCAGGCACACTAAGTTTATGACGACAGCCCTAGCGACGTAGGTAGCACGCATACCCTGACTGGGTAGCGACCTACACCAACTGTAGCAGCTGTAAGTCGTTCGCATATTGCTGTGCATCCCAACCTTACGAGGAAGCAAACTTTAACAGTATCAGAGACATTGGCTGTCCATTATTTACGCCTACCTACCTGCTACCCACCTAGTCCAGCGGGATACCAAGATAGGAACAAAAGAGATGGCAGCCATTTGCGGCCTCAAATAAAACAAGGTACCACGCAACAAACAAATACGAAAATGGGAGAGCGCGACAAGTGGACAGAGTGAGGAGAGGCTGATGCTAGCATTTAAACATTGAAAATGTAGTAAAATAAAACAAAGGATCTAATCAGGTAGATTTCATTTATATTCGCAAAGCCAAAGATGATGACTTGCTCTTGTCAGGGTCGCGCCGTTTTGTCACTCCCATGCCAACCCATACTGCCGTGGCTAACACGTAGGAAGACATAGACCAACTAACAGATCACTGCATATCCTGCGCGATCCCAGGACAGATCCCCGCCGTCAAGATAATTTTTTTTTAAGAAAAAAAGAAGGAAGAAGAAAATTACACACCCCTAGAACCAGCAGAGCAAAGCAGACTAGCCGGTTCGCTGCATCGTTGAACTCTTGTCCCCATTACCCCAGTCCGTCCAGGTGTTTGCCCAAAGCCAAATCGCATCCACCCTCGCAAGCCCACCCCGTGCGCCGCCAAAGCCACGACCTCCCCGATCTCTTGCCCGTCAACTCAAACCCCCAACAGTCACCCAACAACCACTCAATCCGGCCTCCGCCATGTCGCTCCCGTCGTCCAAGCCGGGTGGCGCGCAGCAGAAATCCATACGATCCTTTTTTCAACCGCCCAAGGCACCTCAGTACGCGCCTCCTCCAGCCACCGCCTCCGCCGCCGCCGCCGTCCCTCCTCCACCTCCTGCCCCTCCACGACCTCCCACTGCAGCATCCTCACCACCACCACCGCCGATTCCTCGGCCCGTCACCTCGGCCACGAACCCCTCTCTACCCCGAAACGCCACCGTTCGCGCCGTCGAGCCCTCCGACATTCCCGCCCTGCGCCGGCTCAACTCGCTCCTCCTGCCCGTCGCCTTTCCCGACAGCTTCTACGCCGCCGTGCTCGACCCGGCGCAGTCGCACCGCTACTCGCGCGTCATCACCTGGGACGGCGACGGCAACGGCCTGCCCGAGGAGCCCAAGATTGTCGGCGCCATTGTCTGCATCCCCGAGAAGCAGCAGCAGCAGCAGCAGTCGGCTGATTCCGCCGCCACCTCCTCCGAATACAGCCTCTACATCCGCAGCCTCGGCATCCTCGCCCCCTACCGCGCGCTCGGGCTCGCCAACGCCGCACTCGACGACATTCTCGCTCACGTCTCCTCCTCCTCGTCGTCGACACTCTCTCTCCGCAGCGTCACCGCGCACGTGTGGACCGAAAACGAACAAGGCCTCGCTTGGTATCTCCGGCGTGGCTTCGAGCGCGTCGGCGCCCCCGTCGAGGCGTACTACCGCCGTCTACGGCCCGATACCGCCATTCTCGTCTCGCGACCCGTCTGCACCGGCAACGTCATCCGCGCCGTGCAAGCGACCCAGAACGGAAGCAGCAGCGCCACCACCACCACCACCGTGACAGATGCGTCACCGGGCGTGGCAGCAGCGGTTGCGCATCGACCGCCGCCGACACTGGCGAATTTAAACAGCGACGCGCGCCCGCCGCCGCGCGGCGGCGGCTCATACCAGAATCAGCGGTCCGAGATGGAGTGGAACGACTTGCCCGTGGACGTGGCGCTGCGGCCGCCGAGGCGAAACCTGGCCGGCGGGAGCGAGCCCGGCTCCGGCGCGGTGTCGGGCGCCAGCTCCCGAAGCAGCTCGAGCGCGGCGCAGAGGAAGAAGCGGGACCGATCATACCCGGCGGCCGCTTTTGGTAGTTGAAGGGCGGGTTAGAAACTACGGACAAATAGGCCGGAGCTGAACAGAAAACAGAAACTGGTCATGAGCTTGGAATGCATTCTTGTCAAGGGAGCAAAGGCGAAAAAATCTTCATTGGGAGCATTGGGGTAGAATATAATCACGTATAGACGCATAGATGGCTTGCTTTTACACTGCCACATCAGCAAAGGTGGATAATCAAATACATCACTGATCAAGGACACGGGATAGGCCGATGCAATGAATGGTCAAGACAAGGAATAAAGTGCAATTGTAGATGTACAAGTTGAAACTGTTTTGAAAGCATAATGAAACGCCATAGCCAAACTCCAACAAGAAAAAAACACCTAATGACGCCTCCAGTACCACAGTGCCGCAACACCAACGGCTGCGGTAGCGCCAATAGCGAGCACTGCATTGTGCGACAAGGGCGATTCTTCGACTAGATAAAAAGTCAGTACTGCAGTGGCATATACCATGGGTAAAACATACTTTGCTGAGGAAGACGGTCGAGACCGCGCTTGATGTCGGTGCGCAGGTCAGCCAGGAAATCGCCAGGCTGCTCACGGCTGGCAGCGACGAGAGCAATCAGAGCCGCGCCGACACCACTGCCGTCCTTGGCAATGCCGATGCGAATCTTTTCGGCGCCTTTGGGGCCAATGCCGTCCGTCACTCGGAGAGCCTCGTATATCATGTCACGGAAGAAGGGGTAGTGCTCAACAAGACTGCCGTCTACACCAATGTCGACAAGCTCGCACTCGGGGTCGTCAAGCTTGCCAGACTGGATGGCAATGGCGCCAATGGCAACCGCAGAAAGTCGGGCGGCGCGGCGCGCAACGGCGTACGCAATGGACTTGAACGCTTGCGCGTCCTCGAGGGAGGAACCGTTGACGCCCAGAGTCTTCTCCAGCTCCTGACGCAGTGTGGAGAGCTCGGGTGTGTTGTCGCTGGCAGCAACCGACATGACGGCACTATCCAAGCCCCACTGCGTAAAGAGTGAGGACTTGGGGTCGATGCTGGTGGTGGTCACATAGTCGTTGAAGCTGGAATTGGTGTCCTGGAAGAGGCCGCAGGACTTTTTCTGGAGCATGTCTACAATAGCCAATCGAACAATTTCACCGAGGAACATGCCCGAAACACGCTTCTCAAACATTTGGAAGCCCGTGTTGACGCTGTCCTTGTCAAGCTTCTTGTCCCATGGTGTGTTGGGAAGAACGTTGAGCTGGTTGTCAAACGAGCCCCATTCGGTATTGACCACCATTTCACCAGTGGAAGTGTCATATTCACCGGTGATGGGCTTCTTGATGTTGGCAGTCTTTTCCATGTACGCGCCGTTGGTGCCGGTGCCGAAAATGGCACCAAGGATAGATTGATGCTTGCCGACAGATGTGTAGGAGCGGGCCATGAGAGTGCCGACAGTGTCGTTGACGAGAGCAGCGACCTTGACGGGGAGCCGCAGTCTGTCAATTTCATCTTGGAGCAGGGCGCAAACATCCTTGCCAACGGCGTCGGGAATGTCAAAGCCCTTGGTCCATCGAATCAGCTTGCCCTTGTTGATTCCAAGCTGCTGGACAGGGAAGCTAAAGGTGAAACCGAGGCGGAAAATGTTTTCGTCGCGGTAGCCCATGGGGGTGCTGGCGGTGTGGCGTCGGCGGGTGTTACTTTCGAAGTGATCGGCGTGGTGCTCGCGAAGGAAGAGCTCAATCTGCTTGGCCAGGAAAGCAAAGAGTTCCTTGGCCGTCTTGGCCACCATCAGCTCTTTGGGAATGGCGACCTTGTTGAAGGTGAGGTTAAAGGTGGTGTCGCCATTGAGCATGATGGAGCAGACGCGAAAGTTGGTGCCGCCGAGGTCGACGGCGAGGTAGAGGCCCTATTACATGTCAGCTTGATGCGGTCAAGGTGTGCGCGGCTGTGGGCAAACCTTTTCAGTGCCATTGGGGACGGCAGTGACGTAGGTCGGGATCTGGCTAATGCTGGTGCCGTCCTGCTCAAGGCCAGTGTCTGCACGAACAAAGGTTAGCCATTGCCCAAAATTGCAGAGCGCGGGAAGGGCGGAAGGCGGGGGCAGCATACTCATCTGCTGAATGAATTCGGCGACATGGGAGTTGACGTCTGCATCGGAGAATTCAAACTGCGACACGACTTTTTTGGTCTCTTCTTGTAGGGCCATGTTGAGCGGCCACGAGGCAGGCAGTATGGTGGGAAAGGGAGCTGGATTCTGACAGACTGGCTCTACGGCCGGAGCTAGAAGTGGTTTTGAAAAGAATAGTCCACGAGGAGAAGACGAGGGAAGATGGGACAGTTGGAGGTAGGAGAGGAGAAACTTGGCGTCGTTAAGAAGCAGCTGGGCGAGCTTGTTGAGTCGTTAGCGGCAGAGCTTGATGCAGACGGAAGTGGGCGCGGGCGAGGTGTGGGTGGGCGCACTGGCCTACTGGCCGCCAGCGGGCAAGACTGGCAAGCTTTGCTGGCTTCAAGCCTGCAGAGCAACAGCATAGGTGAGGGGGGATTTGGGGTTGCGGGGAGCTCCCAGTCGGTGGCAGGCCGGGGGCGTTGCCGGCTGACCTGGTGCTGTAGAGCACTGTAAGTTTTGCCAACTCAGAGTTTCCTGGGTCGTCGTAGCAGTCTCGCTGACTCTTTGCTGCAGGACACCCAGCGAAGCCGACAGACTCGACAATGGACCAAAGGCAAAAGAAAAAGAGCAAGAAGAAAAAAACTCACTGCAAAAACAACCAAGAGTCCAACTACAGACAAGAGACTTGCCACTGTCGTCCTCTTTGCCTTTGGTTTGGCTGCATCATTCGGCCTCCAGCCAGCGCGCCACAAGGCGCTAGCCTCTGATGTAGACGCCGCCGTGGTGATGGATGGTGGGGTGCCAGCACGGTAGCACCGTTCCTCCAATCCAGCCCGACAAATCGACACAGTCCGTCTCGACACAGCGGCAGGCGATGCAATAGACCGCGCACTACCAGTAGTGGACCGATGAGCTCGACCCTTTTGGTGGCTCTGACGGCCGTGACGCAAATTGCCCAGACTGTGAATTTCACCGAACCGGCCGGCCAGGGGCAGCAAATTGCGGAGAGCCTACCCCAACAGCCAGAGTCGAAGCGTCGTCACAGAGAAAAAAAAAAGTGCTATCAAATGACGCAAACGGGGAGTGGTAATAATTGGCGCAAAAATCGCTGATTGGTATAACGATGCCGGTCCGGGCTACGTTGGCGGGTAGCCTTTGACCTGGCATGGGGAACGGCCCGAAAGACGTGCAGGAAAGACTTGGGCCGTCGTCGCTGCTGGCGGCCTGGATGAAGCTCACGCTGCACTCGTCTGAGCGCCCTTGAGTCTCGCTGGTGAGCTGTGGTCCAGGATTGGCAGTGTTGCGTAGCGTTGTCTTTAGCTGAGCCACGCCAGGTCACAGACTCGCTTCTGTGGTTTGTATCGTTGCCGGCGCCTGCTTAGCGACCTCTACCGGGTAATTGGCAAGAGACACAATCTTGACAGATGTTCAAGACGGCGTTGAAGACGACCCTATGTTTGTCATTTTGGCGGTGCTGGCTCCCTTGACCGCACTACTTCATTCCTACCTACCTATTTAATCCATGGTCGGTCTAGTTGGCTGGCCGGCCGGGGCACACCTCCACTTGCAAAACCGCCAACGTGGTATCTTTATTAGCACCTCATTTTTTAGCGGAAGAGGTCGTCGCAAGTGAGACATCGTGTCAATGGAAGCAATAAGTGTCCTGCGTAGGAGCATTTGAGGCTTTCCAGCTGTTGATGCTCTTCGTGGGCGAAAAGCTTGCGTGTGTCTACCACGGTCACGCCCGCGAAATGCACAGAGCAGTGCGCCAGTCTATCTCAGCGCTGACTTGCGACGCCTGTCTGCGATTTTGTTCTCCAGGGCCGTAGTCAGCTCTTTATAGTAGCTGTGAGCTTTGCTGGCATAAAGAAAGCAAACGGCTGCATCTTCTCAACTTGCCGTCGATCGTGGTTCTCGGCCACGAGCAGTCGCCACTCTCGTTGCCCAATGGAGCGTGCGTAGTGTGATTTTATGTTTCCACTCCATGTGGATGGCATTGACGCTCCCCAAAATGGAGGTCGGATGCTGGGTCCCGAGTACGAGCGACTGACGCAAGAGCATTCATCGCCAAGATGCGCATTACGTCAAGTACCAAATACACATACCAGGATAGAGTTCTGCCTCGTAAACCCGCGTCAAAAGTCCGAGTTGGAGCTTGTAAAACAATAGCATCTTCCAACATCACGTGAGTAAGCTGAGGTTGAGGAGAGTAAATGTGCCTGGCCCACAAACAAAAACGAGGCTGAGCTGCGAAAACGCCTTCGACAGAGCGACTCTCGGTCTTGTCGAAAATAAATAAATGACACTGCCACAGTACTAGGGAGCAGCCATTTATGAAACAGGTCGAGTGTGGCACAGCTCGGCAAAGGAGGACACTGGGAAATATGTCTAGCAATATCTGACCCCGATTCCAGAAGCAGCAAGCCGTTATCATTGTGTCAAGCCAGCACAGCCAAACACTGCCATTATGTGATTGGCAGCGCCAGCCACTTCATCGGCCCAAGGTGTCTCCAGACAAAGCATGGTCGTTCCACGTTGGGCTTAGGTCGAAAGGCACAAGCAACGAGACTACGGATATTCGCGGTCTGGAGGTATTAATGGCACAAACTAAAAGCTGCGGGAGCCAGCCGTGGGAACTGTCACAGATGACCAGCCGACGGTAATGAGACGGTCTTGGCGAGCAACGGTGTGTGCTGATGGTGGTTTCGGAATGGAGAACCCCAGGGGCTGTTGAATGATATGTCTCCATTCGGAATTCCATTCATCCTTTGGACTGGAATATGTTTTGCTTGCACCCAGTCTGTTAGCTCCCCGTGTTTCCTGCGATTGCGTTGGTACCGTATCCGTCCAGTGGTGGCGATCAGCGTGGCGTCGTCGAGCTGGAATCAATTCCCCAGCCAGCTCATTTGTCGGGCCAGCCCTGCGGCGCGAAGCAGCAATGCTTGATAAATGAAAGTAAAATCTGACAAGCTTGGTTGCATGGTACCTCAGACGATGATGGCGGAGGCCTAGCCTAGCATCCAGGTACTTTTAATAGCGCCTGGAGGCCTTGCCCGCCTACAATGACCGCGGCCGTGCTGGATTCTAGCCAATGGGCGTCGTGCGCATTGCCTCAGCCCCCTCGTATACCTACCTACAGTACATACATCATACATGTGCTGGACAAGTCTCCGGGCTGTACTTAGTAAGGAAGCTGACGGTATGTCGTCCTTGATTTCGTGCAGGCCAGTGATAATGGGAAGCAAGAGAAAATCACACTGAATCTCAATCCTCGGTTTCTCTCGACTCGTGCATCCTTGAAATCGACTTGAACTCCACGCAATTAAACATCGTCTCTTGACCCCAGTCTGTCATCTCACTACCACTGCCACCACTATTTGGCAGAGAGCTTCGCAGCTGCGCCGCCTTGCCAGCCCACTCTGGTTCGCACACCTACCACCACCACCACCACAACCACACTAACTTACCTCTTACGGCCAGCCCAGCCCGACGCCTCGAGGTGTGCTTGTCTTGAGCGAGAGCCACCAAAGACATCGCTGTAGACAGTTGCACAGGTACCTTTTCCGTACCCGCCCCTCCTCCAGTAGCCTGCAACGCCCGCGCGCACACGCAAACTGGCCCAGCCCGCCATCTGCTACTGCTTGCTACCTTGGCTGCTTACGAGCTCACGGCTTTTCCTCTTCCACACACCCCCGTCCAGCTCACATCTTTTTTTACTCTGCCTCCCCTCCCACACCTAGTTCCTCTTTTCTTTTCCTCTTCTCCTCCTCTTCCTCTTGCTGCCTCTTCCTTATGAGCTCGATCAATTCTCGCCTGAAAAACTTCGGGTTCGGAAAGCGCAAATCCACCGCCAGCATCCAGACCCTCGACGGCGTCCCCTCCAGCAGTACCCCTCCTCCAGGCCAAATACCTCAGAACGCCGGCCTCGCTCCTCTCACCTCATCCACTTCGACCACATCGCTTCCAATGAACCATCCCGGGGGCAACCGCCCGCCCAGTTATACAGCCAACTACCCTCCCGGCCCTCCAGGACCTGGCGGTCAGCCTCTTGGCCGCACCAGTCCTCTGACCAACCAAGGTCCCGGTCCCAACCGCACGCCTCCGTCGCAGATGGTCGGCGGCCCTCCTCCCATCAACACGGGTGCTCCTGTCGGATACCCGCCCAACATGGCTCCTGGCATGGGCGGCGGTCCTCAGATGGGCCATCCCGGCGGTCCTCCCCAGGGCTATCCTCCCCCAGCCGGCTACCCTCCTGGCCCTCCCCAGCCTTCCGGTCCCATGGGGCAGCAACAGTTTGGTCAGAACCGCGCCGAGGTAGAGGGCTCTAGCCAGAGCAAAGCTCAGCTCATTGTCGGTATCGATTTCGTAAGTCTACCCCTGCCTGCGTCACAAACCTCCATAATCTGTCCGTGAGCGCATAACTAATAGTGGCAAAAAGGGCACGACCTTTTCGGGTGTCGCATTCGCCTTTGCAACCAACAACGAAGCCAAGGAAGACATCATTACCGAGTGGCCCGGAGCCGGTTCATACACCAAGCAAAAGGTTCGTAGTCTCGTCC